>CM034304.1:35448897-36048897 GCA_019925795.1 Dendrobium chrysotoxum | reverse complement strand
ATTGAATCCCCCTGGGATTAATCATCCAGTAATTGAGACACAATAAAAATTGCGTATTTCTCAAATCACGAATAAATAGACTATATTCGTCGGTAATTTTTTATTATCATCATTTTTTATTCTTTTTAAAGAAGTAGATAATATCAAAATGGAGCGCACAACACATCACTATATTATGTAGGATAATATAACATCCTAGTACAACTTAGGGATAAAAGTGTTACACCATGCTAAAAACATAAGATATACGTACGGGGACAACACAATGTTTGACTTGGAAGGAAAAAAAACCAGGGATATCAGAGCGACACCCTACTTACAAAAGAGACACAATGAAACAAGACTACTATTACTAACACAAATGCATACACTATGTGATCATTTGATCTCACCAACCATTTGAATATTATTCAAGGGTTGTCTTTGTTGTTGTTGATTTTGCCCCCTAACATCATCTCGAGTAGGTGGACTTTGGATGAATTGTCGGAGATATCCTTATCGAATCAGCCTCTCAATCTCATCCTTGAGTTATTTGTAAGTTTCAGTAGTGTGTCCACGACTACGGTGGAAATAACAGTATTAATCTTGATTTTCTACGTTCGACTTCAAAGGATTATGCCAGTTAATATTTTCTTGATCTCGGATGGCCATCAACACATTTGCTCGAGAGGCATTGAGTGGTGTATACTCCTCTTGCCGAAACTCACGTCGTGGTACTGAGGGTCTACGAGAGAAGTTTTTCTTTCATTGCGAGAATGAATCCTCCATTGTAGGGGCATTTTTACGCTTTCCAGGAGTTTGCTCAAATTGCTTCCTATGGGCATTAATAACTTCATTCGCTGATATTTGCGCCTCCACACGATGGATCAGGTCAGCATATGAGAGAACCGTGTCTCGCATAAGTGCTGAGTAGAAGGGGTCAGGACGAAGCTCTCCAATAAAAACTCTTCTAAATAACTCGGGATCTATTCAAAAATTTGTCGAGCCTCAGTGAAAAATCGTTGGAAATACTCCTTCAGTGATTCTCCTTCATTTTGGCAAATCCCAGAGATGTGAGAAGAATCCTTAGCAATTCTTCGATTGGTGACGAATTATTCGACAAATGTCTTGGCCAATCTGACGAATGTAGGAATTGTTCCAGCTGGAAGTGAGTAGAACCACGTTCGAGCTTGTCCTTTGAGAGTAACAGGAAAAGCTTGGCATAGGAGCACATCTAAGGCTCGTTGTATATGCATAATGGTTCTATAGTGATTGATATGCTCGTACGGGTCAGATGTCCTGTCATAGGGATTGATATTCGGTAGTTTGAACCCTACCGGAATGGGGTGTTGGAGGATGGCTTCAGCCAAGGGTGAGGACTCCTAGAAGTCCCGCTGACGAAGAGATTGTCTTGCACCTCCCGCGAGGAGCTCTTTTTGAACCAATCTTCATAGTTTATGCCGTAGGACGTTGTGAGGGAGTCCAACAATGTGTGGTGGGGCTAAGTCCTTGGGGACGTCTGGAGGAATGCAAGGTTGTTGACCTGTGCGTGAAGGATGGGTAGAGCTTGATGTGTCAGCAAATTCATTATCTTGATGCGTTGGAGGATGCATCCTTGGCAGAGGAAAAAAAATCTCGACATGAAGATGTTCTGGTGGAACCTCTTTAACCCGGGGTGGATCTCAAGGGAGAAGGATCTCTTCCTGTGGAGCTAGTGCCGGCTGTCGGGTATCTCGTAGGAGTTGAAGGATCTCATTCTGAGATTCCTCCATTCTTTGAATACGATCTTCTAGGGATGGTCTCGATGTCCCTTCTCTAGCAGCATTTTGCCCCCCAGGATAAAAAGAGGCGGATACTTGGCATCCCAGATTCATAGACTGATTCCTGGATTGGTGTGAGTTGAAGCGGGAGGCTCTAAAGATACAATTGCTACGCCTGTTAGCCATTGTAGTGGTGCTTCAAGATAGTGGGACTGTCATTCCCACAGACGGCGCCAAATTGTTACGGGCTAGAATATACGCGGCGATAGAGTTAGAATTTTACGTCTTAGCGTTGCACTGATATCCAGCTCACACACACAGAGAATACAATATTTTTACGTGAAAACCCCTGAAAAAGGGAAAAATCACGGGGCCTGGCCCAATTTGAAATGATTTCACTAGCACTTGAGTAGGTTACAGTGGGCTGACTCGCCTCCAAGGGCAATCAGATTACAAGTATCAATTGTAGGGTTGAAGTCGAGGGTATGTGAAAGACCGACGTCACACTGGTGGAACTTCGGGGTCACCCGGTGATTTGGCAAAATTTTGGGCCTTAGGTGGTGGTCCGGTAGAACTTCGGGCCTTATGTGGTTGTCAGGCAAAGCTCAGGACATCAAGTGGTGGTCTGGCGGAGCTCAGGACATCAGGTGGTGGTCCGGCGGAGCTCAGGGCATCAGGCGGTGGTCCGGCGGAGCTGAGGACGTCAGGTGGTGGTCCAGCGGAGCTCAGGGCGTCAGGCGGTGGTCTGACGGAGCTCAGGACGTCAGGTGGTGATCCGGCGAAGCTCAGAGCATCTGGCGGTGGTCCGGCGGAGCTCAGGGCGTCAGGCAGTGGTCCGACGGAGCTGAGGACGTCAGGCGGTGGTCCGACGGAGCTCAGGGCGTCAGGCGGTGGTCCGGCGAAGCAGAGGACGTTAGGCGGTGGTCTAGCGGAACTCAAGGCATCAGGTGGTGGTCCGGCGGAACTCAAGCCGTCAGGCGGTGGTCCGGCGGAGCTGGGGATGTCAGGTGGTGGTCCGACGGAACTCCGACGTCAGGCGGTGGTCTAGCAGAACTCCGGCGGTGGTCGAGGAGGAGCAAGGAGGCAAGAGCGATCTCCGATCTCTCTTTTCTCCTTAGGATTCGGGGCCCCTTTTCAAGAGAGGAGGCTCTATTTATAGATTTTTGGGAGTAGCATGGCCCGTAAGTAGGAGGAAGATCAAGGGTAATTAGGGAGTGATTTGAATGGACAGCCGATATTGAATCCCTTGATCGTGGACCATTTGCTGGTCATTTGAAGGTCTTAGTGATGTCAGAATTTTGTGATCTTGGGCTCGTTGGATTCGTCTCGTCGAGACGCTCGATTCGACTATAAGCATGTCGCATTTGGAGATCGTTTGATAATCCAAATTATGGTTTAAACCTTCTAACAGTGCTTCAGACCCTTAATTTGGACCCATTTGGGCTCGGATTGGGTTGAATTTGGTGTCGTTGGGTTCGTATTTTTGAGACGTTCAGTTCGACTATAAGTTTGCTGAAATCGGAGTTCGGATGGTCCCAATTTTAATTTCGGAAGTTTCCAACTTGACTTTGCCTTGAGATTCGTGCTCGATCAAGATAATTTTTTTTTTGAGGATGTATCATGTATGAAGGAGTTGTTACTAGTGTTCAAATACTAGGTGATTTGACTAAGTATTTTCCTATTTCAGTTGGGTTACATCAAGGGTCAATTTCAAGCCCATATCTTCTTGTTTTATTCATGGATGTTCTTACTAGACATTTGCAAAAGAACGTACCTTGGTATATGTTTTTTTTTTTTTTTTTGCTAATGATATTCTTATTGTTGATAAGACTAGAGAGGGAGTTGATGAAAAACTTAAAGACCTATTAGAAGAGTTCAACGGAAGACCGCATTTGGCTGTCTTAGAAAATTTCTTATTCTTCACATGGCCCTCCTCAAAAACCCATATATATATAAACCAAGTAACAGAAAACAGTAAGTATCAAGTCCCTGCTGAGCAAACAAATAACTATTTTAGAAGTTGCTTCGTTATCTTCTACTTCTAAGGGGAAAGTAACACTTCCTCTCAGTTGAGGGAGCAGCCAAATAGACTCTTAGGAAATGGGAACATCAATTAGTTTTAAAAAATGTTCATATTTTTAATCAATAGAAAAAGGAATACTTATTAAAAGACATAACACCAACTTGTTCAAATGATAACTCATATCCCTTGTAGAGACATTTTAAAAACATCTCCATTCTATCATGAGCTGGAGGTGTGCGTATATGCACTTGAACATAGTTGAATTTCGCCACCCCTTCATCAGGAATTATGAGATTATCAATATATTTGTTTTTGCTCGAACAGCCATACAGCAAGCCAACCCCTTAGTGTCTCATACTAAAGAGACCATGATTTGACATGCTTATTAAAATTATTTGTAGGCATTAATTGCAATAATAAAAAGTAAATAATTGCAATAATAATAAGTAAATAAATACCATGCAAAGTCGGTATAGAAAAATATCCTTAGAGAACCAGTCATCATCCAGGAACAGGGATAGTCCCTTATCAACAATGTTACCCTTCTGCTCCTTGTGAAAACCGTGCTTTAGTTGGAAATAGATTACTCTAATGAACTGTAAATTTAAAAAAAAAATTAGATGGTAGATGCAATGCCAATCAACTTATTCAAGTTATTATCACTATATGATTAGAACAATTCAGAAGGATAAGATCAAGAAACATTATGTAATTGTAGTTACAACCATCAATATATAAAAATATATCATAAAAACAATAATCATCATTATCATTAGTTTCATTCCAACTATTTGGGACCTGCTTTATGAATATACATTTTCCACTTATTCTTATCAAGCACTAATTGTGGTGTTAAACTAATGTTTTGCAAGTCATTTTGAATAACTTATATTCATATTAACTTGGGTCTACCATTATCTTTTCTAATCATCTGACACTTACTTTATCTGCTCATCTAACAAGTGCCTTTTTCTACCTTCCATTATACATGTCCAACCATGTAGATCCATTTTCAATTACTTTATCTTTAATATAAGTTACTCCAGTCATTACTTTAATAGTAATTCTTCAGTTTATCATTCCAAATTTTATCACACATTCATCATAACATTCTTATTTTATTGTATTTAATATAGCCATCAATGACCTTTTTATTGCTCATACTCAGATCCATACAACATCACTAACCTAATCGCAATTTTATAAAATTTAATTTTCTCTGTGATATTATTTTACCGCATCATACTCTTGAGGAATTTCTCAATTTCAACCACCTAATCTTAACTATAGAAGTTATATCTTCTATTCTCATTCTTTTAAATAATAGGTCTAATATAGCTAAATCTATCACACATGCGTATCACTTTATCTCTTAATAATTATCAATTTCTCTCTTCCTATTTCCCCCATAATTTCCCAGTCCCCAAGGGGGTGACTCCCCCAAATGTCCCGATCGAGCCTTCTATGCTCGTGCCCAAACCATTCATTAAAATCAGCACCACTTCGATCATAATCATCCCCTCTCTCCTTTCAAATTCAGCTCTCCCCTTTCAAATTCAGCACCCTTCAAATTCAGCACCCCTTCACTCATACCCACCCCCCTCACGCCTCTCCCCAAACCCTCTACCCAACTCCTCCCTAGGAAAAGGCTCTAGGGGAGGCATTCTCTCTTCTCCCTCCAAAATCTCCACCTCATAATCTTCCCTTCGCCTTATCGGATTAGCGTTTTCCCCACTTCCTTCGCCGCTGACTGCTCCCCTTGCTTCCAATGGCACCATTTTGGTTTGGACCTCCTGCTTGTGTAAATATTAAATCTAGGCAGATCATGGGATAAATTATTTTATTTCAGAGTACACTACGTGCATAAAAAATGAGCTACTTGTGCAGAAAATTTAAGAATCCATTACATAACTCGTAGTTTGAACATAAAATGTACTTATACTGATAACACAAAAACTGGGAAATCGAATCTACAAGAAAGTGGCAGACAGGCTGTAATACCCAAAAATTTTGGGTATGTAAATTTGGATTAATTAAATGTATCTTGAAAATTTAATTTAACATTCAAAGTTAAAATAATTGTTAATTAATATTAATAGTTAATTAATGTAAATTAGTAAGTTACTGTTATTTTTATTAACAGTTAATTAATGCAAATTGGTAATTATTACTAGTTTTTATTAACAGATAAAAATTAGTAATATTTATTAACAGTTAATTACTGTTAGTTATATTCTAAACAGTAATGCTAATATTAATTCATATATTTAAATAATCAAAGCAGACAACTGTTGGAGGCTTCCATTCAATTTCTAGTTACTTTTCACGTGCACTGGAATCGAGTGAAGGGAGGCACGTGAACTGGAGTCGAGCGAAAGGAGGCACTGTTTTAGCATGTTAATAGAAAAAGGAGAGTATGGTTTTAACGTGTGAAGGAGAGACTGAGGGCTTCGGTTCCAGCATACGAAACAGCGGGGAACAGAGAATTTGGAGCGAGAGTTCTGTGAGGGAACAAGTGGTTCTCAATTGAGTAAGAAGCAGAACAGATTATGTTGCCGTGAGTGAAGTATGACCAATTCAGTGGAAGAAGATAAGGGAGAAGGAAAGTGAGGGAAGAAGAAACTGAGGTAAATAATTGGTTGTATTATAATGTTTATCGGTGTTTTATAAAGTTTCAAATAATAGTAAAAATTCCCAAATGTAGGAATTCAATTAGTATATGCAAAGGGGAGGTTTTGAGGTAAATTACAAAAGAAAAAGGTTACGAGGCATCGGATTTGTGGAAACAACTCATCAAAGAGGTAAGTAATGCAATTTTTAATTGAAAAAGCAAATGTTATTACTTTTAGATACGTACAATTGTATTTGACTTAATTAAATGGATAAAGGCATTAAGTTTATTCCATTTATTGAATATGAGTATACATCCAATTGTTCATGTATAAGCAATCACTTGTACATTTCAATAATTGGAGTTTCAAATAAGATGTATGATTATTTAAAAGTTTTCCTAGTTGGTAATATTTTGGAAAGAAACTCATTACATTACATATTGTATACATATCTTTTTATGCAAGTGGTATAGTAGATAGATTTTTATGAAAGCATGAAGCATGACAAAACAAGTATGAATTCCTAATTTTAAAGCTTAATGAATATCAAATTAGAAAAAATTAGATATAAAAATTAGATAATACCTACGTCGCAGGTGGAGTAAAAGGGACCCCAAAAGAGGCAAAAGGGACCTCCATGTAGTTCAATGGCGATAATGTCAAATTTATCTAGGCTCCTTTGAACATTCTTATGAAAGCTAACAATATGAAAAATGATAACCAGAATCTTAAATGCCTAATTATGATATTCTGTACATGCTTCAAATAAAATGAAAGATGATTTTGAGCATATTTTAAGTTGTTTACAATTATCTTATGAATTAATTTAGTCATGATTTCAATTACACTATTGTCTATAATGTTTTATAAAAATTTCTTTATTTGAATTGCATAACTTTCTGAACTTCATAGCTCGCCAGCTTTTATATTGGCTATTATTATAGGAAAAGGCAAGGAAAAGGTGGAACCAGATTAGGCATAGGTTAATGAATTTTAGTTTTTATTGTTAACAGTATATGTATTTCTACATCTAAGGTATGTAGATTGTTAAATTGTTGTGATTTTGGGATTCTCGTATGGCGCTAGAATTACTTTTGTTATACAATTGAGACTATTTAGATGCTTTCGTTTATTTAGAAAATGTGTTGTACTGTGGATGAATATACATTGATGTAGGTATCATGGGGTGTTACACAGACAAACTCGACGAGTACTACAGAGGCAATATCAATAGTTATGTTATCCTAGTTAACTTAAGCTATAAGAATAAAAACTAAAATTAGGCAGAGAGTTCTTCCAATCACATATTATATAAACAAGATGATTATTTTATCTTCAATGTGGGCAAAAAGATGTTAAGAAAACTAAAGAAATGTATCCAAGTTCTTGGATATTACCTTTGTAAAGAGCTGACTCCTCGTCCGGAGTGGCTGCATAAGAAAGAGAAGCAACAAATTATTAAAAATAAAATATGATTATTCACAAAACAAGAAAATCAAGAAATAGATCAAAACGATCCCTGAGGGTGCACATGGAATATTTTCATGATAAAGTTTAACTTCGCTGTGCGTGGTGAATAATATCAATAAACAGAGTCATTTGGATTACGATTGATTTAGAATGAAGAACTATAAATAATGCACATTCTTCTAGTTTTCAGCTCTTTTGTCAAATAATTTTTGTTCGTTTATTGTCAAATTTTCCAAAAAATAAAAATGGAGAATGGAGGATGGAAATCCTGAATAAGGCTGCTTGATCTCATGTCATATGTTGTATTTAAAATATTAAGGGACATCTTTCTTCATTATATCATTGTACCTATCATGCTTACCGAACACTATAAGTATTCTACATGTGAACTTGGCTGAGGACATGAATATTATTTTCCCTCTTCCTTTGTTCACGTTTATTCGCATGGCATCAGAGCTGCTCTCATCAATATCGACTGGTTTCTTTCCATCAAATATATCCAAGTGGCGAGTATTTCATCCATGGTCAAATCTTTTTAGACCTTATCAGTTCTTACTCCTTACAGCTTTCTCTGTGAGCCTAGAGCATCCTTTCATCCAGCGCAGTTTATCAAAGTCTGCATTATGAGAAATTGAAGAAATGGTAAATCCAGTTTCTATGTTTTGTTTCTACTTTCTAGCAATTTAAGCCACACTGGAACATTTGGCAGTTGAGAAAAAGCCAGCTGATAGCCATTCCAAAGCCAAAAGCAGTAGTGACCCCTTCAAGAGGATCCTAATATGTGTTCGAAAGGAGAAGAGCCTAGCCAATGTAGTAGTAGAATCATCATATCGCTTAAGCCAACAATAGAAATCCGATGGAGGCTTTGCTTTGAAGCGCAGACTGAGGTACCTAAAGAAGTCGAGAGCATGGAAATCAAATAGGTATCTCTGATAGAACAAGTTAATGAGCAATTGATAAAGCTGGCGTGAAGGCACATAGATTGCATCAACAACCATCATGAGAGATTATCTTGTGAGAGCGGCAAGTCCACTCTTTGGCACTGAGTCTCGAAGAGACAAAAGTAAGAGACAGAGGTATCATTGACAACTCCACCCTCACCCACACATAATAACAAATGCATAAACAGATGAAACCCAAATATAAGGACATTACTTAGTTCAACACGAATTTGGATGAAATGGACAACCTCATGAAAACCATGATGAAACGAATGACTACAATAATGAAGAGGGGCAGACAATCGCACCCAAAAATCCAGTAAATCTCCCAATCACTAATAAGCCTCCTCAAATGGCTAGAGATGCACATGCAAATTTGATCCGAAAGATTTCTAGAGTTCAAGCAACCTCTGGGATAAAAACAGACAAAAGTCTAGGGGTAAATATAGCCCAGGCACAAGACAATCCAGCCTCCTCTGAAGTCGTCACCGGGGCCAAGTTGGAAAACTTAATCAGCAAAAAGGCAAGGCACTTATAATGCTAGAGCATGACAAGAAGTTTGTCAGCACGATCGCACTTACATAACAGAGCCCCGACCTAGGGCAATACCCAATAAGCATTGGGTTTTAGAGTTCAACAATTTCAACAGAAATGGCAATCCCAAATAGCATTTTACATAGTTCAAAGCAACTCGCAGGAAAACTAAAGGCATAGATGTCTCTCTCCTTCCTAGTTTGCTAGTATCCTCATTATATTTGCTTTCAATGAGTATGTCAAGCTTCTCAAGACTAAGTCAATAAGTTCGTCGAGTTGGCTGGAACACTAGTGAAGAGGTTCTCCAGCGAAATTGAATAAGATCACAATCTCTGACCTCTCACAAGAAAAGCACAAGGATGAATCATTCACCGTCTCACTAGCTGTTAAAGAATGAACATGAAGTGATCGGTTTATTATCATGCTGGAGATAAAAAAAGTTATTGCTCTAGGACCATTTGAATTTCCAATTAAATGGAATGTTAATTTGTATAAAAAACAATTAAATTGGCAACAGCAGCAAATCCAAAGCAAACATTTGCCTCATGACTTTATAAACAATTAGACCGCAATTTGTAGAGGCACTGCTTTCCACCTTCGGACTACTAATCACCACGATTGACAAAGCATTAACAATGTAAAGTTTAAGTTAACGTGGTGATATGGGACTCGAAGTGCAACCATAGTACGTAAACTATGTAATGCAAAAATTATCAAAAAGAATAATTTATAAAAAGAAAAAAAGGAAATACCGAGTAAACTGCAGAAAGTTATTGAATCCAACTCATGAGTAAACAATACTTACTGCCTCGGTACAGCTGAGAAGTAGGCTTACTAGATCTTTCCACTGCATAAAAGCTTCCAATGATTGCCCCATCTGCATTTCTTCGCAGTGTTAAATGCACAAAAATATAATGCTAAAAATGAATAAATTTTTTAAACAAAATACTAATGAATATATGAGTACCATGAAGGCAATAAAAGAAAACTGCAGCTCTCCTAGAAGTAAATCTTCTTCACCTCCAAAGTTTGTCATGAGTATGTTCTCAAGTAACTTCGTCTGAACAAGAAAAGACACTTACTGGTAATGGTGGACTTATTTTAGTTTCATATGACCACAAATATTTTCATATAACAAGTTTCAGAGAAATCTTGAGTTATAAAGAGAATGATGTTTTTAACAAATTGCAGAAAACCTCTGTAATGGTTTTAGCTCAACATTTAAGATTCCCAAACAAGATAAACTACTGAACAAATACTAGACACATTAAGGTAAAATTCAGGCCCCGTATGCCATAGCATTATATTCTAGGATTCTGCATCCACGAATAGCAAAAGTAATTTTTGGAAGCTTGGCCCAACAACTGCAGGAAAAAGTCTAGTATGAAAGTTAAACGATAGCTTTCCTGGAATGGTGGTGTAGGCAGCTTCCAAGAAAAGCACGTAAATGGATTTTAATTTTTCTAATTAATTATATACAAACAGAGATCATAATATTCCATTATAATTGCATGAAATTTATAGTAATATTTATTCCAGTTATTCAATCAACTCATATTACTGTTAGAACAATTTTGTTACCAAATTGTCCAACTCTTACAGCATTTTACTTGGCAACCTTGACATAATTTTACTAAACAATCATCCATTTTGACTCGGAGTATATCATATCATAATACAGCACAGCATAGCACAAGATAACAATGCTAATCAGAACCTTCATAGCCATCATGATGTTGCAAGTCTTATTATTAGTCATCATTCATAGTATGATGTAGATGATCCTTGACAAATATACTATTTTAACCCCCTCAAAACCTAAGGGCACTTAAGTCAACTTTAGAAAGAAGCCTAGAGCTCCTAAAAGCATAGGAAGCCATTTCACATTTTGAGCCACTATACATTTGGGGTCCAGAACGTGAGTGGAAGGGTAATGTATTTTTTAGAGGCTATATAGTGATATAGAAGGCCAATGTTTGGCTCCTTAGCCTTTCCTTTCCTACAATATTTTATAGGTCCAAGAATTTTTATTCTAAAAATGTTATGGATGAGCTACTATCTTAAAAGAGCGTGCAACATTCTATTTATATAGTAATTCAAGGTTGATCTTTTCCTAACTTATCACACTGTATAATGTGACTAAAAGGTGAGAGGACGGGTACTTGTTATCCTCTTTATTTTTATACTAGTTATCTAAATTTAAAATAGGATAGAGTAACCTTTCTTTAAGACTAGATTACGGTATTGATAGGCTTATGGGTATCCACAATCACAGTAGCATTACATTGACAATTAGCACCATGTTTCTATTTTTTTATATTTATTAAGGAGATGCTTACCAAAAATAATCAAAGGTACCATGTTGTTTCCTTTCACAGATGACAGTTATAATTGACAAGACGTCTGTTAAAATAATATGAAAGTTAAAATAATAAAAAAATAAAAGATAAAACTAACAATTTGTAGAACAAAATTGAGTGTTTGATATACATTTTAATGGGTGAGATATTATATTAATCATTATTTATCTAGCCGTGATAGCCTTAAGCATCTTGAATCTAATATACCAAATAATGGGAATATAGATAGCCACATAAGATTCAAAGTTAAGGCAGGTGATCGAAAAGAAAAAAATGTGGATCGCCAATGCCTCAATCAATTCTGATGAGGATTATCCTTTGCTCAACTTTCTCAATGCTTTCTTGAGCAAACCATTAGATCAAGATGCACCTAATCGACAAAGAAAAGGCTAGCTTTGTGACTAGTTATGGCACTTATTGCTACTGAACCATGCTACTTAGTTAAAAGAATGCAGAAGCAGCCTATCACATGTTGATAGATAATATCTTCAAATTCCAAAAGGGAAAAGAATTGTTGAAGTATAAACTGAGTATATTCTAGTGAACAGTTAGATCTTTTCCAAGCACCTTGAATATATGATGGAAACCTTCTTAAATTTAAGTATATTATGAAGCTCGATCCCACTGCATATGTTTTCAATGCCAAATATAGGAAGTTTCTTTGTTATATAATTTCTATGTGTGGAATATAAGCAAATTTAGACTAAGTTCAAATCATTCTTGAGATGAAATCACTGTTGGCTCAAGAAAAACGGCACGTCGGCACGAATCCTGCTTTACTAACATAGGATTCCATTCCCCTTAAGTCAGATTGTAATTAACCAGATTTCACCTGAGTATAGTGTCAAGATTTAATTAGACCTAGGTACTTACTTCCTATGAGCGCAAACACTCATAGTTAATTACCCCTCTTAACACGTAAGAGAGAACTCTTGATTAAGGATGAATAAATTACAACAAGACCCAACACATAATGAATCCAAACAAATAAAGGTGAAGAGCATCCTCAAGCTTAGAACTATGAGTACTTAAAAATATTTTATGCCTGATAATTACAAATATTTTCTCTTTTGGCATTAAGCTATCTGCCTTCCAGAGGGATCAAATTTATAAGTTAACTTTGAGATAAGCGAATTGAGTCAAGCCCAAGCAAAGCTAAAATTTTGAAGTTTACTTAGAATGTTAAGCAGTAGCATCCACCAATTGTTTTTGCTTTAAAAGCTTATTTTCATAATTTTCATAAATAAAGATATAAAATTCCCACCATTATTAATGAAAATTACTTTGTTTAAAAAAAATTCTACAACTTGATTATTAATCTAATAACCAATCTCTCTCAGGACTTTCCTCCTTCAACAGCAGCATCCATAAGAGCGTTATCCACAACAGAGATCGTCAGCAACATTGCACCTCCCTTGATGAGAAGCCCGACATCAACCATGATGAGGACATCCACTATATTATTTTTATATTTTATTTGATGTATTAGATTTATGTTAATGTTGATTGTCGTTTCCAATTTTGCCCTTACTTAAGGGTTTAGACATATGTAAGCCCAAGGGGCATTTTAGTACTTTGATTGTCTCTTTGTTTTGGGTTATTTAAAGCCCTCCCCTCCTCCTTTGTGAGGGGATGATGATAATAAAAAGAAAATTCATGCATAGTGTTCTCTTGGTGAGTTCTAGTTGTGCCTTGATCTCTTTGTGAGTTCATGAGAGGAGAGAGCCTAGGAGAGGCCAAACGCAATACCCATCAATCGGTGGAAGCGTCCCCGGTTCATGGTTCATTCTTCCCTTATCTCTTCTTCCCTCCCTCCCCTTCCTTGCCGCCGGCCTAGATCCCTCCATCCGCAAACCACCAGCCCCTCCCTCCTTTCCCCCAAGCTAACAACTCAAAGAACCCTTCCCACCGAAATTGCCATCTCCTCTTAAGCCACCGGCCTTGTTCCCACCTCCACTCCCACCGCCGGCCCTCTCACCCCCTTAGACCGCCGGCCATGCTTTCCTCCCACCTCCCTTAGCTCACTTTCCAAAGTCAAGGCTTTCCAAATTTGAGAAATTCCAATTATGATAGTTTTCAAATTCAAAAATCAAATTGATTTGAATTTGAATACTTTCCTAAAATAGGAAATCTAAATTAGGAAAGTATTAAATCAGAATTCAATCAAGAAATCTGAATTTAATGGAGGGACTTAATTTAATTCCTCTTTCTTATTTTGGAGCCATTGATTTGGAAGGTAATTAATACCCCTACCCCACCTCCTCATCTAGCCGCCGCCCCCCCCCCCCCCCATACCCTTTCCTTCTTTTCCTAGCTAATTTAATGCTCTTTCCTAAAGAGCTAAATTAATTTTCCAAATCCCCCTAACCCAGCCGTCCCCTCTCCCTACCTCTCTATCAGGCTCTCCTTCCAAAACGGCTCCTCAAATCCCTCCAAATTCCTGAAAACCTGCTCTCCTAGGTTGCTGCCAGAAATTTCTGGAGCAAACCGTGCCTTCCCACCACCTGGATTCAACCCCAAACTGCTGTCTATCAAGGAACAGCTGGCTGTCCAGATTTCTGGACATCACATAGAGTCTGTCCAAGAGTTTTAGCAAACCCCACTGCTGTCCAAAAGAAAATGTGTTGCTGTCCAGATTAATTCCAGAGCTCGGGAGAGGTTTAGCTGCTGTCCTGTGAAGACCAAAGGCTTTTCTAAGCCATACAAATTGCTGCCCAGAATTCCCAAGAGCCGAAACTGCTGTCCAGGTCTACGAAATTGCTGTCCAGAGCTCCTAAGACCCAAAACCTGCTGTCCAGACTTCAGGGACAGCCCAGTCTCCTGTCCAGATGCTTCCCAGAGCCTAATAGCTTGCTGCCCTGACGCCTACGGCAAGCTAGCTTGCTGTCCAGCCGTCCAAATCTGTCCTAGTTGCTGTCCTGAGGAGATCAAGTGCTGCCCAGCCGCTCGAAGGAACTCCTATTGCTGCCTAAAGGTTCCAGAAGTTTGAAAGCTGTTGTCCAGTAGTTCAGCCACGCCATAGCTTCGTATCTTCCGTTCCATTGGGTAAACTCTCCCTCCAAGTTTCTTATCTTCTTAGTTTGCCTCTCAAACGTGATTATATTTTGAGTCATCAAGCTCATGCCAAGCTCTTTACCGCTAAAGCTTAGAGAACTAGCGAGTTGAGTGAGGGACTCCTTCATAGTGCTCATCTCATTGTTAGTTTAGGGATTTATGGTTGAAAACCATCATGCACGCAACGTTAGATTAAATTGACTATTGCGATCTTAATCTCTATGAATGTAATTTAGCCTAAACTTATTTTACCGCTCATTGTGTTTTATTTCGTCGTTCAAAATCACTTGAATTCAATAATTACTTTGTTATCTAAATACTAAGCGTGCAGATGCATTAAGTATTTCATCCATTCATGTATTGTTCTACATCAAACCACCTCAACAACCTTTGTAGTGGCGCCATAAGGCATCAGTAGAGGAGTCGAAGGTAGTGTTGCTAGTGATATATCAAGTCTTTATTTCATCTTTGAGAAAGGTCTTCTTCGCAGATAAATTAATTGATTTTGATGTATTGGGTTGTCATATGATATTTTGGTGATCTAGTTATTGTTGTCTACTTAGATACCTCCACTACAAAGCTTAGTCAATCACCTTGAATTGACCCCAACCTTTTTTTTCCTTGAATATTACATGATGCGAAGGGTGTGATCCACTCAAAATCAATGACCTTACAACCCACTAAATGTGAATAAAATTTTAGCACCTAGGTATATTTGTTTGATAAATTTTGGGTATACGATTGTGAATTTTATTTTTTGGTGGTGCAAAATAGTTATAATGCATTTGCTTTGATTTTTTTTTTTTACTCGCTTCATTTCAGCCACTGTACATTATTTAAATCAATTTTTTTTTTTAAACCAAAAGCACTTCATTTCATGTGAGTGTACATCATGCCACCTAAGTCAATAGGCATGGATCACCCATAAGAGTTAAAAAATCTATGGAAGAGTTGTCCGCTAGATTTCATACTATTAAACTTAGGAAGCAATAATCACTAAGAGAGCTAAGGGCTCAAATATAAGACTTATCCACCCAAATGCAAGCTATAATGAACAAACTACACGAAATATCATGTTAGCTTACTAAACACCTCCCTCCCAGTTACTATTAAATGCCCAGTTTCCATCAAATTTAATCGTTATGAGGATGAAATATAAAGTGATATCCTCCCTTTAGACATAGCCCATATTCTCTTAAGCAGACCATGGTTGTTTAACATGAATGTTGTCCACTATGATAGGGATGACACCAATGTGTTTAAATATCATGGCAATGACATTAATCATTTCCCTAGCAAACCTTCTGCTAAGGAAGCCCAACTTGCATAGGACTAGTTCAGACCTCAACCTATCCCACATCATCAGAAGCCAGCACCATTTCACATAATATTCATTGACCCATTCCTTATTACAACTACCTTGAATAGCCCTTTTATAGGCTAGGACACCTCATCTATGATGACTCGTATGCATTTACATTAGTCACAACATTGATATTTGATCAAACAAAACCTGATCCACCATTAAATGTTATGATTGCTGAGTTTGTCCTATTTAAGGAGAAAGATACACACACCATCTAACTATTCGATATTCTATTTACCGAGATTATCCTTCTTGAGAATGTTGAGGTATCTTAGACATTGGAAGCATGCGTACATGTTATGCAAAAAGATCCTCAGCATGCTATTAGTGACACATACAATATGTAATATCCTGAAATCTAGGTAAAAGAAAATGCTTTTTATTTGAATTATCTATTATTATAACAGTTATTAATTAATCACTATTAGATAAGTTACTCATTCCGAATAGATGCTTTTATTGAATGGAAAGTTTGGAAATCAGTTATCATGGTGGACCCCACTATTATTACTTATCTGATTTGGAAGGCAAGCATACAGCAAACAATACAAACTATACATTTCATTAGCTGAATGGGTGCTTACAGGAACTGATTGAAAATCAGTTCAGTGGTGGGCCCCACTCATTCTTTTTGGTATTTTGAAGTCATATGCAAGAGGAATGGTTACGCAAGCAGCAGTTTTCATTAAATGCAATAAAAGAAACGGGGGGAGAACTGTAGATTCAATATGGCTTTGTGGTAGTGGACGGCACAGTGATCCATTCTGAAGAATTTTTGCATTGAGCTGCATAGGAGAACTTCCTGTATTGGAATCGGCAGTATACAGGTAAGTTCGGCATAGTGCATAATTCAATATTACTGTATTCAAAATAGTTTTTCTGAGAATTTCAGTTTCTGCATAGTTCGGCTGCTATGGAGGAAGGTTTTTGGCCACTGTTGACTGGAAGGAAATTCAGTGAAAATAGTGCAATTCATATTACTGTGCAGTAAAGTGTGTGGGAAAAAGATTCTGTGAAATACAAAATTTAGGTAAGTAAACTTGCAATTAGATGTAACAAATTTTGCTAAGATTTGGATGTAATTAATATAGGATTTTGTGATGAATTATAGTGATGGAAGGTGCAAACTAATTGAGGAATCAGTGAAGTGAAGAAAGGTTAAGAGAGAAGTTAGGTAAGAATTCTTGGTATATTTTCATTGCCTTTTATATTCCTTGAAAGAAATGATAAAAGTTCTAAGTGTATACAATTGTAAGGTTAGGATTTATCAGATACATACATGCAAAGAGAAAATTTTGGAGTGACTTACAATCGTAGAAGAGTCCGTAGTAGGGAATTGGAAGAGACAACTTGGCAAGGAGGTAAGTAATGCAAATTTAATGTTTAAAAAATTTTTGTTAAATTCTACTTGTAGATTGATAATTGATTGTTAGTGATTGATTGAAAGAAAGGAACATATGTGTTACAAGTAATTTATTTTGCTTTAGAATGTTCTTATCTAAGATTTTAAGTATGAACTACTGCTTATACAATTCTACAATACGGGTCCAAGACAATGTTTTGTATGCTCATATAAAGGTTTTTTCTATTTGAGAATGTGGAAGGATGTCAAATTCCTTGAAAAATTGATGCATATAAATTTTATACAAGTTATAACATGAATGATTATGAAAGCAGGCAACAAACAAATACGATTTATGAGTATGGAAGGAATGTTGAATACTAAATTAATGTAAAGTTTGGCTATATATGATGTATGTTTTAACAGTGTAGTTGGGACAAAAGGGTTCCCATACAAGAAACTATATGGTAAGTGGGGCAAAAGGGACCCCAGAAAAAATGATACCTGCATAGCAGGTGGGGCAAAAAGGACCCCTAAAGAGGCAAAAGGGACCTTTATAAAATGCAATGTGATAATGTCAGGTTTACCTGGGCTCCATTGAATGTTGTTGAAAGTGTAGCCAAATCTTTTACAGAAAATTTATATTCAATGTAAACTCCAAAAGAAGTAAAGATTAATGTTAAGTATGAATTTATAATGATTTCAATGTTTGATTATTTTCAATGATTGTACTTTAAATATTAATTAATTTGCATAATTTATTGAGTCTCACAACTCACCAGTATTTTCTTATTGGTTGTTGTTACAGGAAAGGAAAAGGAGAAGATTGATGCTAGTTAATTTAAGCAAGTGTTTCTTCATTTCATATTAAAGTTATATGTGTTAGTGAGTCTACTTTTGGAGGTATGTAAACATATAAATCTTGTATTAGTTGGTTTGTTGTAGTGGCTCTGTAAGTTTATATTTGGAGTAACTTGAATTTTAGATGCTTCCATGTATTCAGTGAATGATTTGTTGTTAGAATTTTATAAGTTCTATACTGAAGGAATTTATGTTAATGTTTAGTGATGGGGAAATGGAGGTTATGCTAGTGATACCTGACAGTACTATTAAGTGATGCTGTGGGGTGTTACACAATAAGCAGTTGCCTATTGAGATGCTCTTTTTATATGTTCCACAGCTTATCTTGGACCATTTTCTTATATTCCTAATATTGACTTATTGGATCGTACTGCATTTTCAGTGGCATCACTCTAACATGATTCACCTGTGCTATCTAGTTGACATGACAATGATGAATATGTAGCAATAATGTTTCAAAGCTATCCATCATTTAAATATGCTTACAGTATGTATTCTTTAATCCACAATCAAGTCCTCTGTTTTATTAAATTTAAGATGTTGCTCAGGAACATTAGACCATATGAGTATCAACAAACTTTGCCTTCTATTTTATATGTTAATCCTCTTTTCATTGCATTTGATTTAATATTAATTAAGGAATAGTGAAGTTTGAGTACTACTAGAATAACCCAGTGGAAAGAAGCGAGGATGCAGTTTTGTAGGTGGTTACATTAGCATGTTTACCTATAGCCAAAAACACCCAACCATCACGTGATGCAGGCAGTTGGAGCTTAGTGTTCTCGTGTTCGCCACAACAAATTTGCATAGCAAAGTCCTTTCAAGTGGGAGAGAGTTCATATAGAGCATCAAAAAGATTCATATTAAGAGGAGCTCCATAACATTTACACTATCTCTTTGATAGTTTACCAATGGTGTATTAATTGTTATGTGGACCATTGTTATCATTTAAAGTTTATGTTATAATTGTAAATGTGAACTTTATTGGTAGTTAGAAATGATATTAGATGGACTTTATGATTGTATCAGAAGAAATTAGGATGTATTAAATTAACTTTCCACGGGTCACGCAAGGGGTCAGCCAAGCAAGGCAAGCCATGGAGGTCATCTAATAAGTAGTGCCAATTCAATGAAAGGATGAATATACGAGGAGCACAAGCATAGAGTCATTCTCCCATGCCATGCACGTCCCAAGGTGATCAAAACCCAAGGGAAATAGAGCTCCAACCATCAGCCACTCCCACCTCCTAAAAACATAACACCTTGCTCCCTCCACTGTCTCCATCATGTGTAAACAGTCACCTACTACTACCTCCCATGATGTAATGGTGCATAAATGATGTAAAATCTGATAAAGAAGGATCTTTTGTTAAATATAAAATCATAATAAGAGGCCTTTGAAGATCTTGCTTGGTGTCTTGATCTTAAGATTGATTGTTTGGTGGCTCAATATCGAACTTAATTTGTGTTTTTTCTTGTGTTCCCTATGATCTTCATCTCCATTAGCATCCTCTACATATCCACATTCAACAGCATTCACCGCCATATCACTTCCATAATTCAATCCACAAAACTCCACCACTCAATTTTAGAACAATTTCAAACCCTATGCTACACCACTCGTTTCTCACAATCCACAACACCCCCAACTCCCTCCATCAACCTCCAAATTTATTCCTCACACCCTTAACTTGTACTTGACCTCCCATTCCAAAGCTTAAACCACCCCCTTCACCCTTACAAAAATTTCCCAAACCCTAAGAGAGCTCTCTGCCTCACCCTATCACTTTCACCCTTGCTACCCAACTAACCATCTCCTAGCCTCCACACCCAAGGGTGGCCCCTCACCAACCACTCCATCTCATTCCCGCCTCTCTAACACACTCCAAATCACTCTTGGTCAATCCCTCAACTCAGTCCAACGTCCACAAAGAAATCCCCTTCAAGTTCTCCTCCTCAAGCACCCTACATTGCCCTCCCCTTTACAACACTTGAACACCACCACCCCAAAAACCTCTTCCCTGCCATCCACACATCTTCCCACCACCTGAAGAAGGCAAGTCCACTTTCATTTCCTAGCTCAAGAACCCAATCATCAGACTTAGTCAGATCTGATGCATATTGAAACATTTAGTTTTAATCTAAAGCATTTCTTTAAATGATCTCAAATCTTATGGTTATTTTCTCGTAGGAGATCCATTTCTTTTTCCCCACATTTGGATTATTTTGCTTTCCTATTATTCTACACTGAAAGAAAATAATTACTAGTGATAGGTAGCTTGCTTCTTGCAAATTTTGCATGGTTATGTTCATATTTGTTTCAAATGTATAGCATATTATATTTGCATGTTATAGCACTAATGTTGCCTTAATAAACACTAGATCTTAACATGTCCTGCATCATGTTAAATCTAGTATCACACATAAATATCATCAAAATCACATATGGTGAATTCCGTATTTTGTCTATTCGGTGAGAAATTGCAATCCATTTTGTATTTTATAGCAGGAGAAATAAGAAGAAGAGCCCTATGAGATCAGATGATCATCATTTATCATGACAAAGGCAAACCCCGTAAGAAACAAACTGACGCAGAAACATTCATGACAAGGTAACACTTAACAATTAATTCATTATATTCTAAAATTATTCCATATCCAAGTAAGCTTAGAGATGCAAATCTAAATACCACACTGTTTTCCCAAATAAAGGCATAAACCTATTGCAGTAAATCTCAGTGAGAAGTCGACAATTACTTTATCAAGGTTCAAGGCAGTAAGTTCTTCACTGGTGATGTTCTTCGATTTAACTATTTTAGGAATAGTTGTGTAGAAGCATCGTCGCTTCACATTTTTTTCTAAAGAACACTCTGAAAAACTGCTATTCTTTAGTTGATCCAACCATCTCTTCTCCATTTCCGATTTTTGCCCTTGGTCAAATAAAACAGATTCATGTGCTATACTAATCTCTGCCCCAATAGGTTCTGTGAACAAAATAAATCAAATTAATATAATTATGCTACATAAAAATACACTAATTTTGAACGTTAATATCTACTTTCAAAAGCCATAGTAAGTTTGGACTAAGAAATTGAGAAAAATATTCTCAATAACTAGTTGAAACGGCAGCAAACATATAAGCTTCTACACCTAACCACCAAGCTGATCAGCATGTGCCAACCAAAAACATCATGATCAACATATGGGTAAATTGATATGCAGGCAAATTAAACACTGACCAAAAAGTTGAGCCTTCTACAAGCACAACCCAGTCTGGCTCGTTAAATACTAGAACTATGCTTTGTTAAACCGCTTGCGGTAACAAACAATGGTTTAAGGCAGGTCCTGACCTACCATCCAGCTAAATAGGGTTGGACCAAGTGTTTTGAGGCGTTGGACGAGGTTTGAGTAATCTATCATGTACTTATTATTACCGTCATTTGAAGAGCAAGCCAAGTTTGATTGATGCAGTGGATCGGTGGAAGAATCGGACATGCAAGAAGGAATTCCCAATCCAGGGACAAACACAAAGCTCAAAGGCTTAAAGTAGAATTCTATTCATCAATGCTCCATTCCTCTTACACATTTCATATATATAATACTCAAATAGAGAAAACCTAGAGAATTCTAAAAAATTCTAGAAACTTGTAACAAACTAAATAAAATAACCTAAGGAACATTTTAAGCTAAAATGCTCCGCATCACTGATTAAGCCGATTTCAATAAACATGGACACTTCTAAGATCTAAGCTGTGGCCTTAAATGCAGCCTTGCAATGACCAACAAACATAACTACAACGTGCAGGCTCACCTAAAAGCTACTGTAGGCTGAATAACCCAAAATTCAAGGTGAAATCCATGTTTTGACAGTTGCAACGTTGAACACCACGAGAATCCTAGGATCAAAACAGGAATCTACAAAGGCATTCTAAATTATTAGCTCCAGTATCCAAGGGTCACAGAAATAATGTTGTCCTAAAAAGACTCCAGCAATGACCAAAATACCTAGAATTCTTGCAAGCCTCAAGACATAACAATAAAATTATTTTAGCTAAAAGAAGCATACCAATCCGTGAGATTGTACTCTCTGAAATGTAACAAGAAAGGTGTTTCCAATTGCCATAATGATCCAAAGGATACGGTCCAAGGTGTTGGTCAAATTCCATCTGTTTCACCATTTCAGAGTACCTGCATTCCTGTAATAAAATTACAATAATGATGCCACTTTCAATAAAAAAAAATAAAAACTTTACTGGGGATTTGATATGTCCTTTTAGGGAAAGGAATACAAAAGGGTGAGATTTGGATTAAGAGGGAAGCCCCTTTCCTGGGGTGGACTAGACTATATGAAATGTTAACTTTCATGGTGCGAAACTCTTGAATGTTTGTAGCCTCTATATCATTGAAACTTCTATGCAACTCCATTTGTTCCCTTGGAGCCCAAAGTAACTTAATGCACTAGCTAGATTGGGCTATAGTAACTGAACACATTGGTTGGGTTGAGCCAACAAAACCAATTCAGGTTGAACTTGCCCATGTAGCTAATTTTAGTCGACCATTTAGTTTGATGGAGAGCCTCCAAGATTACAACTCCCCCCTTCATATCATTTGCTACTGTGAAGTATTTTCTTGAGAGGAAGAAGCACTTCCTCTTCTTAATCTTGAGAGAGGAGGAGGAAGAGAGGGAAGAGGAGAGGGAGGTGGCAAAACCAGAATTCTTTATTGTTTCTTAACCATGCTCTATTACAACATAAAGGCCTCTATTTATAAGCACAAATGCTACACAACAAGCTACAAACTTAAATCTAGACCAATATCTAACAATCTCCACCTTGGTCCAAGATTTACACAAAAAATAACTGCTGTCCACAAAGAACAGCTCCACCTTCCGACAGATCTCTTCCTGTCGCACTGCATCCCATGCAGTTAATTCCCGAGCACCCCGTGTGCCTCGCTTCCGCGCCTTGTGCATCCACCCGCACCCTGCGCCTCGTGCCCGCGCCCTGAGCCTCCAGCTCCGCTCCCGCGCCTTGCACTTCATGTGGTACAACTCCGACCACATCCTGCGTGTATCCACCCACGCACCGAGCCCTGCGCCTTCACCTGCACCCTGCTCGTCTCAATCACATGCCCTGCACTGCCACGTCCGGCCAGCGCCCTACGTGTCCTCCACCGGTGCCCTGCGCTCCTGTGCGACCTCCTCGTGCACCGCACGGCCTCGCACCTCCAAGCACCCCGCACTTCCGGCACTGCTCCTCAAGAACAGGCCAAATCCACCTCAATGTCTCCCGGACTTCACCTGAAGTCCAAAAACTCCACTTCAAAAGATCTTCTATGATCTTTAATCATGCTCCGACAAGAACTCCCGACACCTTTCTCTTCCTAGTTATTTTCTTCTTCAACAATAACAATTGTTTCTTGGACCAAAAGCAATCACCTGCTAAACTTAGATCCAGAAAACCTCTAGTATCCTGCGTGAACTGAGAGCTATGCCTTCTTATCAGCCGAGTTCTTCACAACCTCACGCCTTCTGAAACAAAAAACCAACTCCATATCTCAAAAGAAGGTCGACCAATACAGCAAAACCAAAGAATCCCTCCTAATCCAAACTCCTGCGAATGCAATCCATACAAGAAGCCTTGTGGATTGTCCCTCCTTTTGCCCACAATCTGTCCGCGTCAAACAGCCAAAGCCGCTGAACCGACTTTGTTTCTGGCGATCAAAACTCCAATCCGGACTGTATGCGGCTCTCGCGACCGCGAGGCTACCGCTCTTCTTGATTCATGTGTTCGCTCTCGAGCTCCATCCGCATGCGGCTCCTGCGACCATGGGGCTACCTCTCGACTGCAACGCCTCAAGAAGCCTGCTCCTGCTCGCGTCCGACTGCTCCTTCGGCTCACACGACCCGGCCTGCTCTAGTTTTTGGTCCAACCCGCGATTAAGCCACGGTCGCGGCACCAAGCCCGGCACCACCTGCCGCGTCCGCTCTCCCGCGATCCACGCGCCCTCTTCCGATCCGAATCGGTTTCTTTAGACAAGAAACCTCCTCTCCTCCACCTCGAGATCGCCACCACCGTGGCTCTGATACCAGATGTGAAGTATTTTCTTGAGAGGAAGAAGCACTTCCTCTTCTTAATCTTGAGAGAGGAGGAAGAGAGGGAAGAGGAGAGGGAGGTGGCAAAACCAGAATTCTTCATTGTTTCTTAACCATACTCTATTACAACCTAAAGGCCTCTATTTATAAGCACAAATGCTACACAACAAGTTACACAACAAGCTACAAACCTAAATCTAGGACCAATATCTAACAGCTACTATTCATCATCAGAAAAGATGAGGAAATTCCTCTCCATTAGGACTTTGGGTGCTCCTTAAATTGGACTTTTATCATATTCCTCATGCATATGCTTTTTTTCTTTCTTAGGAAGACTTCCTGCTTTTGGTGATGTTGACATCAATATGCATGCCACAGGTTCAACATTGAAGCAAGCCGTGATCCAGATCATTTGATCTTGTTCATAGTCCCAAGGGTCCACATCAACTCAAGGAACAATTCAAAACCAACTTGTGCCACTTATACTGAAGCCTCTTGGTCGTTCAAACTCATGACGAGGCACAATTATATATGTATGTATGTATGTATCGATCATAGCACATATAATTATACAAGATATATATATATATATACACACACATACAAACAAATACGCACACATACACACATATACATATCCCCTTTGGTTGCACCCACTAGCTACCTGCGTATCCCAGCCATAAGGGAACAAACTCTACGCAATTCCAAACAAAAGAAAAGGCAATTATAGATATCTGCCAAACTTTCCGGTCAAAAAATATTAAAAAAACTACAAACCAAATCTAGATGAATTCAAGCCACCATCCACTTGATTCAAAGCAGCAAGATCGCCAAAACAAGCAAAATATTAAAGAAAAAAAGACGTGCAAATAAGAGTAGCAAGAGATAAAAACAATTGAAAGTAAACAAAAAAATAAATCAATGATGATAAAAGCACAAGAATTTAGCACAAGCAAAAAATCAAAACACATTGCAATGGATCTTGCTCAGTCACGAACAGATCTTGCCTACCAAGCCACCCAAAAGTAGAGAAAAAAAAAAGATAGCAATCCACATAAAACCAAAGAATACTACCAAATCTAAACCATCCAAACTCCAAAAAAGCTAGTAACCAGTAGGAACTTGGGTAGGTGAAAACCACGCAGCAATAGCATACGCATCAGTCCAACACACACACACACTCTACACACGCAAACCCTTATAGTGAAGTTCATCAATTAATATCAACAATACAAATAACCTAAAAGGTTATAGGATCCAAAGACCTCGATTGCCATTTAAACTAATCACTTACAGCTCTTCTTAAACTTTAGTCGGTCAAAATCCTTAGTAGGAGTCATAGTCCACTTGTCTTACACTTTGCAATACCTTAGTAGGAAGATATACGGGTTAGATAATAACCTCATCTTCTGAAACTTTGATCAGTTGTTCCTCTCTTGGACACCATTTACGAACAATTATCTGCAAAATCACCTCAGAGAATTAATCATTATTACATTGAAAATGCTGTTAGACAAAATTCTTCAAAAGATGAGCAACTAAAATAAGTTGTCAACAGTAAAAGAAAGTATTTAGAATCAATATTTTGAAGAGCTCATCAATAAGCAATCCAAACTAGAGGGTCAAAACTTAAGCCGAAAAACTATGCCTTTAATTGATGCCTGCTCTTTCCATTTTTCTTTAAAAAAAATAAGATAAATAAAAATTAATTATCGTGCTCCTTAGCTTGAGTTTCACATGAATTCTCCTCGCTGAAATAGTTCAGAAAGCTTCCACTCATGCTTTTGTAGCTACTGATTCATTGAACATATTCCAAACAATTTAACTCTTCTTTAGTCAATCAAAGTTGTTTTAGTAGTAAATGTCATGACCCGGCCCGATAAGCTCAAATTAACGAAGCAGGAATAAACAGTCGTACGAAAAGAAATTTAGAACTTTCATTTCAATGTAATATACCAATATAATCATCCAAGTAATAGTAAGAAAGAGCCACTAATTTCAAACAACATGTACATGTAAATCTATTATAGGGAGTACAATGAAATTCTATCACATGACATCAAAACAACAAAAAGAACCTGTCTCTCGGTGTTTCCCTACGACGATAAGATAGTTGTCTGCCAGCCATTACGGATTAGCAAGTTCTCCTAAAAAGTATCCCACAACTAGGGTGAGCTAAAGCTCAGTAGGTAACATGTTATTCTATCAATTTTAAAAACAAGGTAAATAAACACATTATGCATGTAATTTTTATTGTACAGTGCATTAATAATCAAATAAATGATAAACATGTCATGCAGTCGTATCTGGTGTGCATAAATATGTATGTCATCGTATATGATCATTTTGCTTTTCATATGACAGTAACCTTTTACATTCCGTATTTTTTTATGATTTCTTTTATGTTCTTTATACATATAATATATTCATATCTTATACACCCGTAACAAAGCATCAAGTTTGTATTGATCATGTACACATTCAATTGGTCATTCCTTCATTTTCAGTCTGCTCCGAGGAGCCATATTTTTTCTTTAACATTTGTTTTTACCATATTGATACTTCGTGCCAACATTGACATGCAATCATACAGTATTTATCGTAGGAGAATGTTAGGTCGGTTGAAGAACCGACCCAATCGGCCCCACATGGGTCAGCCATTGAAGTGGGATCCACTATTTAAATTAACTATTTTAATTAATCTATTTTTGGAAATGAGGTTTGAATTAATTTATTTAATCTATTTTGGGAAAGGAGATTTGAATTAATTTATTTGAATTAATCTATTTTGGAAAAGAAAGTGGGCGGCTAAGGAGGTGGGCGACTAAAGATATAAATAGGCATATGAAGAGAGGGCTAGGGCATGCTTAGCATTGAGATCTCTTGGAGTCTTTTGGGTGATTTGGGCTCTAGATTTATAGTCTAGAGATTGGGAGAGAACGATCCTCCTCTCGAATAGAGGAACAATTGTATCTTTGTTTCGTGTTTGTTTTTACTTTGATTGCTATAATAAAAATTACTGTTTTGAGTATTTTTGTTACTGTTTTTTGTACTCTTTTGCTGTTTTTTTCTACCAATTCCTGCTAGGTTTGCTTGCGAACTCAAGTATTCCCTTAGGGTTACTTGCAAACTCAAGTATTTTCTATCAAATTGGTATCAGAGCAAGTCTTGGGATCGGTGGAGGGTTGTCTTTGGTGAATTCCCGGAGCAATGTTTGGTCTGGAAAAGAGGAAAGTTGCTGTTTTTGGAGACCCAAATTCAGATTTTGTGAATCTACAAACTCTGGATAGAGATGGCGGCCAAAAAGGTGGATGCTTTGGAAGAGAGACTTGAAGAGGAGATGAATCAACTCAAGACAACGGTGGAGGAAAGGATTTCCTCCATGGAATGACAAGTAGCCAATCTCCGGGACATGATGAAGAAAATGTTGGAAATCCACAACCAAACGGCGACATCTGTAACAAAAGGGGCGGAAGAGAAAAATACAAATTCTATAATTCGTAGGGAGGAAGATGAGGTGGAGATCATGGAGGAGATGTTAAGAAGGCTCTTGGAGATGCAAACCAAAACTTCAAGAATAGTTCTGATGACTAACCCTAACCAAGATTTGACAGGGATTCCCTTGGCCGAATCGAAAGGAAAGGAGATCAGACGATGAGTTTGACGAGCGGAGTTATAAAAAGCCACCTCCTGTGGCTCCGATAAGGGGTGGATCAGGGTTTCTGGATGAGGGGACAATAAAGATGAAAACTTTTTGTGGAGGCGGTAGGGCGGCTGTGGGCTCCGAAAATTCGACCCCGGCCTCCGCCCGCTCTTTTGTGCTTTTCTTTTCGGGGGGAGTTTTAACGGGATAAGTTCCGGGGTAAATTTTGGAAGGCAGATGAGATAGTAGATAAGACACTACCCAGAGATTTCGCCCTCATTTAGCGAGGACTTTATGATCTGAGTTCTGGTTTCCTATAGGCGCAAGCCCCTATAGTTAATTACCCCTCCCGGTAACGAGAGAGAACTTTCGATTAAGGCTAGTCGTCGATCAGATACGTAAAAATACGTGAATCTGGCATATAGTAGCAGCAAGGGTTTGAAATTTGAAGAATTTGGGAATTTGGAAGATTAGAAGATTTGGAGATTTCATATCTAAAATTGGAAATGTCACCATCTTGCACTTAAAGCGGATGGTGGGGGAATGGATGATAGACCCGATCAAGATCCCATGGTTCCGTCGTCCCGGGCCATCGTGGTCCCTGGTCTACTTAGTCAGAGGAGGTAGTCGACCCAACCTGACAGAAGGATCCTTGTCGGCAGCCATGGGTTGCTTCGTCCAAGGGTACCTTGTAGACCTGGGGGGAATATTTGTCTAAGGGGACAAATTTGAATCCACCTTAGCTAACAGAGGGCTTTGTGCCCTATCGATCATATCCTATTGATTCATATCTCAAGGATTTGATGCCATTGGGGAGCATACGGGCTCTGGCCATAACCATAATATAATGGTGCCATTTGGCGGCGACCACCTGGTTCAGAGGGCCCCGAATCATAACCGTTTATCCTGCAGTGCCATTTGGCGGCGAAACTGCCGGTTAGAGGACTCGTACCACGTCCTTGCTGGCAGGAGATTGTTTGAGAATGGATCCTAGTGATATTTTCGACTAGGCATTAGCTCAATGTGAGCTGAAGTAAATTTTGATTTGTCCACCTCGGCAAACTGTTGCGGAGGATGGATGGATTTTGCTTTTAAGCGGTTTGATAGTTGGATTTCAATTTTTAAATATCTGGAGTTGGAAAGATCTTTGAATTTTGGGATTTTTCAGAAGATTGGATTTTGTAGGGAATTTGGGTGGTACTTTAAGATATTTGAAATGGACCCCTCCGGTTGATATTTTCATTCAACACGGCCATCATCGGGGTGTGGGGTCATTCATATTTTCATGTTTTGAACCTTGTCGACTCTGCCTAATGATTGACAGAGGATCGGGTTTCGTAGGCTTTATGCCCTTGTTACTGAATTCTCTTGATTATAAGCCTTGAAGGCCTAATATGAATGTAAAATAAATATCCCGGTCGATCTTGCGACCGCATATTTATTTGATAGTTCGAGCCGTGTCAACTCCTATTTACCTGAATAGAAGGATCGGGCTCGAACCTGAATTCACTTGTTGACCCGCGCAGCATCCCTAGACGTCACGTGTGTACCAATAACACGCTCGCCGGGGCCCATGCGGGTGTTTGGGGGGCATTTTATAAATATTTATTGAACATTGTCGACTCCTATTTTCTTGCTTTAGGAGGATCATGTTCAAACTTATTGACCCGCGCAGCATCCCTAGACGTCACGTGTGTACCAATAACACGCTCGTCGGGGCTCGTGCGGGTGTTTGGGGGCATTTTATAAATATTTATTGAACATTGTCGACTCCTATTTTCTTGCTTTAGGAGGATCATGTTCAAACTTATTGACCCGCGCAGCATCCCTAGACGTCACGTGTGTACCAATAACACGCTCGTCGGGGCCCGTGCGGGTGTTTGGGGGCATTTTATAAATATTTATTGAACATTGTCGACTCCTATTTTCTTGCTTTAGGAGGATCATGTTCAAACTTATTGACCCGCGCAGCATCCCTAGACGTCACGTGTGTACCAATAACACGCTCGTCGGGCCCCGTGCGGATGTTTGCCGATGGATGCATTACACATGATACATTCATATGCATGCATGATTCTTGAAATACAATTATAGTGTCGAATGGCACACTATAATGAAACCCTCTACTTATACAGCAGGAGGATTTGAAATGCAGTATTAATGTCAAATGTCATACTAGAGTGAAACCCTCTGCTTCTTATGGGAGGAGGATTTGAAATGTAATAACAGTGTCAGAAGACACACTAGAGTGAAACCCTCTGCTTCTTATGGAAGGAGGATTTGAAATGTAATAACAGTGTCAGATGACACACTAGAGTGAAACCCTCTGCTTCTTATGGAAGGAGGATCTGAAATGTAATAACAGTGTCAGATGACACACTAGAGTGAAACCCTCTGCTTCTTATGGAAGGAGGATTTGAAATGTAATAACAGTGTCAGATGACACACTAGAGTGAAACCCTCTGCTTCTGTAAATGCATGTGGGCATACTCTTAAAAATGCACGTATATACACATACTGTGTCAGATGACATACACATACGATGCGCTTATACACATTCATAACCCATCATGCTTATCATAATACATGCAAAAAGGGGATTTTATAATATTTGCATGTAGTACGGAGGGGTGTCCGGATATATGCTTGTATTCCTTGACTGAACCTCATCGGCAGAGGACGATACGGCAGCACCCTCGGTAAGCATTGTAACGCCAAGCTTTGAAGATTATTCGCACTTCCAAGGCCTATTAATATCAGAGATGTTTTCTCTTGGACAAAAGGCAAAGAAGAAACTTTGAAACACCAGGAAGTTTAGTTCGAATTTGCTCAAACATCTCTTCCATTCTTGCAGGGGATGTCCCTCTTGCTGGTCGATTCTGCCTGAGGGATCGGTGAGTATTTGTACTTCTTGGTTGAATAGCATCGGCGAAGGCGGTATTATAACACCATTAGTGTGCATGGTATATTAACGCCAGACTTCAAAGATTATTCGTATTTTCAAGGCTTATCGATGTTGGAGATATCTTCTCTCAGACAAAAGGCAAAGAAGAAACTTTGAAACACCAGGAAGTTTAGTTCGAATTTGCTCAAACATCTCTTCCATTCTTGCAGGGGATGTCCCTCTTGCTGGTCGATTCTGCCTGAGGGATCGGTTAGTATTCGTACTCACCATATACCCTTGTATACATTTGTGTCCACAGAGGTTCCCCATGATCACAATGTACCTACTGTTGTTATCCACAAATGGATCATGCTTATGTATAGGGATTGGTCATGTCTAATATGATCTCCTAGAAGTATTCGCAGAGGAGCCATTGTTCCTGCACTGTATCCACCTGTCACCATCTCAGGTGGTCTTGATTGTACTTATTTGCAGTGACAGGTCCTCCGTTACCAATTGCCAGTGTTGCCTTTTTCAATCAACAGGCACTATTTGTTTGCATGATCGGTCTTTAATTGCTCCGGGTGGGTAGTACTTGTACATTTCATAGTTGACCGATGTTTAAGTCAATCACATTTGAAAGTCCACCACGAGTCTCCTGCTGTTAACTTGGTGTTTGTTCAAATAAACAAATTTATCACTTGTCTTTTGCATTTTGATTATTTTTTGCACATTTTAGCACTTGGGGTTCTGTTCCCTGTAGTTCAGTTCAAGTCCCTTATTTATTCAGCTCGGATTCAGTCCTCTAATTGTTCGAGTTCTATGCACTTCTGTTCGAGTACTGGTCTTTTGTATTGTTGCTCAAGTTAGATGTCCTTTGTTGTCCAGGTCTTGTATACTTTAGTGAAAATTTCGGCATCATCCCGGCATATCCCCCGTTTGGGGGGAAATGTAGGGAGCTGGGCCTTCCCACCACGCTACAAGAGCGTGTATGGTAGGTGTCTTTAGACACCGCGGCCATCATCTTTCGTCCCACCACGCTACAAGAGCGTGTATGGGGTCTTTAACAGTAACAGTACGAGAGCACCAGTGGTTTTCCCTACCACGCTACAAGAGCGTGTATAGAGCTTACCCACCTCGTCGTATGCCTCGCACCGGGCTCCCTCCTACCGTGCTACAAGAGCGCGTATAGGTGGTTCTCCGGTCCGTCACAAACACCGAAAATAGGATTTTGGGTGATTCCCCTCCTCGTTGTAAGCACCGCACCGGGTTTCCTCCTACCGTGCTACAAGAGCGCGTATAGGTGGTTCTCCGGTCCGCCGCAAACACTGAAAATGGGATTTTGGGTGATTCCCCTCCTCGTTGTAAGCACCGCACCGGGTTTCCTCCTACCGTGCTACAAGAGCGCGTATAGGTGGTTCTCCGGTCCGTCACAAACACCGAAAATGGGAATCTGGGTGATTCCCCTCCTCGTCGTAAGCACCGCACCGGGTTTCCTCCTACCGTGCTACAAGAGCGCGTATAGGTGGTTCTCCGGTCCGCCGCAAACACCGAAAATGGGAATTTGAGTTCAGAAATTATACCTGTGCGGGGCTGACAGTGCTGATGTCGAGGTCGGGGTCGAGGACTATCCCCACCACGCTACAAGAGCGTGTATAGGGCTTACCTGCCTCGTCGTACCTGTTGCACTGGATTCCCCCCCACCGTGCTACAAGAGCGCGTATAGGAGGTCCACCAGCGCATCAAGCGCGTCGAGGACAGGATTTGGGACTTACCTTGCGCGTGTCGTCGGCGACGGTGTCGGCTCGTGGAGGCAAGAGGGGAGTATATTTCTTTATCATTTATTATAATTAATTATAATTAATAAAAATTATTATAATTAATAATAATTAAGATCATTAATTATTATTAACGAAATAATCATAATTAATTTAAAAATAATTAATTACTATTAATAAAAAATTAATTATTATTAATTAAATAATTAATTATAATTAATTTACATTAATTATAATTAATTAAAAAATTAAAGGTAATTAATTAATTATTAATAGAAATTAATTAAGATTAATTAAACATGATTAATTAACATTATTAATAATTAATTCTATTAATTATTAAATAATTATAATAAATTAAAATTAATTCATAATTAATATAAATAATGATAATTAAGTAGAATTTAGATTTGCTTTGAGTAGGATTAGGAAATTCAAAAGCTCACAGAGGAATAAGTTCTCTGTTTCCCTCTTTTTGCTTGCCTTAAGAGGCCGTTCAGTAATCGAATTTACAGGATTTGGCCGAAGCAGCACGCAGAAGGGAGGAAATTACCTTCACGGCTAGTGAACCCCCGCTGTTGCTCGCGATCTAATCAGGAAGGGAGAATCGCTGGAGGAGCGAAGTCGACTAGCGGGAAGGAACCGGAGAAGCGACTCGTGCGATTTTCCAGAATAGGCGAGCTCCCTTGTTGCTTCCGATCGCAATGTCGTAACTTTCGGCTCGGCAGGAAGGGAGTCGTCGAAGGAAGCAGAGTCGAACAGCGACGCTAGGCCGAAGAAGCACGTGATCGGGAGGAAATTACCTTCACGCGAGCAAGCTCCTGCTGCTTCTTCCGATTCGACTGGAGGGAACGTCGTCGGAGGAGTGGGATCGAACAGCAGTTGGGAGCCGAAGAGGCGACTTGTGCAACCTTCACAGCAGGCGAGCTCTGTTGTTGCTCCCGATCGCAATGTCGTAACTTCCGACTGACAGGAAGAGAGCGTCGTCGGGAGAGGCGAAGTCGGACAGCAACTGGGAGCCGGAGAAGCGACAACAGAGGAGGCGAAGCAGAACAGCAGCGGCGGAGCTGGAAGATTTGCGGGAGTAAAAAAAAACTTCGCTCCTCATTTCCTTCGGCATTTAACGACGCAAGACTGGGGTCGGCTCTTAGCGGAGATCGCGCAACGCATTTAAGATAGACGTGGGATTGGCGGCGTGGTCGTGTGGCCATCGTGCGAAGAGCGGCGGGGGACATCCCAGCTGCGGGATTTGGGGGATTCTGATCGCGTGGAGTTCGGCGCTACAGGTAAGAGCTACACACATTTTTTTTTTGTTGTTTCTGTTGTCTACAGTATGCGGGTCAACAGCGGCCGACCACTATAAGAGGCATTTTGGGCAAGGGAAGCCACTCATCGGAGAAGGAGGGGGTCAAGAGCCACCTCCGAGGGCTCCGATAAGGGGCGAAATAGGCTTATCGGATGGGGGGACAGCAGGAAGGGCATTTTGTGGTGAAGGTGGTGGGGTGACCAACTCCGATGGGAGGTCTTTTGGGCAAGGGAAGGGGACTATCGAAGGAGGGGGATGGGCCGAACCATGGGGATCGGGTCATGTAAGGCGAAGGGAAGGAAGGTGGGATTCCCACCCACGATACATGTGGGAAATATGGAGGGATCACGACAACCACTACACGGAGGAGGAGAGACTGACGGCAGCGGCCCTATGTTTGGAAGAGAAAATTTTAGCTTGGTTCCAGTGGAAGATAGCATGGCCACCAACAGAACAGCTGAAGAAAGCTATCAACAACGTCTCATCCTTCCACCTTGAGGACAAGGTGGCTCTTTGGGAAGGCAGTATTGTTAGGTCGGTTGAAGAACCGACCCAACCGACCCCACATGGGCCGGCCATTGAAGTGGGTTCCACTATTTAAATTAACTATTTGAATTAATCTATTTTTGGAAAGGAGGTTTGAATTAATTTATTTAATCTATTTTGGGAAAGGAGGTTTGAATTAATTTATTTGAATTAATCTATTTTGGAAAAGGAGGTGGGCGACTAAAGCTATAAATAGGCATATGAAGGGAGGGCTAGGGCATGCTTAGTATTGAGATCTCTTGGAATCTTTTGGGTGATTTGGGCTCTAAACTTATAGTCTAGAGATTGGGAGAGAACGATCCTCCTCTCGAATAGAGGATCAATTGTATCTTTGCTTCGTGTTTGTTTTTACTTTGATTGCTATAATAAAAATTACTGTTTGGAGTATTTTTTATACTGTTTTTTGTACTCTTTTGCTGTTTTCTCTACCAATTCCTGCTAGATTTGCTTGCTAACTCAAGTATTCCTTTAGGGTTACTTGCAAACTCAAGTATTTTCTATCAGATAAATGCTAACATTTCATTCAAAGATATGTTCCTATCTAATGTAGTTTTCATGTATTTCTATATAAAGATATTTTAAAAGAAATAAAGATGTATTCTAAACTAGACATCACGTGCTGTCAAAATATATTGCAATTAAAGAAGGAAATATGCTATTGTTAAACTGAATAATAATGTTGAATTTAGAGAAGATAGAGAAACAAAATTATGAAATTAAAAGAGGACACTAAATTTTAATATTATTTTCGGATTTAAGTAAACACTAAATTTTTAAAATATTATTTTTCGTCTAATCCCATAATTTACCCTTTTTTAATCCTTTACAAATACTTAATGAAGTTTAAGAAAACTTAAATTTTCGTTCTTGCCCTAAAACCCTAAATTTGGAAACATAATTTTTATTATTTTCATTACATTTGCATGTTAAAACCTCCCTTTTATCTAATTAATATTTAGGGCATGGATATTTTCGGATTTTCTTTAATTAAAAAATTATGAAAATTGAAAAATTATAATAACCCTAATTTTTACCCTTAAAATATTCCTAGAGCTGTTAGGAATAACATTTGTTAAGAGATTTCTAAAGAATATGAATTTCGGAAAAACCCTAATTTTGAGAATCTAAAAAAATTTTGGAAGAAATTTAGAATTTATGTTTAGAACTTACCATAACACCTCCCTAAACATTTTCTTCTTAAAATTTTAAGGTTTGGAAAAACCCTAGATTTTCACATGAAAAATCTAAGTGCAAAATAAAAGATTTTAAGTTTAGAATATACTTACTTCCTTTTTAAAGCACCCCCTTCGATTTCCCCCCAAGAAATGTTGCAGAAAACCGCCCACCGCAGCTACCCTAGACCCTTGTCGCCGCCCCTCCCTCTCTTGCGTTCGGTCAAGCAAGAAGACACGAAAGAGAAATGAAAGGGACCGAATAGTTCAATCCCTTTAAGCTATGTGGGCGGTGGGGGCATGCCAAATGACGCATGTACCATTGCATGCATTTGTTTTATGAAGGATAGGATGGGCTATTTAGTAATTTGCCCATTAATAAACTTTGCTGATTTTTAAATTTCAAATCTGTGCGAAATTAACCCTAAATCATTTATACCAAAACGATCGAAATTTAATATAGAATTTTATAAAATTTATTTCGTTGAATTATGACAACTTTGAAAATTTACATATTTTCGTCTCAGTGTGTCGCAACGCATCGTGATGCTACGACTCGACATTTTCGGATTTTACAATTCTCCCCTCCTAATAAAAATTTCATCCTCAAAATTTAAAAGCAAGAGGAGATAGGTATACCTTAGTCAAAAAAATAAGGATAACATTCTCTCATTTCTAATTCCTTCTCCCAAGTAGCATCTTTTTCAGATCCGTGCTTCTAAAAACCTTGACAAAAGGAATCTCTCTGCTTCGAAGTAGCTTAATATCATAATCTATGATTCTATCAGGTTCTTCTATAAATGTCAGATCTGGTTGAATATCCATTGTTTCGATGATGATCTTATGAGCTTCATCTGAAATATACTTTCTTAACGAAGAGATATGAAATATATTATGTATTCCACACATATGTATTGGCAGAATCAGCTTGTAGGCCACGTTCTCAATCCTTTCTGAAATTTCAAAAGGTCGTACATATCGTGGACTCAACTTTCCCACTTTGTCAAACCTTTTCACACCTTTCATTGGACTAACCTTGAAGAAAACAAACTCTCCAACTTCAAATTCAACTGGTTTATACTTAGCATCATAGTATTTCTTTTGTCTATCTTGAACAATCTTTAACCTGTCACGGATCAATCTTATCTTCTCAGTGGCATCATCAATCAAGTCAGCACCAATAAATTTTCTCTCCCCAGTTTTAGCCCAACATAAAGGGGTTAGACAATTTCTTCCATACAATGCTTCATAAGGAGTCATACATATACTTCATTGAAAATTATTATTATAGGTAAACTCAATCAATGGTAAATGTGCTTCCCACTTGCCATCAAAATCAAGTGCACAAAACCTGATCAAATCTTCTAAAATTTGAATTGTTCTTTCTGATTGACCATCAGTTTGAGGGTGAAAAGTTGTACTGAAAATAAGTCTTGTGCCCATAGCTTCTTGGACTTTTTTCCACAATCCGAATGTGAATCTCTCATTCTGATCTAATACTATAGATTTTGGTACACCATAAAGTTTGACAATTTCATTAACATAAATATTGGCCAATTTTTCAACAGCATCAGATTGTTTGATAGGTAAGAAGTGTGCAAATTTGGTCAATCTATCAATTATCACCCATATAGCATCACAACCACTTCTGGATCTGAGTAAACCAACCACAAAATTCTTGGCAATGTCTTCCCACTTCCATTCAGATATATGTAAGGACTGTAAAAAATCCGTCTAGTTTGTGTTCTATTTTGACCATTTGACAAGAAGTACACTTAGCTACTACTTCTGCTGCATTTTTCTTCATCCCTGACCACCAAAATAATTCTTTCAAATCTTGATACATTTTGTTGCTACCAGGATGAATAGTATAACTTGAATAATGCGCTTCCTGAAGAATCTACTTCTGCAAATCTCCAAAATTTGGGATACAAATTCTACCTCTATATCGTAGCAATTTGTCATCATCAAGTTCATACTCTTCAATATGTCTTGCATTCACCATATCCAAGACTTTCTTAAATTTTGCATCTTGCGACAAAGCTTTTCGTATCTTGTCCTTTAATGTTGATTGAATAATCATCTGATTTAAAATTACAATCTCTGCATCATTGAGCTAAACTATTGAAACTTCTAGCTTTTTTCATGTCTTTTATCAACTAATGTTGTTGTGTAATCATCCAATTGGCATTACCGAAAGTCTTTCTACTCAAGGCATCTGCAACTACATTTGCTTTACCTGGATGATATTAGATATCAAAATCATAGTCTTTAATGAGTTTCAGTCATCTCCTCTGCCTTAGATTTAGCTCTTTTTGTGTGAAGATATATTTTAAACTTTAATGATTGGTAAAAATTTCACACCTCACCCCATACAGATAATATCTCCATATCTTCAAGGCGAAAATAATAGCAACTAATTCCAAATCATGAGTTGGACAATTCTTTTCATGATTTTTCAAATGTCTAGAGACATAAGCAATAACTCTTCCATTCAGCATGAAGACATCCCAACCCTTTTTGTGAAGCATCACTATAAACTTGGAATCCGTCTGACCTTGAAGGTATAGTTAATATCGAAGCCGTTATCAAACACTCCTTCAATCTTTGAAGAGCTTCTTCACACTGAACTATCCATTCAAATTTCACTTCCTTTTTGGGTTAATCTGGATAATGGCATAGCAATTCGTAAAAATCCCTCAACAAACCTTCGGTAGTAGCCAACTAAACCCAAAAAGCTACTGACATCAGTTGTTGTAGCTTGGTCGTGGCCAATCTGCTACAGCTTGTACCTTATGTTAATCCACAGATATTACTTCATTACTGATTACATGCCCCAGAAAAGTAACACTCTTCAGCCAAAATTCGCATTTAGAGAATTTAGCATATAACTCATTTCCCTTTAATGCTTGCAACACGGCATGTAAGTGATTAGTGTGAGCTGCTTCATCTAGAGAGTATACCAAAATATCATCTATGAACACAATCACGAATAAATCTAAAAATGGCTTAAAGATCCTATTCATGAGGTCCATAAATACAGCAGGAGCATTTATAAGACTAAAAGACATCACCACAAATTCATAATGCCCATATTTGGTACTAAATATAGTCTTCACTATATATTATTTCCTAATCCTTAGCTGATGATACTCTGACCTCAAATTAATCTTTGAAAATATAGAGGCACCTTCCAACTGATCAAATAAATCATCAATTCTTAGGAGAGGATATTTATTCTTCACTATCAATTTGTTCAATTCTCTATAATCGATACAAAGTCTTAAGCTTCTATCCTTCTTCTTCACAAAAAGCATAGGAGCACCCCAATGTAAGGTACTAGGCCTGATAAATCCCTTTTCGAGTAATTCTTGTAACTGATCTTTCAATTCTCACAATTCTTTTATTGTCATTCTATAGAGAGCTTTAGCAACAGGTTCAGCTCCAGTAATTAATTCAATAGAAAAATCAACTTCTCTAATTGGAGGTAAGCCAGGTAGCTCATCTGCGAAAACCTCTGGATACTCCTGCACAATTGGAATGTCTTTTAATTCTTTTACTTCCTTTGTCACATCCTTAACATAAGCCAAAAAGCCCTCATGTCCTCTCTTCAATAACTAGTAAGCCTTCAAAGATAAAACTAGAATGGATGTTATCCCTCTATCCCCTTGAAATCTAAATTCTTCCTCTCCTAGCATATGAAAACTAGTTTCCTTCTTGTTACAATCTATTATCACGAAGTGGCAAGATAATCAATCCATGCCTAAGATTATATCAAACTCAGATAGGGGTATTATGATGAGCTCTACTTCTAAGTCTTTGTCACCAATAGTCAATTTCATATTGCATATCCTATATGTTTCCATATAAGCACTATTTAGCATTAATATTGCTAATGACTTGAGCATATTTGAGGGAGATGGTTTGACAGATCTAACAAACTCTGCAGAAATAAAAGAGTATGATGCTTCCGTATTAAGCAATACCTTAACAAGCTTGTTACACATAAAAATTATCTCTGATATCATATATAACATGATGCTTATTTTATACATTCATCATAAAAGAATTTATTGACAATTAAATAAATTTCATACATGTAATGACATCAAGAGAGTACTTAACTTCTTGCTGGGATAATACATAAATTCGTGGCTGAACAATCGAACGAGTTTGACCCTAAGATGGAGCAGATGCAGTAGACTCCATAGCTCTTTGTCTGCCAACTGTCCTCTGAGGAATAGTACTACCTGTCCTGGCCTCTGTAGCAGGTCGTTGTCCTAAGATAGGATAAGACTTCGTCATATATCCACGCCGATAGCACCAATAACAAGTATTTATGTCAGAGAGGCACTCACCCTTATGGGTCTTTCCACACTTATTACATAAAGTTGAAGATGTACCACTGTCAAAAATAGATTTCTTCCAAGTAGGCCTTCTAAACTGAGTGGACTTTGACCTGTCTTCATTCTTCTTTTTCTGAAAATCTCTTCTCCTCTAAGTAGCCTGTAAATCTAACTCAATTCTTCTGGCTCTCTCCACTAAAGTAGAATAATCCTCAATGCCTAAACGAATCAAGAACTATCTAATGATATCCTTCAATCCAGATAAGAAATGATGATACTTCTCTTCTGCATTTGGTATCAACTATGAGGCATATATGAAAAGCATGGTAAACTCAGCCTCATACTGCATGATGGAACGATCACCCTGAACCAGTCGGATTAATTTATCTTGCATTTGCCTCCTTACTGATAATAGTACAAACCAGTCTCTAAACACCTTCACCATATTATTTGATCACTAGGCCGCCCTCCAAAAGTCTCATGCACTAGCTTTGCCACCATCTCTCTGTCTCTCCTTCAAATGTATAAATAACTAGTGTAACCTTTCTATCCTCTAGACAAGACATGCCTTCTGTAATCTTTTCAATCCTCATTAGCCAATTCTCTACGTCTATCGGTCCACCACCTGAGAATAAAGAGGGCCTCATATCTTGAAATAACTTCAACTACTTATACATAGGAGCATTCCCGCTACCACTAGCCTGAGTCTGACAGTTCTTAATCAGTTGTGTCATTTCCGCCAACATTTGAGTGAATATTTCCATAGTAGCATTGCTGCCACCACTCGGAGGTTCTGCTACAGCTGGTAGGTCCCTCCTAGCTTCACCCGTATTATCAACAGTGACATCATACTCCAGATCCATGGCCCTAACATATAATGCAATGTCATATTAAATATTTCCTAAAACATGCATCATATTCTATAACTTATAAACTCGTCATATTGGCTCTTTCATGTTGATCAACATTTTAAAACTGTCTCTGATACCACTCTATCACGACCCAGCCCGATAAGCTTAAATTAACGAGACGGGAACAAACGGTCATACGAAAAGAAATTTAGAACTTTCATTTCAATGTAATATACCAATATAATTATCCAAATAAGAGTAAGAAAGAGCCAATAATTTCAAACAACATTGTCATTTCATCACTAAGCAAAACATGTACATGTAAATCTATTACAAGTACAATGAAATTCTATCACATGACATTAAAACAACAAAAAGAAACTCTCTCGATGTTTCCCTACGACGATAGGACGGTTGGCTGTCAGCCATCACGGATTAACGGGTTCTCCTGAAAAGTATCACACAACTAGGGTGAGCTAAATCTCAGTAGGTAACATGTTATTCTATCAATTTTAGAAACAATATAAAGAAATACATTATGCATGTAATTTTCATTGTACAGTGCATTGATAATCAAATAAATGATAAACATTTCATGCAGTCATATCTGGTGTGCATAAGTTTGTATGTCATCCTATATGATTATTTTGCTTTTCATATGACAGTAATATTTTAAATTCCGCTTTTTTTTATGATTTCTTTTATGTTATTTATACATATAATATATTCATATCTTATACACTCGCAACAGAGCATCAAGTTTGTACTGATCAGGTACGCATTCAATTAGTCGTTCCTTTATTTTCAGTCTGCTCCGAAGAGCCATATTTTTTCTTTACCATTTACCTTTACCATTTGTCTTTACCATACCGATACTCCGTACCAATATTCACATACAATTATACAATATTTATCGTAGAATGAATGCTAATATTTCATTCAAACATATGTTCCTACCTAATGTAGTTTTCATGCATTTCTATATGAAAGCATTTTAAAAGAAATAAAGATATATTCTAAACTAGTCATCACGTGTTGCCAAAGTATATTGCAATTAAAAAAGAAAATATGCTATTGTTAAACTAAATAATAATACTGAATTTAGAGAAAATAGAGAAGAAAAATTCTAAAATTAAAAGAATTACATGTGCCTACCTCAAATATAATTAAACAAATTTCATACGCTCGAGATTCATCGTTTACCCTTTCGACGTCATTCCTCTCATTCATGAGCCTATTTTCTAGATTGTAATTTTGGTGAGCTTCTGTGTCCTCTACTAAAATTCAGCTCATTAATGCTAAGCTACTACTTCTTCAGCTCATAATTTGAAATTAATTGAGTTTATTCCCCTCCTCTCTAATGGCCCTTTGGTTTCCCACTTGGCTCCCCTTCCCTTAGCCCTTCGGTTTCCTCCATGGCTCCCCCTTCCCGTGGCTGGTTCCTTCCCCCTTTTTGGTTGCCTGTTCCGGTTCCCTGTGGTGCCTGTTCCGATTTTCTGTGTGGCTGTTCGGGTGTTGTTCTGGACTGAATGCTGGCCTTCCATTTCTCTTTTCTGTTTGGTTCAGCTGGAGTTTTTTTGGGGCTGCTTGGCTGCCTTTTTTTTCATCTATATATATATGTGATGTTTTGTTGATAAAAAAAAGGAAGTTATATGATAATTTTTTGGACTAAAACCTGAGGATTTTTCTTGGAAAAGCTTGCGAGCTTGTTCCATTTCTCTTCTTCTTCTTAGGAAAGCTTGCGAGCTTGTCCTCTCTATCTTTCGTCTCGGACTTCTTATCTCTTTCTTCTCTCTGCAAGTGTCCACCCCAAATGTATCTTTCTTCTCAATGATTGCAAGCTCCTTTAGATGTTGTTTTAAGTTTTAAGCTATATGAAAATTGTATCGTCCCTCGTGTTAAAAGTTTAAGTGTTGTATTGGCTTATTATAAATGTGTTTATGTTATGTTATGGAAAGTGTTTTTATGTGTTTTTAGTGTGTTTTGTGATCTCCAAATTGTTGTGGAGACCTACTGTTTTTTTCTTTAGTTTCTTTTTTTTTGTGACCAAGGGTTCCCTTGAACTTTTAGTTGCATCAATTTGGTATCAGAGCATGGTTGTCGTGTGTGTCTTGGTATCTTATGTGAGTGTCATGTGAGTTTTATTTTTTAGTCATATTTTTTTTGAGTTATAGTCCATGTAATCAGCCTTTGGAAACCTCATGTCAAGATTTGAAAGAGTCCCAAGGAGAATTTGACCCTGCCAAATTTACAAATCAACCAACTATTCAGGATGTGAAGATTCCAACTGTAGAAGGGGTTCCACCGCAGGGAAGTTCAACTGACCCAATTCAAAATGAACTTTACAAGATACAAATATTGATGTACTTATGTGTCGAGAAATTCGAGAAAAGGAAGCAACATCTTCAGGTCCAATTTCATCATGAAAAAAAGATGATTGAAAGGAAATATGAAGCTAAGATTAAGGAATTGGATTTGGAATATTCTGCACAAATGAAAAAGTTAAAAGCGATCTCATCGGGAGATGAGCAATTTCAACTGGAGAAGAATTTGATGTAGTCAAAGGGGGGGGAATTCATGAGCCTATTTTCTAGATTATAATTTTGGTGAGCTTCTATGTCCTCTACTAAAATTCAGCTCATTAATGCTAAGCTACTACTTCTTAGCTCATGATTTGAAATTAATTGGGTTTATTCCCCCCCCCCCCTCTCTAATGGCCCTTTGGTTTCACTTGGCTCCCCTTTCCATGGCTGTCATTCCCCCTTCCCTTGGCCCTTCGGTTTCCTCCCTGGCTCCCCTTCCCGTGGTTGGTTCCTTCCCCTTTTTTGGTTGCCTGTTCCGGTTCCCTATGGTGCATGTTCCGGTTCCCCCCTTGGCTGCCTTTTCCAATTTTCTGTGTGGCTGTTCAAGTGTTGTTCTGGACTGAATGCTGGCCTTCCATTTCTCTTTTCTGTTTGGTTCAGCTTGAGTTTTTTGGGGCTATTTGGCTGCTTTTTTTTCAACTATATATATGTGATGTTTTGTTGATAAAAAAAAGAAAGTTATGTGATAATTTTTGGGACTAAAACCTGAGGATTTTTCTTGGAAAAGCTTGCGAGCTTGTTCCATTTCTCTTCTTCTTCTTAGGAAAGCTTGCGAGCTTGTCCTCTCTATCTTTCATCTCGGACTTCTTACTTCTTTCTTCTCTCCACAAGTGTCCACCCCAAAAGTATCTTTCTTCTCAATGATTGCAAGCTCCTTTAGGTGTTGTTTTAAGTTTTAAGCTATATGAAAGTTGTATCGTCCCTCGTGTTAAAAGTTTAAGTGTTGTATTGGCTTATTATAAATGTATTTATGTTATGTTATGGAAAGTGTTTTTATGTGTTTTTAGTGTATCTTGTGGTCTCCAAATTGTTGTGGAGACCTAGTATTTTTTTCTTTAGCTTCTTTTTTTTGTGACCAAGGGTTCCCTTGAACTTTTGGTTGCATCAGGCATGGATATTTTCGAATTTTTTTAATTAAAAAATAAAGAAAAATAAAAAATTATGATAAACCCTAATTTTTACCCTTAAAAATATTCCTAGGACTATTAGGAATAATATTTGTTAAGAGATTTCAAAAGAATATGAATTTCGGAAAAATCCTAATTTTGAGAATCTAAAAAATTTTGGGAGAAATTTAAAAATTGTATTTAGAACTTACCATAACACCTCCCTAAACATTTTTCTTCTTAAATTTTAAGGTTTTGAAAAATCCTAGATTTTCACATGGACAATCTAAGTGCAAAATAAATTATTTTAAGTTTAGAACATACTTCCTTTTTAAAGCTCCCCTTCGAATTCCCCCCAAGAAATGTCGTCGGAAACCGCCCACCGTCGCCGCCCTAAACCCTTGTCGCCGCCCCTCCCTCTCTTGCGTTCGGCCAAGCAAGAAGACACGATGGAGAAATGAAAGGGACCGAATAGTTCGGTCCCTTTAAGCTATGTGGGCGGTGAGGGCATGCCAAATGACGCATGTACCCTTGCATGCATTTGTTTTATGAAGGATAGGAGGGGCTATTTAGTAATTTACCCATTAGTAAACTTTGCCGATTTTTAAATTTCAAATCTATGCGAAATTAACCCTAAGTCCTTTATAACAAAACGATCGAAATTTAATGTAGAATTTTATAAAATTTATTTCGTCAAATTCTTACATCTTCGAAAATTCGCCTGTTTTCGTCTTGGTGCGTCGCAACGCGTCGTGACGCTACGACTCGACATTTTTGAGTTTTACAGTAAACATATAATAGTAATGAATAAGAATATAAAAGTTCCCACTTACAAGGGAGATTGGATATTCTGCATTGTTATCTAATGATAGAAAATGATGATTGAACAAAGATTCCATTTGGTTTAGAACATATTTCATGTTGTGAGAGCCACTTTCTATTTCTAAAAAATTGTTTGGGTCTTCTCAATGATAGCATTTTAATTTTTGCTCTAAAATAGATAAAAAAAATGTTGTGCCATATAATATCTTTGTCATGTGGAAGGGAAAATCATTGCCACCATGGTATGATGTTAAAAAAGTATTCTCTATATGCAACTTATCAAACATCATACATCTTGATTAGTTTATGATAACATTTTAGTTTACAGTAGCAGCAACAACAACAACAATATCAAGCATTTATCCTACTACATTGAGTCGGCTACATAAATCCTTTTTCTCCATTATGTCCTCTTATGAGTCAAATTCTCATTTAAATCTAATAAAAATGATAATTTCTAATATTTTCTAACCAAGTATGCTTATGTATACCTCTATCTATCTTAACATAGGCCAAATTCAATACATCTACTCTCCTTACCGGGTCATCGGAAGGCTGACATTTTATATGACCAAATCATCTACGGTGACTCTTTCTAATCTTATTAGAGAAAATATTTCCATAAATTTAGGTGTAATTACACTTTAACCCAATTGGTTAATTGTTATGAATCATCTTTCTTCATTCATTTTTATTTTGTTGCAAAAGGCATTAATATTATTATATTCAAATCTTTTTTCCACAATCTTTAATCATGTTACTTTCGATCTACCCTTCTTCCTTCTTTACCTTCTAGTACTAATTTTAACTGCCAATTTTATGGCTGCATTTATACCGCACATTATGGACATTAAAATCATTTTAATCATATTCTCCACTACTTTATCTTCAACAGATGCTACTTCTACTCCAACAATATAACTATTTCTCAATCAATCCCTTCAAGTTTACAACATACCCATCTTAACACTCAATTATGTCATGCTCAACTTGCCTATAATTAACTTTTTAACCACTCAATGCTCAAATTCATGCAAAAATAGTTGTCAGGTGGTCTATTTAAAAATTACCTTTAAGCCTCCCCAATATTCTCGTCTCAAAATATCCTAGTGCGCTGCTTATCCTTTTTAGCCACTCAATCTTTAACTATAAAAATTAAATCCTTATCTATTCTCCTCATGATTTTGTATATTAGATCAAATATACTTAAAACTAATACACTAGGTATCACTTCATCTTCTAGTAATATTGATTGATAATTTGATTATCATACCCACCTAACATATTAAACACTTAGTATTTAATCAACTAATCATAAATTATTTATCTTCTAACAATTTTCTTCGTCATTCTAACTTTTCACTTATTTCATCATTTGCAAAATATATACCTCAATGAACCATGCTTTGAAAATCCTTTGAAATGAATATTTAATTCAAAATATTAATTGGTTAACATACTTAAAAAACAACACACAAAAAGCCCCATCATGTGCTTCTTTTAATGAAATTACTAATGATTTGCAAGTATAAAATTATAATCTTATTTATTTTATTTAATAAGGGTTGCTAACTATAGCATGCTACAGAACACACTTGCCGAAGATTCTATGGAAAAATACTACAGTTTTTCTTACATTAACTTTTCAAACAGTATTCTAACTGCAGATGTTCATCAAGATACAACAACAACAAAACAACATCAAGCCTTTGTCCCACTACATGGGGTCTGCTACATGAATCTTTTTTCTCCATTGTGTCATGTTAAAAGTCAAATTCAAATTCTCGTTTAAATCTAATAAAGAAAGATCATTTCTAATATTTTCCAACCAAGTTTTTTTAGGTCTACCTCTACCTTTCTTAACATAAGTCAAATCTAATGCCTCTATTTTCCTAACCGGGTCATCGGAAGGCCGCCGTTTTATGTGACCAAACCATCTAACGCGACTCTCTCTAATCTTATCCTCCACTGGAGCTACTCCAACCTTTTCACGTATATGCTCATTTCGTATCCTGACTCTAAGAGTAAATCCACTCATCCACCTGAGCATCCTCATCTCTATAACACTTAACTTAGTATTATGCTTCTCTTTTAATGGCCAACATTCGGCACCATAAAGCATTGCAAGTCTCACCACCATCTTATAGAATTTTCCCTTAAGTTTGAGGGGGACTTTTCTATCACACAACAAGCTCGATGCATTCCTCCACTTCAACCATCCAACTTGAATTCTGCTGATGATATCCCCATCTATTTCACCATCACTCTGAACAATAGATCCTAGATATCTAAAACGTGTACTCTTATTAATGACTTGATCACCCAAAGTCACAATCCCCTGCTGGGTCTATTACTACTAAAATTATACTCCATATATTCCATTTTAGATCTACTCAAACGAAAACCTTTAGACTCTAAGGTTGACCTCCATAATTCAAGTTTACCTTCAACTCCCTCTCTAGTCTTATCAACAAGAAGAATATCATCAGCAAAAAGCATATACCAAGGTACATCCTCTTGCAAATGTTTAGTGAGAACATCCATGACTAAAGCAAAAAGATATGGGCTTAAGGCTGATCCTTGATGTAATCCAACCGAAATAGGAAAATACTTGGTCAAACCACCTTATGTTTGAACACAAGTAACCGCTCCTGTATACATATCTTTAATAATTTGAATATAAGCGTTATTAACTCCTTCCTTTTCGAGAACTCTCCATAGCACTTATCTTGGAACTTTATCATATGCTTTTTCTAAATCAATCAATATCATATGTAGATCCTTATTATTCTCTCTATATTTCTCCATCAAACCTCTCAATAAATGTATGGCTTCCATAGTAGACCTACCCGGCATGAATCCAAATTGATTTTGTGAAACATTAGTATCACGCCGCAACATATGCTCCATAACTCGCTCCCATAGTTTTAAAGTATGACACATCAACTTAATTCCTCTATAATTCGCACAATCTTGTGCATCACCTTTATTCTTAAAATTAGAAATTAACACACTCATTATCCACTCATCTGGCATCTTTTTAGTCTTCAAAACAATATTCAAAAGTTTAGTAAGCCAAGAAATTCCTTCATCTCCTGAGCATTTCCACACCTCTATTGGAATATCATTAGGTCCAACAGTTTTTCCACCCTTCATTTTCTATAAAGCCTCTCTAACTTCGGTTTTAATAATACACCGATAAAAACATAAATCTTTATTTTCATTTAAAGTGCTAAGGTCACTAAAGTCCATCGTATTTTCACATTCTTCATTAAAAAGTTCAGCAAAATATCTCATCCACCTTTGTTGAATATCATTTTCTAAAAAAAATACTTTTTGATCTTCATCCTTAATACACTTCACTTGAACTAAATCCTTACTACTCCTATCTCTTTGTTTGGCTAACTTATACATATAACTTTCTCCCTCCGTAGTATCTAATCTATTATATAAATTATTAAAAGCTAAGATCTTTGCATCGCATATTGCTTTCTTAGATTCCTTAAGTGGCTCTTTATATCTTTCCCAATTTTTAAAATTGTTACATTTAAACCAATTTTTATAACAAATCTTCTTATTTTTTATAACATCAAGATACTCGCCCCATAAAAGAACAAATCCTAAGCCATTGAAAGTTTGCCAGAGTGAGGTGCAATTGTAAGCAATCACGAGTAAAAAGTTACTTGAGGACAGTGCACAATTAAACTCAATAAAGGAAGAATCAGTGTATATACTCCCCTGAATGGAATACGCATCTAAGTGCTTAACCGGGATTGACCGGGAAATCTTGCATACGGAATGATACCCTATCGCACAATTCATCCAAGCAAATAATGTTTAAAAAGCTGAAGAAAAAATGTAATATATTAGTACCTCAAAAGGGTGTATGGTAAGGAAGAAGCTTATAGTTGGAGAAAACTCATGTCCTTCCCTGTGAATATCAACGTGAACACAATAAAACAAAACAAAACAAAATTATCAGAACTGCATAAGTTTTCATATAACTTAGAATATGAAGAGCTAGAAATAAAAGATCCCAGGAAAAATATAAACATCCTGCTAATTTGAAAATAACAAGTAATCAACGTGACTTTTAGGAAGTAAAAGCTGTAATGAAAAGCATGCCAAGCATCAAAAGATAATAACCCTCTATATATAATACCCCTTTGTGTTCTCCCCATTAGATATCTGGGCCTTCCCTCTCTGTTGCTGGTCTTAACTATAGCTTTTGCCAGCCACATACTGACAAGACGAATAGTCATGATATGTATGGAAAGGTTGTCCCTCTCCCTCACTGATAGACATCAACGGGTGAAAAACACTCTCCTAGCACGTTCCACCGGTGTCATGGTTTCCATAACCCTAAAGCTGTTTTGAGGAAAATCTCCTCCATTTGTGACAGATTTCTACTGAACGCAAGCACTGAGGGGAATCTTCAACCTGTTCATTGGAACACCATCTGTCTCCATAAAAGAATGGGCGTCTAGGGTATGACTAAGTCAAGCTTAATCACCATTCTTTTTGAAATTTGACTGGAAATTATTAAAAGAATGGCTAGTGTTGGTCTTACAAGCATAGTAAATATATTAATCTATATTCTTTTTGGTTAGCAAATTCAGGTGCATTCTCGAGAACATCTCTAATATTTTGGCAATGGACTTTCATGTAACCTGCTCTTTGACCTCTGGGTTGAAAATCAAAGCCTCATTAGCCTTTATGGTTTTGTATCATCCCCCAACTAACCAAAACCCGTTAAGTCAAAGATCGCGTCTAACTTCATTCCAATCATTGAGATATCCCTATGGATATTCCTTCTAGGATAATTGATCTTGCAAAGCATCTCAATAATATTTCATCTAGGGGAACTAAAACACTCTCGACTTCTCAAATTCCATCAAAAAAATCATTAATGGTCCAAAAAAACATCAATTACTACAACTTCATTTGTTTCAAAGATGCAAAGCTTAAATTTAGTCTCTATGCCTAGATGACTTCTTCCAAAGGTTTGAAACTGTTGATTTGCATTCCTAGTGTTCTCCTTCTTGGTTTTAGAGCACTTAGGTCCATCACTTTAATATCAGAGTCTTAGGTCGCATCAGACTTTGCGTGATCAAATCATTAAAAAGAGTACATATTTTAGATATTTCAGATTGTTCAAAGTGATGGGGATATTATTAGTAGAATTCAAGTTGGATAGTTGAAGTGGATGAATGCATCGGGCTTGTTGTGTGATAGAAAAGTACCCCTCAAACTTAAAAGAAATTTCTATAAGATTGTGATGAGACCTGTAATACTTTATGGCACAAAATGTTGGCCATTAAAAGAAAAACATAAAATTAAGTATTGTAGAGATGAGGATGCTCGGGTGGATGAGTGAGTTCACTCTTAGAAATAGGATTCGAAACGAGTATATACGTGAAAAGGTTGGAATAGCTCCTGTGGTATATAAGATTAGAGAGAGCTGCCTTAGATGATTTAGTCACATAAAACATCAAACTTCCAATGTCCCGGTTAGAATAGTAGATGTGTTAGATTTGGCACATGTTAAGAAAGTTAGAGGCAGACCTAAAAAGACTTGGTTATAAAGTATTAGAAAATGACCTTTTTTTAGATGTAAATGAGAATCTTACTCTTAACAGGACACAATGAAGAAAAAGAATTCATGTAGCCAACCCCGCGTAGTGGGATAAAGACATGATGTTGTTGTTGTTGTTGTTGGTAGTTGATGTAGATGGTTAGTTTGTGTTGATGATTATCCTCTAGCCAATATTTGGGTTTGATTTTGTATCTTTAGCTGATGTTGTATGGATATGAATGTTAGGTTGTAAATAATTCATTGATATCTAATTTGAATGTAACAAAAACAAAAATGTTAAGATAGATGCGTGAAAAAGCTTAAAAATCATACATCAAGAAAATGTTATATTAGACGAAAGACTTGAGTAGTATCTATTGAAAATAAAGTGATCAAAAATAGACTTAGATGATTTGAACTATGTGAAACGAAGGATAGGAAATTTGCTCAATATACAAATTAACAAAATTATTGTCAGGGATAAAGAAATTCAATAGAAATAACATAAATGGATAGAAGTTGCAAGAAATAATATATAAAGAATAAGTTTAACAGCTTATATATCTCTCACAAAAATGAACGGAAAAAGAGAATTCATAATACTTATCTTAAATAATTGAGATAAGGCTAATGATGATGATGATGATGGTCTTGGGTAGCGATAATGAAGAGATTGTTTTGAATTTTTCTTGATTTGTTTCAATCTCTTTTTTTTTTTCTTTTTTTTTTTTCCTTCTTTTTTTTTTTTGGCTACGTTTTTTAGTTTAACTTGATTTTGACTTTGTTTTGGTTTTCTCTTATTCGTGTAATTAGATGCAAGTTGGGTCTATCTTATGTCCCTTGTACATTCTTTATTTTAAATCAACTCTTGGGAAAAATCCTCAAACTTACTCAAGAAACAAACCGCCTTTATAACATATTGAAACCTTAGCACTTTCAAATTTGAAAGAAACAATGCAAAAAGACCATAAACTATCAATTGATGGTGTTGCACAAGATGAAAACAAATCCATAAGAAATGCAGAGAAAGAGATCATAAAGAACTTTGGAAAGGAGAAAGGAAGAACATTAATATCCAACCCAACATTTAGGACCCTACAAAAAGCTTGAAGGTGATCGGCACATAACCTGAAACTAAGGAAGCAAAAAAAAGTAACCCAAGAAGAACAAATAGGGATGACCGAATATATTAACAAAGATAATAAATTTCATTCATCATTCATTATGAAAATAAGATGCCCTTGATCTTTTATATAAAGATCATAGGAGCTGCAAACCCTTGTTAAGCAAACTACTTCCCAAAAAATCAAATTAAAGTAGAGGGAGAAGTCCCACAACATGTGAGGGAAAATGAGAGAGAGCTTGAGGGTGTGTAGGTTGTGAATGAGAAGACGAGTTCGGCAGGTTTAGGTTTTTTTTTTTTTTTTATTTGAAGCAATAGGGACAGGACATCTTGTGGATCACAGGTGTAAGAGGTAACAAGGATTTCTGGTACAGTGTGATTATGCAAGATTTTATTTAGATTTTTTTTATTTTTTTTATTTAACTAAAAATATAAAATAACAGTGTGAATTGACATCTCGTGCAATTTCTCGTCGCTTGCTTGAATCAATTTCATGACGTTGCCTCACGTGAGTAATTTTCGAATTATTCTCAAGCAGCGACCCATGCAATATGAGCATCCTTCCTTAGTATGTTCAACGCTCCATATGCATTGGCGTGGTCCGTTTACAAGACCAAAACGATTGGGTACTTTTCATGCAGGCGGTGTGTTTTGAGCTAGACTTGCATGATATTGCATCATTTTGACGTCATTCTTCATAGTTGTTGTCACATTTAATCATGTCAAATTGTGAAGCAGGTATTGAGGTCAACAACATATAATACAAAAGTAGTCGTTAGTGCTTTGGGAATGTTATTTCAAACAACATGCCACAAGTATTCACTGCTCTACGCTATTTGAGAAGTAAAATGGTAATAAGGACAACATTTGAAGATAACAAGATCAAGGCTTCCAAAATCAAGTTTACAAGCAAAAAGGTAATACGGGAAGCAAAAGTAACATAAGGGTACAACATAATCAAAGTAGGGAGTAACACAACGAAACTGATAAGACCAAATAGCTTGATTAGGTTAATTTTGACATTAGGTTTGGTTTAGGGGTCACATTTTGTATAAGCCACTAGTTTGGTTTAATTATTGGTTTGAAGTTCAAAAAGAGTAGAGTGGATCAAGTTGAACTGGTTTACCTTGTTTATGAAGTGTATGTACAACTGATATTAAAACCATTATCAAACTTGATTGTTACTACCATTTCATTAAGGTGTGGCAATCCCAATAAAATAATTATAAACTAAATTAGATCAAATAAAAACAGACTAAACCTGAATATATTTATTCTTAATTAAAATAAAAAACTACAGCAAACCAAATTTTCATGTATCAATTTGCATTTTAATAGTTTGACAAGTTCATATATATATATATATATATATAGAGAGAGAGAGAGAGAGAGAGAGAGAGAGAGAGAGATGATGTTTGAAGTTACGGAGGTCAGTATGCCCACCAACGACCATCTCATATCTACATAGACTAACCCATGCATATTCAAACACCATGCTTTTTTGTTTTGCCAATCTACTTCATTACACTGGTACAACTGTTCCAGATTTTTAACTATCAATATCCCAAGTCATTAGAATATACCATAGCCTTGGAAATCATAATTATAGTTAAGAAAATTTTTAGAAATAAAATTATGTCCAGCTGGTAGAAGAGAAAGAAAAGAGATGCAAGGTGCTCACTTGTTTGAGGGACAATAATAGACAAAATGTGGCCCTGGAGGGAGCATCTTTATACCCTTAAAGTTCGGTCCCACAGAAAAAATCTAGAATAAAGAAATTGTTTAGGTTTGAGCTTCAAAAATGATGGCAGAAAAGGAAAAATAGAGTTTAGAACAATGATAAGATTACAAAAGAAATTCATGAACAAGCCAAATAAACACCAAAAAGTTTAGAAGCTATAGAAAAATAAAATAAAATGAAAGAACGAGATTTGGATTGATGTTGGCCTGTTTCATTAAATTAACAAGGAAACTATGTGAAAAGACAAAAAGCGCCCAAATCTTTCCACTATTTTCAAATAAATAGTATGCTATGTACACTAACCAATATCCAAGGTAGATAGTCTTTCCATCTCCATTAATAAAAATGTCTACACAGATTATTCATCTCAGTTCCTTATAAGATAAGCTTCTCTTGACACAAACAGTTCTGCGTTCTTTCACAATTACAAATTAGTTCAATATGAACTCCGAAACAACATTTCAAGAGCATGAAACCATTCTTATATTTTTAAACAATTATTTCAGGCAAAACAGAAAATCAAACCAGAAACCATGACAATAACTGATAAAATAGTTTAAGAGAAAGCATGAATAGAGGACGTTCTGCAAAAAAGTAAAATAAATAAATAATGCACGTCGAGAGAGTTGCTCCATAGAGACATGCTATGGAGACAAAGCTTGTCAATAACATATTTCTGTCTTGAATACTTAATGACAACGTCCTCAAGGGTACATTATTACATGTATGCCAAACCTAATCAAGGCACTCAAGAGATTCATCACTTCGTAAATTTTTCAGCTATTCTCAAATAAAAGAGGAATGTTAGCTGATTAAATTCCTATGAAAATATCAAGAAAAAAGAATAAGGAACATACTACATATCAAGTGATACACATGAGAAAGAAACAATTCTTCAAAGCAACAATAGATTTTTTTCTAGTGTAGTTGGTGAGTTGAGTTCTACTAAAACATGGTGATATAACTGATCAGTTAACTGCAAGAATCACAACAAAAGATAATAAAAACTCCCAATACTAATTGAATTTAGATTAAATATAGTAGGAGCGTTAACATTATAGCTGATAATTGAAAGGTTTGATCATTGGAAGAAATGTTTATGCAGAAAAAGAAATGAAATTCGCACAGGAAAGTCTGAGCAAAAGCTTTGCTCGGGATGTAATGCAATTCTTAATATTTTAAAAGATAGTTTTCAAGGCTTTACAGGACACACCTTTAAGTTTTGCAAACCAACAACAAATTTTCAAATACAGTCGAAAGAGTAATCTTGCAAATATTTCAAACAACTTTACAAATCATTAAGACATGTCATATAAACATCCAGAATTGCATTACAACCTGAGCAAAATTTTTCCAGTGATCTCCTGAGCTAAGTTCCTTCACAAAAATAGATGTTTCGTCCTGATACATCAACAAAAAATTACCATGATCTACACGAATCTCGATGTAAATCTATATTGGAAATTTTTAAATTAAAATTCAGGACCGTCCAAGCTCCGATTTCAGCAAGCTTATAGTCAAATTAAACATCTCAAGGAGACGAATCCAACGACACCAAATTTAACCAAATCCAAGCCAAAATGAGCCCAAATCAAAGGACTAAAACCTACTTGAAAGCTTCAAAGCATTAATTAAATGATCAAATGATATCCAAATATGACATGTTTATAGTCGAATTGAGCGGCTCGACAAGACGAATCCAACGAGCTCAAGATCACTCAATTCTGACATCTCTAGAGCATTTAAATGTTTGATAAACGCTCTATGATCAAGAGGATCACTATGAGCTGTCTGATAGAACACTCTAAAATTGCCCTAGATCTTCATATTAACTAGGCATGTCACTCCCAAAAAATTATAAATAGCGTACTCATTGTTCACATGAAGAGGAGGAAGAAGAGGAGAAAACTAAGGAGCTCTCTAGTTTTTTTCCAGCCATCGACGCAGCCAACGACCATCAGCTATTGCCATCGACGACCACATGCTATTGCCATTGACAATCACCATCGTCATTGAAGATCAAACCCTTCTATTGGGTATTAAAGTCCATCTGTAGACATCCATAATCCCTATTGAGAAGATCAAACCCTATTGTTCGGTATAAAAGTCCATATGTGAACCTCCATAATCCCTATTGAAGAAATCAGATCCTATTGTTGAGTCATCTTTGATTTTCTATACTCTCCTTCTTTTTCAACAGTGAATAAAGAAATATCTTTGTATCACTTGCTATCTAATGGATTTTACAACTGGACTAGGCCCGCAGTTTTTTCATTTTTTTTTATTTTTCAAGTAAAAAATTATCGAGTCTTACTACTCTTATCTGTTCATGCTCAATCTTTGTACAACACTGAGACATAAATCACTAACTCTATTGGCTCAAATTTTCTAGCACTCAACACCTCCATATGAAACAGAAGTTTCAAATGAGATATATCACGACCTGTGCTCCTAGAGAGTATAAGGGAGGTATGTTAAACTCATCTATTGTTAATTACAACACCTAATAGAAATAACAATATCCTTTCTAGTATTCTTGATAAAAATTAACCTAATGAAATTCACAATATAACCAGTGGAAAACCTAACTCATGGAAGGTTTCATGGTTCAAACAATAGCTTCGCAAATCAAAATCAGGAGATAAAGGAGAGCGGACAAATAAGTTGACAACAACGAAACCTCCTTTTTGGCGGGAACTTCGAAGATTAAAGCTATTTGATAAGTTAGGTTCTAGCCGACAACAAGATGCAGAAATGAGAATCTAGAGAAAGAAAGAATGGGAACAATCAGAACGAGGAATAGAGGAGCATGGTCAGATACCTGGGTGTCAATGCCCAAGAGCGTGAACTGGGGAACATCAAGTAGGAGAAGAGTTCCCCCCTTCTTTACCAGCTCAAGTGCCGTTTCTCGATCCAGGCCGGAAGCCATGATCACTGACTCTGTCTACCTCTGTCGCAGCGATGGCGCGGACGCTTGGTCCGAAATCAATAAAAAAAAAAGCCAGGAAGATTCCAGAGAAAGAAAATGACGCGAGTGAGTGAGAATATATATATATTTATTTATTTATTTAGGGACTGTTTGAGCTATTTTGTTTAATATATTTTAAATTTTAAAAAAAATTAAAATATTTTTAAAATCACTTAAAATATTTTTTAAATTTTTTTAAATGTTATTAAAGCCATAACCACCATCATCATCATGCCTCATCATAATTATTTAAATTAATTTATTCAATATCCAATAAAATTAAAAATATATATTTTACATTATAACAAAACATAAATAATATTAAATAAAAATGGCCCTAATAATCCATCAGAGCACCATCCACAGGCCCAACATTTTAACCAATTTTACAACAAATATAAAATTAGATTCGAATAGGGCATTTTATAAAAAGATGCATGTTTCAAATTTAAATTAGTTTAAGAAATAGGTTAATAAAAAATTTTAAAAAAGAGCAAATATGAAACTTAATTATATAATTTCAATAGAACCTGGAACTTCATTATCCCGTTTCTATTTTGACCATGATTTTAAAAGAAACCGGAAAACGAAATTACGATTTCTTAAGAAACCGGAATTTCATGATCCAATTTCTTAAGAAATCAATTTTCTAATTAAAAAACTATGCCAATATTGCATTATGGCATTATCATAAAATGAAATTATGTTTTAAATTTTATAAACACGTTGCATATTAATTAATTGATTATGTCTTAAATTTATGTCTTATATTTTATTTTAACTAAATGTAAAAACTGGTTATGTTTTAAAAAGATTATTTTATTAAATTATAACTTATTAGTAAATTTAGATTAATTTAATATTACTTATTTATTAAATATATTTTGATTATTAAATTTTTTATTGAAAAATAAATGAAATATATTTACTTAAAATTTAATGAATAAAAAACATTATGAATGATTTTTAATTTTTCTTTTGCCTTGTTGATACATTTAGTTAATTTCTAATTTTATTTCAAATATATACTAATAAGTTAAAATTAAAAATATAAGCAAATCACTTTATGCCATAATGCCATAATTTTTTAATTAAGGTTCACATGAAATTCAAGTTTCTTGAGAAATCGGATTTTCATGTTCGGGTTTCTTTTCAAATAAGGAAATTTAAAAAAAAAGAGTTTATAGAAAAAATTAAGAATTTATAGAAATCAGAGAAGTAAAATTAAGTTTCAGGTCAAAATAGAAACCAGATAATGAAGTTTCGGTTTCTATTGATACCAGATAATCAAGTTCTATATTTGCTCTTTTTAAATTCTTTTGTTAACCTGCTCCTTAAACTAATTTAGATTTAAAACACGCTTCCTTTTTATAAAATATCCATTCGAAAACAATTATTTAAACAAATTGCAACTATGAAATAAATAAAGAATCATTAAAACCCCCATAGGCAGGAGTTTAAAGTCGAAAGGGCTTAAGGGGATCTGTGAGATCATTCTGATATTTTATATTTTTCTTTTTTTAATTATTTTTATTTTATGTTATACATGCTTTAACATAATTAAAGCCATATTTACCAATTTTCATATATTTACTACTTTTAAAATAGAACATAAATAATTATATTTTTAATATATATTTTTTTATCTAACTATGTGATTTCAAACGGAAGGAGGCAAGGCCAGCAGCCTTCTCTTTTGTCCAATGAGATTTGGCTCTTCTAAAATTTTATTTGGGATAACTTTCTAATTTCTTTTTAAAGTACAGAAATTTTTAATTTAAAAAAATAATTAATAATTTATTTTAAAAAACATTAAGAAAGTTATCCTAACGAAACTTAAGTTATAAACAACTTAAACTTTTTCATGTTTTTTTTTAAAAATCAACTAATTAAAAAATACAAATAAATAAATTTATTTTTTGAAATTATATATATATATATATATCCAAGTGATTAGAACAGTTCCATTCTACATAAAAATATAATAAAACAATGTATGCTTCTAAAATCAATGCCACCATTTCACAAGAAAACAACTTCAAAAATTGGCTATAGTTAGAATGATGAAGAAAAAAAAAAAAAATTTGGGACAGTTAGGAGATTCGAGCCCGGGTGCGATGCGAGGAACGTATTCCGTCGACCACTCGGCCACAGACCCGATCCTAATGATGAAGAATTTGAAAGTGTGGAACACCAAACTGAATAATATCACAGCTCTATACAAATTTTGACCATCATCAAACACTCCTACAGATACAAAAGACCTTTCAACTTCTATTCAGTCCACCAAATGAATTGCTCACTAACAATACAAAAAGAACTAAACATACAATTTTACAAAGGAGGATGTTACAGGACATAAATGTCTACAGGACCTGTGAGTCTTCAATGGAGTTGGAATTTCTTCAGAAAATGATCACTACTTTATAGCCAACCCTTTCAATGCCTCCGAAAAAAGCTGAAAATCAGTCGTTCAATGTTAGAAATAGAAACACTCTGCAAATATCATAAATTTCTTTACAAGAATTGTGAACTCAACTGTAAGTTGCATCAAAATAACTGTCTCAGTTTTACAAACAAATAAACAAACAGTACAAAAGCTCATATAAAGCTAAAGGGAAACACGAGGGATTACCTTAGTTGATCCATGTGGGACTACAATTCTAGTTTTTGTTTTCTCAATTACACACATCAGTTTTTCTTCAGAGTTTACAGCCTGGTTTTCTTCTTGAATCCTTCCTTTACTTCGAAGATTGTATGTCTTTCTATTCGGAATATCGGCAACCGGAGTAGCTTGGTTCTTTGTAGTTTCACGCTTTTGTTCCTTAATGGCACTCCTGGTCTCATCTTTTCTTGCAAACTGAGTTGCTGCAGCTCGAGCACCGGCTATAGCTGCACTGACACTTTTCGACTTCTCCACTTCAGATGCTTTGGAACTGCTAGACATAAGTGATCCCGGCTTTAGTGACAAGGAGTTTTGAGGATCAGGCAATGGAAACTTGACTGGAAGAGGGCTTTTAATTGCAGTGAGACCTCGTACTGCTGCCTCATAGATCTGGGAGATCAATTAAACAAAAGGTTACTCGTGAGGAAATCAGTTATAATAAAAGAAGAAATAGAATTTTAGTTATGGGGATCTACAGACATACCACATACACACGCACCCTATAATTAAATTACATCAAACATATCATTAATACTAACTAATATAAAATAAAATACATAACTTTTATGTGTATGTTTTGATGTGATGCATCCGTTAAGAGTGTTAGACCTCGTTAATACCTTGTTTTCCAGATTATATACACCTTGATAGCCTCGCATTTCAAATGGAACTATTAATTTCTGCAAGCATGTTTAAAAGAGCAAAAAAGAATAGATAAGAAAGATCATCTGCTTCAGATGTTCATAAAATTGAAGAAGTTGAAACAAAACATACTTGTGGTTTTTCACAGAGCCAACAGAACCCTGGAAAGGCTTCTAACCTGACCTGTAAACAATTGGTGCAGATTATTAAATCATGGAAGAAGACAACAAATCCAAGTAAGTTGGCGATTTATGATAAAAAAACAGAAGTAATCATGTTGTATAATGAAACCTACCGATTGAGGAACTTCTTCCCAGCCATCCAGCTCTTCACTTCTCAGACAACCAACAATTTCGACACAGCCTATGCAGAAACAATCATTCTTATAAAATAATAATAAGTATGAAATGCCGCAGAAACCATTATACATCAACAGTGATTAAGTAACATATATGATAAAATTAACTATTTCTGGTGCAAAAACATCAAATATACGACAGATCATCACCAAAGTGAGGAGTCGGGGATTCAGACAGGGTCAATAAGTTAGGTAAACTAAAAATTATAATTAAAACAGAGCAATTTAAGCATGCAACACAGGTACAAAGTATTGATTTTGTAGCGTTTGGACTGCTTTTATACCATGCATGTCCAAAATGTTAAAATTGGAAATTGGACATTTATGTGGAGTTAATAAGTTATGTAGTACTAAACAGCATAACAGTAATCTCTTGTAGATATTAAACCTAAGAAAATTTACTTGAGAAGTTTACAAAATGGTGGCACTGCATGAGATACAATCAGTATAACAAAGAATGCCAAATACTGAAAACTTCAAAACGATGAACTAATCTGATGGAGCGAAAAATGTGCAAAATAACTGCATAACAAAGATAGCATTCTTGAATTTTAAACTTAGATAATTGAATGTTAATTAATATTACAGAATAACTCATGGTGATATGTGATAGAACGCCTACATCTTAATTGAGGATATTTTCCTTCTTCTTTTTGTGTTCCTCATATTTGCCTATATATAAGTAGTGCATTCAATCAATAAGATTTACAATAAAAAAAGCTTTTCTCTGTAACAATAGTATTAAAGCTTCTGCCATCTCTCTTTTTCCTTTGTGTAAGAAAATTGTTTAGAAAATAAATTCTACTTAAAAAGATATTAGACCATCAAGGATCAGCCTTAAGCCCATATCTTTTTGCTTTAGCTATGGATGCTCTCAGTAGACATTTGCAAGAGGTTATATCCTGGTGTATGCTTTTTGCTGATGATATTCTTCTTGTTGATAAAACTAGAGAGGGAGTTGAAGGTAAACTTGAATTATGAAGGTCAACCTTAGAGTCTAAAGGCTTTTGTTTAAGTAGATCTAAAATTGAATATATGGAATGTAATTTAGTGATGTCAATATTTGATACGACCCAAAAACCCGACTTGAACCCGACCCGAAAATTTTGGGTTAGGGTCAACCAGTTTGAGAAATGGGTCGGGTTCGAGTTCATATTTTCGACCCGTTTGCAAAACTGGGTCAGATTCGGGTTGACACGGAAACCCGAAATCAACTCGGGTTGACCTGGGAAAATGACTGCCGTGTTTCGTGCGAATCCGGAGTCTGTGACCTCATCTGGTCATGTCCGCCGCCAGCGTCTAGTGGACTAGTCGAGTCGCACTGTCGCAAAACTAGCCATCGCACTAGGCACCAGTATCTTCGACCGGTCAGGCTTCACTCTCCAGTCCCATCCTCAACAAATCAACCGCTAGGTGCCAGTCCGCGCTGGCCTCACCTGCCACAGTCGACACGAGCCCTGATGTGCCGCGATAGCCTCGACTACCGCCATCCACGAGAGCCCTGCCGTCTCGCCGCGGCCCCGATCCTGCACGTCCGCGAATAAGGCATCAGGGTTTACAATCGTGTCGGGTCTGGTCAACCCGATAACCCGACAGGTCGGGTCCGGGTTCATGTTTTCGACCAGTTTGCAAAATCGGGTTAGATTCGAGTCAACCTATTTGAACCTGGGTCAGTTCCAGGTTTGACCCGAACCTGACCCGAAACTCGATTTTGACACCCCTAATATAATTTTAGTAATAATAGTTATAGTGGGGGGATTGTGACTTTGGGTGATCAAGTCATTAATAAGCGTACACGTTTTAAATATCTTGGGTTTATTATTCAGAGTGATGGTGAAATAGATGGGGATATTAGTAGTAGAATTCAAGTTGGATGGTTGAAGTTGAGGAATGCATCGGGCTTGTTGTGTGATAGAAAAGTCGCCCTTAAACTTAAGGGAAAATTTTATAAGATGGTGGTTAGACCTGCAATGCTTTATGGTGCAAAATGTTGGCCATTAAAAGAGAAGCATAATATTAAGTTAAGTGTTGCAGAGATGAGGATGCTCAGGTGGATGAGTGGCTTTACTCTTAGAGAGAGGATACAAAATGAGCATATACGTGAAAAGGTTGGAGTGGCTCCAGTGGAAGATACGATTAGAGAGAGTCTCCGTAGATAGTTTGGTCACATAAAACGGCGGTCTTCTGATGACCCGGTTAGGAAAGTAGATGTATTAGATTTGACTTATGTTATGAAGGGCAGAGGTAGACCTAAAAAGACTTGGTTAGAAAATATTAGACATGACCTTTCTTTATTAGATTTAAATGAGAGTTTAACTTTTAACAGGGCACAACGGAGAAAAATGATTCATCTAGCCGACCCCACATAGTGGGATAAAGGCTTGATGTTATTATTGTTGTTGTTGTTGTTGTTGTTAAAAAAATATTAGACCTGCAAGTTATAAACTAAAAATATAGTGATAAAAAATAAATCAAAACCTATGTAGCTTTGTCGTAAGTAGGAAACTCCTTGCACAAGTTATTGTCTAGTTAATCAAATTGGTTAATGTCTCCAAGTGGATAAGTACCCTAATCTTGGGATGAAAGTGCCAGTCTAAAGGTTCCAAATGGACAACTTTGGGATAAACAAGCGTGAGAACGTAGCAATGCATTTTCCAACTAAAATATAAACGAAGTAATGTTTTATCGAAGCAATTCATAAAGTAGGGAACTATGAAACCACATCGACTGCGTACAATCTTTTACTTTATAGCATAAACTGCTCTGTTTTCAACAAATTCCAATATTATATGAAGACTCAAAGTACAAGACTGCCATTCACATAAACTTATAAAGTTTAAATAAAATAGTGGACTTTACTTCTAAGCATTCTGTTGATGCATCGATAAATAAAGATGGAAGGAAAGCATGGGACCTGGCATAAGTTTTGGAGGAAAAAATGCATAAAAATTAGAGGGTTTGAAGGGGAAAAAATCAGAGGAAGACAGCCTAGGATTTTTAAATCAATTATATAGGCGAGGTTACTGCATATTGCATCTTCTATTAGTAATTTTTCTACAGCAAAAAATTCGACTTTTAATTTCCATTTCCATGCAAAATGTTGTAGAAGTGGCAATATCACCATTTCTATGTGACGAGAGAGGATGATTGAATTATGATTTAAAATATATTTAAGTCGATAATAAAACAGCCTTTGCCAATCACATGCACGGATTAAAAAATTTGAAGCTTGCTACTGGTAACCTGTAAAAGCTTGTGATTTTGAAAAGCAAAACAAGTTGTTTAAATAATCCGATAATATATATATATATATATATATATATATATCACCATAGTAAGAAGTTTCAGTTCAAATCATAGTAAGAAGTTTCAGTTCAAATCATAGTGAGAAGTTTCAATTCAAATCATGGTTGAGGAAAACATTTCCAAACTAATGAAAATCATTTAATAAAAAATACATATGATAGAAATTTCAAATATAGTATTCTACATAAAACAATAAAAAATAAAAAACTAAACTGACACACAGTAGGAAAATAATTCAGATATGCCTACCTAAAAGACGTGAGACTGGATAGTGCTCTGGAAACTTGATATCAGTGACCCCATCCACAGCATATATTTCCCTGTAGAACTTCTCCATTGCTTTGATTGTGTCCGGCTCTGGAACTTTTGAAGCCGCGTGAATCCATAGCCGGCCTTCAAAAGAAAATTGAACAAAAAATGAACATATTTCAGAAGCCAATCCAGTTCTACAAAACATGGCTGCGCCACCAAGGACCAATTTAATAAAACACAGAAGGATTCAAATCAAGGACAAGAGGATGCAAGGTATAAGATTTAGATTTGTGCGGTGATTTGATCAGCTTGGCAAAGAATTAGCAATTACTAATTAGATATTCTTTTAGGTTAAATAGACTAATCATTGCTAAAATGGAACACATTAAGCGTTAACATACATAAATTAATGAATATGATAAGAATAGCAATTCTGCCACTTCTTGAGATGAGTGTTAGTTATTTCTCCATAATGATGGCTTTCAGTTATTAAACTGCCGCACTATCTCCGCTACCTACGGCTGGTGCAGTTAGTGGAATACAAGGGCTGAAGGGTATATTAGCAGTTGTATATATAGATATAATGTACTGTAGTTTACAGAAATAAAATTCTGCTGCACAATTTCTCCATGAACCAAAACTCTGCTTCGGTTTTCAGCTTTTTTAGTTTGGTTTGTAAAATTCAACAGTATTAATATATCAATCAACCTAAACAATAAATAATTGATTAATAATTAACAAGCCTAATTAGGGCAATTAACATAACATCTAGCAATAGGTGGGCGGCGGCAGTTCTGATACCCTCCGATAGGCTGATTTCGTTAAGGTACGTGGGGACGGCGGCAGGGACTCTCACCAACCCTATTGTGCACCCGTAGCAGCTCGGGACCGAAGAACCCATCTCTTCAACGACAGAAATTTAGGGCATTCAATGTAAAAGATGGAAAATAATACAGTACCAAAGAAAGCCTACCTGTGAGAGGAGCAGGCCATGATCGTCCCTCGATTCTCTTGATGCCGTGGATCAAGAGCGAAGCCCAGGGCTGATGCATCGTCAGACATGGATTCCGATATCGACCGCCTCCGCGACCGCTGCCGCCGCTGCCTTTTCCGTTCATCTCTCCACCGTAGAACCAAAGCGAAGAAGACGGCACGCTTGAAGGAATATTAATGAATCGAGACTCTTCGTGGAATTCTATGGAAAGCTACGATCTTGGGAAGAGCCGGGTAGGGATCGCGTTTATATTTAAGGAGTTCGGGAAAAGAATATCTTGCTAAATATAGTTTGTTACTAAATTTAAGGAGTGGTGGTCGCAATATCAGACGAAAATTCACATATAAAAGTAATAAAATCACAAGTTTAATGCATCTATAAGAAATTTTTGATTTTATATGCTTCATAATGTACTATTTTTAATTATTATAATATTTTTATTTAATTAATTTTCATTTAAATTAATTTTAAGTGAAAATAAATAGTAAATGTCAATTTGAGGTGATGGTAATGTTTTTATAAAAATAATTATGATGTCAAAAATCAATCAGTGAAAAAGTCAACACAAATAAACCCCAAGTTCTTTTTAGCTATATTCCCCATAAAATAATCATTATAAACATTCAAATGTTTCTTTCTTCTATTGCCATGAGATTATTTCCTTTTTGGTTTAAAATTTATTCATAATAAGGTAAGAAGCCTGCAACGATATCTCAAAAGTTTAGAAGTAGTAGAATTGTGCTTCATTTGGGATGATTTTCTTACTGCTTCTTAAATTAGCTTTTTGATATAAAAATTTTAATTTTTGCATTATAAAACTGTTATAAGAAGCAGTAAGAACCATCCGAAACAAAATCTTAGACTTCAATACACGACTAATAGACATTTTCTTATACAATTAAATAGGCTTGTATAATCTATCCTCCTTCGAACTTGGCTAAGATATGTCATGTTCTTGCACCATAATATAAAACAACAAAATTTTTCAACATAAATAGCTTTAGAATACTAGCTTGTATTTTTTGCCTGTATTCATTCAACTATGATGCAAAATGAGTCAAGTTTTAAGCACACTTGTTATATCTTTGAGTATGGTTCATTTAAATTTCATTTCATTTTATTTCGAATTGTGTTCAATATTGTCCATAAGCATCATAATCATATAGTATTAAGTATTGGTGGAATATTTATCAATATAGGATATGGAGGCACCTTACTCATGTTTGTGACCTAATATGCAAATATTTAGAATTATCTAGTGATATTTGTAATATATGACTCTTTAATTTTTTTCATGGTTAGATTAAGTGAATCAATAGAGTTGGTGGAGAACTTTATATATATATTTTACCAACATATTATTATTATTATTTTATTTATAATATTTTGATAGGCACATTATGGTGCTTGTATTCATCACATTGAGATGAATATAACTACCAAGTTCAAAATGAACCACTGTTATAAGGAATATTACTTGACTTCGAAGGCTTATAGGACGGTTGCATTTAATTGGCATTTTGATAAAATCAAGAGAAATAACCTAGTCGTTGCTAGCTATTATAGAACGAAGTTGGTTGTGATAAGTGGGCTTGTACTTTTTCATGTGAAATTGATACAATTTAAAAACAACCCTATATTTCATCAAACTTTGATAACATTACCACAAGTGCATGCTCCTATCCACTAGCAACATTGATTTTCTTAGATATACAATCCAAATAATTATTTGATTGATCTACCATCATAATGAATGCAAAATCCACTTCATTGAAGGAGATTAAAAAGCATTGGTTAGCTCTTGACTAATGCTTCATTTGGGACAACTTTTTTGTTGCTTTATAAAACAGCTTTTTAGTACAAAAACTTCTTGAATCAGAAAATTTTATACTAGAAAGTCATTTTAGGAAGCAGTACGAAAGCTGTCCCAAACGAAACCTAAGGCTCCAATATTAATTGTGTATCTCATTAGCCAATTTAAAGAATAATATAAGGATTTTAAAGAGGGGTAAAAATGTGATGCAACAAATACTCTGCCACTTGGAAGGCTAAATGCCACTAATAACTTGAAATACATAACACATTCACTAATAGAGTTGAAACAAATACTTTGAAGTCTTTGTAGTTTTGGTTATTCAGTTATGTAATTGATTTGAGAGTTTATATCTATGAAATTTATTTGAACGTTTTTTTATTTGTAACTATAAAAGTTTGCAATTGTTTGTCGTTCATTTTGTGCTATAAATGGTTATTACTTATTAATTTGTAACATAAATGTTAGGTCAATTTTTATTTATAATAGAAATAGTTTCTGATTTATCATCTGTAACATGTTGTGTTATTTGATATTATTTTGTTTATGTAGTCACTATCATTCAGTCATGTAGTTAATATGAAAAATATATATATATTTGCTAAAAGCCATTTAAATGTAACTTAGGCTTCGTTTGGGACGGCTTTCTTACTGCTTCTTAAAGCGGCTTTTTAATACAGAAATTTTATTTTTTGTACTAGAAAGCCTCTTTAAGAAGCAGGAAAAAAGCCGGCCCAAATGAAGTCTTATTGCTTCTTAAAACGGAGTTTTAGTACAAAAATTTTAGGCTTTGTTTGGGACGGCTTTTTTATTGCTTCTTAAAGTAGCTTCCAAGTACAAAATTTTTAACTTTTGTACTAAAAAGCTGCTTTAAGAAGCAGTAAGAAAGCCGTCCCAAACGAAGCCTTAATTTTGTACTAAAACTCCATTTTAAGAAGCAATAAAAAAGCCGTCCCAGGCTTCGTTTGAGATAACTTTCTTATTGATTTATGAAGCAACTTTCTAATACAAAAATTTCAAGTTCAAAAAATCTGTGTACTAAGAAACTGCTTTATAAAGTGATAAAAAAATTGTCCCAAATGAAACCTCAACTGTAGAAGTGCAATTTCTTTAATAGAAACAGTTGCTAATAAACACTATATAATTATAGCTATTAAAGCTTGTTATTTCAGTCATGCAATAATAAGTTTTTTTTTTTTCAAACTTGTATATTATAGGAGGTTCAAATAAGATTTGAATAGGATTCGAATATGGTGCAGACAATATTCAAAAACATGTTCAAATATTCAAATATTCAAAGGAACATTCAATTATTTTTTAGATAAAACTTACAGAACTGTTATGATTATCCCTAACTTTCTGAAGATTCTTTTGAAAATTAGGTACTTGTTGTGTTGGATCGCATAAGATCCGCAGAGTCTTTGTTGCCAGAAAACATTGAATACTCATTCAAATTCATAACTTAAAAACAGCATAACATATTATATGTTATTTACCTCATGATGGATCTTTCCTCCTCAGATGTGCTGATGCTCTTTCGTTTCAAAGACAATGATGAAGAGAAAAGTTATTGCATTTGAGTCAATCACCTTGACTCTTCTAACAATGTAGGAAAATTTGTGTAGAATGAATTCGTAGCTTTTTTTAATTGTTGAACTAACATTACAAACGGTCTGTTGTGATTAGTCCAATATTTACTACATTGTACTTTCTATTAGTTAGCTTTCTTTATAGCTTTTATGATACATTGGTTAGTTTATAGCATTTGTTGTTATCATTTGTATCTATATATAGACAACAATAGTTTGTAATAAGGGAATAGATTAAGTCACCAAAAGAATATAGAATTCTGATTTCAGTTCTCTCTCTCTCTCTCTCTCTCTATCCATTTCCCTCTCTCTCCTCCTCTCTCAAAAAGCTCAAGAGGAAGAGCTCCTTCCTCTCAAAGCAGATTCTACAAGTGGTATCAGAACAAGGTGGAGGTCGAGGAGGTTTTCTTGTCCAAAATAAAACATCAAGGAGGAGGCAGTCTGGTTGTCATTTTCTGACCATGATTTCCTTCACAAAAGTATCGACGTCCAGAGATAAGATCAGCTTGTGAGTGGAAGATCAACGATCAGAAGGATCACATACATGGATATGATCGCGGGAGTTCTTTTCATAGCAAGTTCTTGCGCAGAGGGGGGCTACGAGGCAGTGCGAGCAGACAGAAAGCGCGCCAGGAGCGCACAATTGAGCGCGTAGGATGCTTGCAGGGCACACGTAAGGCGCGCGAGACACGCTGAACCGCTGATGTCGCGGGTCGCAAATTTGTCTAAGGCGAGTCAGGGCCGCGTAGGAGGAATAGGCGCCAGCACGTGAGCATTGCTCATGGTGCGTGGGGGCGGAGTGCGTGTAGGGCACGCAGTTGCGCGAGGCGTAGAAGCCTATGCGGGCAGGGAAGCATGCAAGCAGAGGCATGCACATGAACAACACGCTGGACTCATGATAGAGTGCGGGGCTCGAGCTGGCGGAGGTGTGCGAGGGAGGGGCACACGGAATGCGCGGGGTAAGCACATGTCACATGGGTGCGGAAGGATCATAGGCACACAAGAGTGCATGAGGAACGATGCACGATGCATAAGCTAGTCGGGCGCGTGGGCTAGCTAGACGCGGTGAGGTTGTTGCATGGGAGACAGTGCGATAGGGGAAGGCCTGTCGAGAGGTAGAGCTGAGCGTGCGTAAGCAGGAATGCGTTGGAAGGATAGTGGAAGTGCAAGACTGTAGTTTGCGGCTCGAAAGCAATTCTTGAACAAGTTGATGTAAAAATTCAAAATTGACAAGTTTACCGTATAAAAGACTTCAGATTGTTGAGAATCAAAATTAAGGCCCTCCTTATTCTTCAAGGAATTTTTGAGGCAATTTCCAAGGAAGATCTTGCTGCCATAGCTAATAGGGCAAGGGTAAGGAAAACGTAGTTGAAGGCTCATAGTGCAATCTTGTTATCGCTTGGGGATGAAGTTTTGAGAGAAGTAGCTGAAGAAGGTTCTACCATAGAATTCTAGGAGAAACTGGAGTCTCTATACCTAAAAAGATCGTTGGCCAACCGGCTATACCTAAAGAAAGCTTTATACACGTTACATATGGAAGAAGGTAAAGATTTGAAAAATACATTGATGAATTTGACAAACTCATTCTTGATCTTAAGAATGTCGATGTAAGGATTGAGGAATATGATCAAGGTATTATCCTCCTAAGTTCTTTGCTGAAATCATATGAAAATACAATGGACATATTACTATATAGCAAGCAAATGTTGACCATGACCGAGGTGAAGTTAATCTTGGTATCCAAACAATTACAACGTAGAAATAATGACAAAGATGAAAATATTGTCAACATTCTGATAGCAAGGGGAAGATGCGAGTCCAGCAAGAGATGCTTCCACTGCCATAGGGAAGGGCACTTCAAAAGAAATTACCCGAATTTGTTGAAGCAAAAAGGAGTTAGCCCCAAGGACGATGCCAACATAGTCAAAGCAGCAGATGAAGACATAGATCTTTTATAAATTTAGGACCAAGGTGGAGTTTGTTGTGATCGATCCAAGATTTACTACATTGTAGTTTCTTTTAATTAGCTTTCTTTGTAGCCTTTTATGATACATTGGTTATTTTCTTGTATTGCCATTATTGTTACCATTTCTGTCTATATATAGACACAAATAGCATGTAATAAAGAATAGATTAATTCACCAAAAGAATATAGAATTATGATTTTAGCTCTCTCTCCCTCTCCCTTTCCCTCTCTTTCCTCCTCTCCCAAGAAGCTCAAGAGGAAGAACTCCTTCCTCTCAAAGCATATCCTACACGACCAAACTAGTATAGTTTCATTAGCCAATACTATTAACTGAAATGTATTATTGTTTATTAATTGGATAATATATGAAATCTACATATGTCCAGCATTTCAATAATGTCTCTTTGTCAGCAGGCACATATACAGGCAATAGAGTGGGTCTTCTTTCTTTTTCTATTTCATAAATGGAGTAATTGATGCTCTATAATATTAACCAACTCATTCAACAAAACAATATCACTTTCAAATGTCATTGAATACCGTTAAACCCGATCTCTTTTAAAAACTCCCCAATAAATAGTAGTATATCACCATGACCATGATCATAAAATATTATCATACAAGCATGAATCAATTGAATGGTTGTCATACTTTTTAGCTAGGTTGTTGGGGTATTTAACTATTGAGATTATAGATCACTTTCATTGTCAATATTAATCTCTTTCTTTGAATTTATCTGGTTTACCTACATTTTAATTTTCAAAGAAGATAAATATTCTTACCTTTTCTTTGGGTAAATGAGGGCAGAGCCTGATATTCATTCTATATCAAAATAGTTACACGTGTGACCAAAAAACCATCTATGTTAAGAAGAAGGAATACAACACCATTCAGCATGGAGGGGATAAACTGAAACAAGACCAAGGAAATCTTCAAAAAATGGAAGAACAAAATATTGGACTCAGAAGCCAAAAAATCTCCCATTTGGGATAGAATCCTGAATAATGCTCAAGCCAAACCCTACCAAAAGGCACGGTCAATAGCCAAAACAGAGGAAGACCATTCGGAGTGTGCAAAAATGTTGGGGAGAGAAGATCTTTATCCTTGTCCAGTTGCAAAGACGGCCCGCCAAAGGCCCAGAATTAAATTTGATTCACCCAAAATGTTATTTACACTAGACAGGAGATCACTACAATCACTAATCTATTCCTAGCTCTTGACTACAAAAGAATAACTAAAAATACATAATAAAATTTAAAAAAAATCTGAGGATCTCTGATAATCTCCAATTGGTCCTGACCTATTCCCTGACCTAAAATCATTAAAATACTACATAATGAGCTCAAAAGCTCAGAAGTAATCTAAAACTTACTAAAGCTTTCAATGCAAAGACTAAAGTATCAATATGATATGCTCGGTCTAATATAATTAACAGCAATCAATGTAGTTAATGACAAAATATTATCAATAAAACTCAATATGATTAATAATAAAAGTAGATAATCATTACAATGAATATAAAAATTAATAATTTGTATAAAATTTAATAAATTAGTAAAACAACGATGCATAAATCATTCATAAATCACTAAAAGAATCTATCTTATATATTCATATACATCATCTATTTATGTATTATCAATGCATCAAATAATGTCAATAATATTAATGTATATATCAATGTCATCAGTACTATCAATATAAACATATATTAATGTATGATTTAGTAAGGTAGGACATCCAACTTTAATGTGATATTTTCAACATCTTTTACCCCAATTGATTCCCAGTTAGTCATCAATCATATCAATTATCACTTATCCAATTAATCAATTATCATATTTAATTAATCAATTATCATTACAGGTGGCTTCATTAAATTAATAAAAAATCATCACTCTTTATCTGTTGGCATAATCGGTCATCTATTACAGGCTACAACCGAGATAACATCATAAATCATCTTTAAAGGAAAGCTCGTCAGCCCACCCTCTTGCACAGGGTATTATGTTTTAACAGTCAATCCATTTTATAGTATTAATAGTCAACCTTTATTGCTTATGCAAATGACAATCAAAATGTAATAGGAAATAATCAATTATATTCAATATAAGAAAATATATATAATAATTAAAATTATTAAAAACTAAAATGAGATTGAGTTACTTATAATAAATAGAAGAAATCTTTGAACAAAATTTAGGATAAAAAGCCACTAAACAATAATCTCTCTCTTTTCTTTATCTTCTTCGACAAGGTACGGTGCTGAAATTCAAAATTTTTATTTAAAAAAGAAATTATTTAAAAAAAATGGATTATTACAATATATCCACCTTACAAAAATGTTATCCCCGACATTTCTCTTAAAGATTTGGGCACAAGATCAATACAAAAAAAATTATAAAGTCAAAACTCAAATCAAATCAAAATAAATCACAAATTAAAACTCATCAAACTCAATCAATTAAATGCAGAAATGATAAATTTATACTATTCAATTTCTACCCCACTCATAAATCAATTCATATATCTCTGGTTACAATCTAATTCTTCCAACAACCGCTATGATACTAATTTGTAATGTCCCAGAATTAAATTTAGAAAAATTATCTTTTTGATTATTTTAAGAATATACCAAAGCTTCTATAAATCATCAATATAAACAATAACCAGTGAAATATTACACATGGGGCTAACAACAATGTTTCTGAAAATTAAAGCATCAGCAGTTTTTAGGCCCCCAACCAAGGCCATACAAGAGAAAACAGACCTCAATATATGTTTTTTGTGCAAAACAAATTTCTCCCGAGCAACTTTATTCTGATCATTGAACCGAGCTAGTCAAAAGTAATTGAAACTTGGTTTATTTTCATTATTTAAGCAGATCAAAAATTTATTATCGATTGAGATATTAATAGGAAAGAAAATACTGGTAATAGAATTAGGCTAGGCATGAGGGAAGCTCCAGGCCCCGCTAAAAATGACATATCTAACAGTAAGGCAAAGATGTTGCTTAAAAAAAGAAAAATAAACACTTATGTTGTATATCTCAAAGATTAACTTACCATTAATACAGGGATCCCAAAATAAAGATAATTTGTTGCCAACATGAATATGAAATTTTAGAAGATGCTTAATATTAAATGTTCTTACTTGATTAGGAGCAAATGATCAATGACACATGTTCCCAGTAGTTTGTGCATATACAATGCCAACACATATTTTTATATATAATATTTGTCATGTGATTTTTCAATTTTTTGTGCGGCCTGACGACTCGACCTGGTCCAAACACCAAAATTTAAGTTTTTTTAAAAAGAAACCCCAACTGGATCTACCGAACGAATTAGGCCGCCCCGACATAAGCGCCCAAATATTTAAGGTTTTAGCAGACAGAGTGTCACAACCCAACTCGACCAGGATTAGTCCTATCGTGTTGAGCTATGATAGGCAAATCCCAATATCTAGTTTTGAAATTTATTTTTCAAATTTTCTGTCAATATTTAATGAAACAAACTACAAATAATAGAGCTATTAAAATATCCAAATACTAAAATTAAATTCATCCATAAAGTTTCTTTTATTTCATCTAAATAAATATCTGCACTACAGTATATGGCTACATGTAAAAACTATAGAACTAAAAATTTAACTAGTCATAATTGTACAAAAAATCAAAATAACAAAATACATATGATCTCAGATCTGATCCTGAACTATTAGTCCACAACCTCTTTCAACTTCCCAGATCCTAAAAATCAAAAGCAAAACTACAGTGAGCTACAACAGCTTAGCAAGCCATATAAATTAATCTAAATTTTCAAATATTCTTTCATCAAATATTTTATTGAATATTTAAAAGTAGTTAAATGCAATTTCAATAAATAAATTAATAGAGATGTAGTAAATGCATAACAATTATTCCCTGATTTAAATAACAATACTGAACAAGTAAGTATATTGAAATTCATATCACATAGTAGTTCAAATCACATTTCTCGGACCTATATAAAATCTCAAAGGATTTTGGCTCCTTATAACTCTCTTTGTTTGTGCTTATAGCACCAAAATATATTATATATCCCTGTCTCAGACAGAATCTCAAAGAATTATGACCCTTTATAACTCTCAATAATTTCCTGACACAGATAGATTCTCAAAGAATTCTGACCTTTTATGGCTCCCAACAAATATAATTTAATCACATATGCACATATATCATCACATTATAATAATTAAAAAGTAATTGAGTATGTATCAAAATTTCACAGTATTGTATAATGGTAGACAATAGAAAATCCAATTAGGCAAAAATGCACATTTTAAAAAACATTATCAAATTATTAAGGATCATATAAAATAATATTTTAAAACTTTTATTGTACTACACAACTATTTTTCAACATCCAAATAATTTTCTATTAAATAAAAACCTACAAATTTCATAAAAATATTCAAAATGTGCATAATCATAATCTCTATAACATATAAAAAGTTATACGGTGAAAGTTTTACCTATGCAGAGTTATCCATGTTTTTCATAATAATAACAATAACAACATCAAGTCTTTGTCCCACTACGTGGAGTCGGCTATATGAATCCTCTTTCTCCATTGTGTTCTGTTAAAAGTCAAATTCTCATTTAAATCTAACAAAGAAAGATCATTTCTAATATTTTCTAACCAAGTCTTTTTAGGTCTACCTCTACCCTTCTTAATATAAGTCAAATCTAATAAATTTACTTTCCTAACCGGGTTATCGGAAGCTACCATTTTATGTGACCAAACTATTTAAGGCAACTCTCTCTAATCTTATCTTCCATTGGAGCAACTCCAACCTTCTCACCTATATGCTCATTTCGTATCCTATCTCTAAGGGTAAATCCACTCATCCACCTGAGCATCCTCATCTCTGCAACACTTAACTTAGTATTATGCTTCTCTTTTAATGGCCAACACTCGGCACCATAAAGCATTACAGGTCTCACCACCATCTTATAGAATTTTCCCTTAAGTTTAAGAGGGACTTTTCTATCACACAACAAGCCCAATGTCTTCCTCCACTTCAACCATCCAACTTGAATACTACTGATAATATCCCCATTTATTTCACTATCATTCTGAACAATAGATTTAATATATCTAAAATGTGTACTCTTATAATGACTTGATCGCCCAAAGTCACAATCCCCTCACTTAGTCTATTACTACTAAAATTACACTCCATATATTCCGTTTTAGATCTACTCAAGCGAAAATCTTTAGACTCTAAAGTTGACCTCCAGAATTCGAGTTTACCTTCGACTCCCTCTCTAGTTTTATCAACAAGAAGAATATCATCAGCAAATAGCATACACCAAGGTACATCCTCTTGCAAATGTCTAGTGAGAACATCCATGACTAAAGCAAAAAGATATGGGGTTAAGGCTGATCCTTGATGTAATCCAATCGAAATAGGAAAATACTTGGTCAAATCACCTTGTGTTTGAACACAAGTAATAGCTTATACATACATATCATTAATGATTTGAATATAAGCGTTATTAACTTCTTTCTTTTCAAGAACTCTCCATAGTACTTCTCTTGGAACTTTATCATATGCTTTCACTAAATCAATAAATATCATATGTAGATCCTCCTTTTTCTCTTTATATTTCTCCATTAGACCTCTCAATAAATATATGGCTTCCATAATAGACCTACCCGGCATGAATCCAAATTGATTTTGAGAAACATTAGTATCACGCCACAACCTACGCTCCATAACTCGCTCCCATAGTTTTAAAGTATGACACATTAACTTAATTCCTCTATAATTCACACAATCTTATGCATCACCTTTATTTTTAAAAATAGGAATTAACACACTCATTCTCCACTCATCAGGCATCTTTTTAGTCTTCAAAATAGTAATAAAAATTTTAGTAAGCCAAGAAATTCCTTTATCTCCTAAGCATTCCCACACCTCTATTGGAATATCATCGAGTTCAACAGCTTTTTCACCCTTCATTTTCATTAAAGCCTCTCTAACTTCGATTTTACTAATACGCCGATAAAAACATAAATCTTTATTTTCATTTAGGGTGTTATGGTCACTAAAGTCAATTGTATTTTCATATTCATCATTAAAAAGGTTAACAAAATATCTCATCCACCTTTGTTGAATATCATCTTCTAAGAATAATACTTTTTTATTTTCATCCTTAATACACTTCACTTGAACTAAATCCTTACTACTCATATCTCTTTGTTTGGCTAACTTATATATATATGTATATAATTCTCCCTCCTTAGTATCTAATCTATTATATAAATCATTAAATGCTAAGATCTTTGCATCACATATTACTTTCTTAGATTCCTTATGTGCATTTTCATATCTTTCTTAATTATCATAATTTTTATATTTAAACTAATTTTTATAACAAAGCTTCTTATTTTCTTATCTTTTCTTGCACATTTGGATTCCAGCATTAACTATTTTTACTATTAGGAGCTTTACCCTTTTATACTCCAAGCACATCTTTTGTAATATTTTTAATATCACTAGCTACTTTTTCCCACATAACATTAGCATCCTCATGCACATATAAAATATTAAGATCTAAAATCTTACTCTCAAAATATTTTTATTAATATTCTTTAAATACCCTCATCTAATCTTAAAAAAATTATTTTACTTTTTTTTTCATCATATTTATCTTAAAGTCCAAAACTAATAATCAATATTGGGTACATAAATTTTCACTCAAAATAAATTTACAATCATTGTAATCTAAACGATCTAATTTTCTTATAACAAAATAATCAATCTGAGTTGTACTATATCCATTTTTATAAGTGTTGAGATGCTCATCTCTTTTCTTAAATAAGGTATTAGCAATTAAAAAATCATAAGCTAAAGAAAAATCTAATATAGCTGTACCTCCTTCATTTGTCATTCCAAACTCATGGACAGCATAAATGCTTTTAAAATCATCTACCTCTCTACCAATATGTCCATTTAAATCTCCTACAATAAAATTTTTTTCTTCAAAAGGTATCTTTTGTATTAATTTTTTTAAGTCATTCTAAAATTTTAATTTTGAACCCATATCCAAACCTACTTGAGGAGCATAAGCACTTACAATATTAATAATCTTAGCATCAATAATAATCTTTAAAGCTATAATTCTATCTCCAATTCTATTAATTTTTATAACATTATCCATTTTTTGCTAACGGATATAAAATTTTAATCAAAAAATTTATCAAACCTTGTGCATTTTTGAAAATTGGAGATGGGCATAATATGCCTTACCTCGAGACGAACATGTTTCCTAATTGGGCCAACGGACGAAAATGGCTCATAGTCCCCCAAAAATATCAAAATTTCTTTTCTCTCATCTCTCTTTCTCCCCTAAGTATCTAACCAACTCTCTATTTAGAGAAAAACGATTCATTTAAGGAAAAAAATGACATTGATAAAGCTATAATGGATTTAGATATTTTGTTTTATAATATTATAATTAATTTTTAATAAAAAATTTATAGATTTTTTTTAAGGATTCCAAAATTATGGAAAAATATTCATAAACTATCAAATTTTATTTAGATCATCCTTGTGAAATTGATTTGCAAAAACGGACACCTGCGGTCCTAAAAACCTCACACTGTATCGATGGGTGCCAATTTCTTAAGAAATTTCAACAGTGCCAAAAATTATGAAAAAAATAAGGAAGCTAAAACACAACACTATAAATATTTTGGCAAAGACGGTTTGTGATTTGGACTTATAATAACTCATGAAATAATTATTGACTTCTTTAGGTCAAAAAAATTCTTAAAAATTTTAAGGGTTTCATAATTAAGGGGGAGAATTCAACAATAATACTCTTTCTTCTTGGGTGACTCCTTGGAAGGAATGAAATATTAGCATAATAATTTTGGTCACAATGACCTCACAGCTAAATCAACTTACATATATCAGCATGAAGTGGAAAGAAGCATGTGTACTTGTCCATCATGAAGGTCAACAAATAATTTTGAGATCTCTACGTCGTTATACAAAATATCACTGTCCCACTGATGAAAATGAGGTCTGGAGTCATTTATCCACCAGTGCGTGGCTTGATGTATGCTCTAAAAATTAAATTTGTATATAATTCACACAGGTTGTTAGCAAATAAATTCCTACAATCCACAGAGGTTGTTAAATATTGGATGCACTCACAATTAGCACATGTACAAATCCATTCATATATCCTAGTGTTCTGCCTTTCACAAATTGTGTGGCAATCACATCAAACTCGCCCACTAAGAAATCCCTAATAGATGATAGCCAGTTGTAAGATTTGAAATCATCTATATTACGTGCTACACTAATGACCCTAGCCGAGGTTCTGTAGTTATGAAGTGGAAAGAATAAATTGGACAATAAGAATATGATAAATTTCCTTACTAAAAGAGCAAGTGGAGTTTATTCATCGAGATTGAGCATCTCATGTTTCATATCAGTTGCAGATTTTCCAGTCATACTTCCCAATTTGAATTTAGTTCATCTCTTGGGCAGCCCTATAATAAGAGCAACTTCATCTGCAATAAACGGTAACCTATGCCCATTGATGATGAAGCATTGCTTTCAAATATCCCACAATGACAGCAACATGTATACAAGGGGAACATTCTGATGAAAATGAGGCATCAACAAAAATTGAATTATATGCAGCTCGTTTAATTTGTCCATAAAATCTTGGCTAAAAGTTAAAAAAAAAAGAGATTTCTCTGAAAGTTGAAATTCTACAACGAAATGTGATCTTTGGAATATACCCTTGCAAAATTGTGTTTAGTGGTTAAGAACGATTCACTACCCAGCAGTATACAACAACTGTATATAGCAGTACACAATAATAGCACACAATAATACAGAGCATAACATAATACAAAAAATGAACAAAAACCTCACTAAAAAATTTCTATACAAGTGAAATAAATCACAACAGTGCATAACAACGATACACCACAGTAAACAAAATACAAAAATAAACAAAAATATCACTAAAAATTTATGAACTTGATAATACAAATGAAAAACAAATCACAGGAGCATACAACAATACACACCAAAGTTACAGAACAGTAAATAGTATAGAAAATGAACGACAACAACATTGAAAATTTTCTATGAACTTGATCATGCGAATGAAAAATAAATTATAGTAGTACACAGCAATACAAAACAACAATACACAACAGTAAACAATATATAAAATGAACATAAACATCGCTGAAAACTTTCTATGAACCTGATCATGCGAATGGAAAACTAATCACATGAGTACACAATAGTACACAACAGTAAACAATAAAGAAAATGAATAAAAATATCACTGAAAATTTTCTATGAACTTGATCATGCTAATAAAAAAATAAATTATAGGAGTACACAACAATGATACACAACAACTATACGCAAGAGTATAGAGTATAAAAAACTTATTTCCCACATAGATTCTATAATACACATATGTGAGAAAACATAGAAGCCACATTTTATAGTTCACATTAAGAAAAATAACCACATTTTACAACAACATGCGAATGTTCTAAACCTAAGCCCTAACAACTATATTTGATAAACCATTCACAGAATAAATAGAATCAATATATCTAGTGATAAAGTACAACTTTTTTCCTGGGGACATAAATCTCACCTTAGCTATAGCTTCCACGAAGAAATTATCCTACAAAAAGCTCGATCCTTCGGTCGAAAATGAAGAGCGCCTAAAACAATTAGAACAGAAAGGGAAGACGGTGAAAAATGAAATGCCACATTTTTAAAATTTTAACGGAGCTTGTTAAAATGAAATGCCTCGAAATTTAAAATTTTCACGAAAATGCTGCGATTTTGAATTTTATTATTGGGTCTGATTTTTGGGTGGTTGGCCGCCATGTATTAGCATTGTATCTGAGTAAGAACTAGAGCTACGTCCCGAGTCCACACATAATAATTTCCACTCTCGTTCATTGCTCCATGACGCCATCCCCCCAAACCCTCGTGTTTAGGGTGTAAGTGAGTAGAGGCGGCTCATGAGCCGGCTATAGCTCGACTCGTTTATGGGCTCGTGAGCCGAGCTTATCGAGCTCACGAGTTGAGCTCGTTTAGTAAACGACCTCGAGTTTGAGCTTGATGAGGCTCGGTTCTTGAGCTCGCGAGCAGCTTGAAATTATTAAATTTGAATATAAAAAAAAATTAATAATAAATGCCCGCCTATATTTTGAATTTTCACTGTGTTTTAAAGTCTGGCTGCAGATTCAAAATTCTGTTGTGTTTTGAGAATTCATAAATCCTGTGCGTATCTTAATCGCTTGCCCATCTCTCTCTCTCTCCCCCCTCTCTCTAATAGACCTTGAATAATAAATACTTAATACCTCATTATTCTCATTTGAATATTCATTTTCTCACTCTTAGCCTCTGACAAACCCAAAAAAATGGCTCATTACCTCTCTCTCTCTTCCTCTCGCCGCAGTTTTAAAAGACCGCGGTTTTTTCGGAAGGCAAACCGGACTGCGACGGAGGCTGAATGAGTGGGTCGAATTCATTTACGATGAAATGAGTCGAGCTCGAGCTTGAGTTCAAGCTCTCTTTCAGCTCGATTGTCTCAAAGACTTACTCGACCAGAGTCGTTTACACCCCTACTCGTGTTTCTCTCTACGCCACTCGGCCCGCTCGTCTAGGGTTTTCTTTTCAACTGCTCCATTTCTTTGGTGTTGCTTTGCTCCGCGTGAAGAAGCGTTTCGACTGTTGTTTCTCTTCACGGCCATTTCCTCGTCGCTTCTTCGCCTCGTTCGACGACGTCGGATTCGAGCTCGCTTGTTGCGAAGGTAACCATATTTCTTACAAGCGGCGCCTATATGTCCTTTTGACTTGTCTATCATTTTGACAAGTGCACGATTTCTGCTATCATTTTGACAAGTTCACTATCAAACAAGTGAAAGGAGATGCAGCCATCAAGATATTCATTTAAATCTCCATTCTCCTTCTAAATGCCTTTTTTTAACATCAGAATGTGATGACATTTTTTCTGAGGAATATCCATAGGGATAGCCACCAAAATTTAACCATGAACTTTTTCATTGGTTTCAGCTGTTGACTTATCATTATAAGCTTTATAAAATCAGAAGTACGACGAAGAAGCAAATACAACATGAATTAAAAATCAGAACTGTTTCTATTCATAGTTTCTTGATAAAGTTAATGATACTATTTGTTTATGGTAACATTTTATATTGCATTCTACTACTTCAATTTTTTTTTAGTTGTCCCACAGCAGTTTGGTAGAATTAGGAGAATATCAGCTTGCTTCATCCCTTTTTGAAAATCTAATCAAGGTTTGTGAGATCTTCTATTATGAGCATGCTCATTATTGTTTTCACTTATATTCTGTAATTTATTGTTTTGAAGTCATGAAAAGCTGATTTCCAGGATCTTGATTATTTGCTTCTCTAGGTTCTATGAAATATACAGTTGAATTCTTTACCTTCAGGCTTCATTATATTCTGAAAACGACTAAACTGAGATGTAACATGTTGATTCATATAGAAAGTAGATTCATGTCATGCCCAAGCACCAAGTTATTGGTTTAATGCATCTAAGTAAACTATCTAAATTCACTTTTATTAAAGGTGCATCATATTAAATCTGAATTCTTATATGCGTAATACACATTGACGGAGTAGCAACTGGGCACTATAGTTAATGTTAGAGGAACCATCCACGGATAAAATACCTCACCATGGCTGCACCATTGGAAGAAATTTAAGAAATATGGCTTATCGTTACCATACATGAAAATGTTAGAGGTATCTTTTCTTCTCTTCCTATGTGTTTCGTGAACTTCTCAGAAATACTTGTTCAAGACTATTAAGGTACTTTCAAAACATCATATTCGACGAAGAAGAAAAATATCCAAACATTGTTGTCTTCAATGACCAAACTAACACAAAAGGATTAGGTTGTTCTTTGATTTGGCTTAACCAAAATACTTAACATACTCCTTACGTATATGTGATACCAAGTTGATACTTAGCCTCAAACACAAAGCTGTCTCAAAGGCCTAAAATGTTTGTAAGTCTAAAATTGATCATCAATTCCTTTGTAGAGTAGGTATCTGTGGTTCCATTTTATTCTTTCATTTACAAACATAAAGCTTATCAACTCATTTATCCAATTATCCTCTCTAAAACTTAAAGAAAAGGCCAAATTACTTAGCATTTACTTGGCATTTACAAGAAGCAAAGAGACCTTTAAAACAATATACCCCATGTTTTCAAAGTGACATTTTTTTTTTCTTATAGAAACATGCAAGCATAAGTATTTAAAAAACCTGTTAGGCTTATAGTTAAAATGCTATGCTTAAATGTATATTATCAATGAAATAGTAACACTAAGTAGTCTACTCCATTCAAAATTTAATTACCGAGTTCAAGTTAAAGTAAATATTTTAAATCTAGCAAAAATAAAGATAAAATAATGTTGATTATGATCCGTAGAACTTCTATTCTATAAGAGAGAAAAAGATCGATAAGCCCCTTATTGACCATAAATCAAAAGAATTAGTTTGATGTTGCTTGTTGAGAATAAACCTCTTAGTATGATCAAGGCTTTGCTAGATGTTTGACATGTGATATATCCATGGCTTTGTTGGTTAGGGTTTTTGAGCTAAACCTTGAGGAGGGCCAAATTTGTGTTGTTGTAACGAATCTAGGGGTGTAAATAAGTCGAGTCGAGCTCAAGTCACCCTTGGCTTGAGCTTGATTAATAGATTGAGCTTGAGCTCGAGCTTTATTCTATGAGTTCGAGCCAGCTTACAAGCCAGCTCATTTATTATGAAAGAGAGAAAATGATTATGATATAAGCAATTCTTATAATAAAATGATTAAAAAAGAGAAATTATAAGAAAACATATAAAGAATAACTTAATATAAGAAAGTGAGATATATTTTTAAAATATTTTTACAAATTTGTACTTAAAATTCTGAATCCTAATATATCTTAAGTATATGAATCCTAATATATCATAAGTATATTTTATATTAATATTTTTTAGACGAATTTGCTTACGAGCTAACGAGTCAAGTCAGGGCTGACTCAAGCTTGACTCGTTAGCTCATTGAGCTCGGCTCACAAGCCATTTATTGAGCCGAGCCCGAGCCGGTTGACCAGTGGGGCTTGATTCACTTACTCTTGTAAGTTAGTATCTATGATTCGATCATCAGCATGATGCCTTCAATAATTGTGGTTAAATATTTATACTTTTTCAAATTAATGATCTTGATTTAAGTAAAATTTTGAGTGGTTGAGATTTTATATTTGTGAAATATTATTCTAGTTTTAATAATGGCATATATATATATATATACTTTCTCCATTAGTGGAAATAGGTTTATTTTGTAATTTATGGTTATTATTTTTGTCATAATGATTTATGCGAAATTTACAAAATCCATAATGTGAAAGCAATGCCCAAAAAAAGATCTAATTTTTTAAAGTCTCATATCTATCAAAATTTGTCAAGTTAGCTGCATAACTTTTGATTCAACAATTAACTTTGCTTCTCTTAAATTAAATATACCATTGATGAAATATTATTTAAAAATTCGAATTATAGAGTTTACCTTTGATTTTTGAAAAAAAAAAAATTTTTTTTTTAAGTAATACTTGCCTCACTTGTGAACCTTCAACCCATCACAATCCTCTTAATTTGATTTGATGATGTGAAAATAATGGTTAAAAAAATTACTAATATCTTTTTTTATATTATGAATTCTATTATTTATTTTTAATTAAGAGGAAGAGATTCTTTTGGTAAAACAGATTGGTTAGATTTTCTTCAGACGAAATACCAAGCACCTTTTTAAAAGTAGTATAAATGTGAAGTTGTAAACTTTTTTCCACTAGAAAGTTGGCAGCATTGCTTTATTATTTTTTGTTTACATATCTTAATACTTTTGAAATATTACCACACTTTCAAAATGTTCATCATGCGTGTTGAGCACTCGCTATGAATGTCAAGTGAGTCTGAAGATGGTGATGCTAACTTGCTAAGGTTTTTTAATGAACTAATTTCAATCTAATTTGACCCTTCTAAAGATCAGGTTGAAACAATTCAATCTGATCTTGAGCCAAGCTAGGCTTGGCTACAGAATAGCTCAATTCAATCTCTATTCTAGTCGAGTTATGTTCATTACATTCAGTCCAAGCTCGGTCAAATATCTGCAATATTCTTGAATATTGTAGTAAAATTCTCCTTTTGTCTACTCATATGGTTTCTCTTAGTATTTAGGATTTCATCTAAATGGCTTGTTTACTGCACTATACAAATATCTTTCTTGAACTCCAAATTGTAATATGTATCTTGCATGGATCTAAAGCTTACCTTTATAAATATTTCACAAGTCATTTCATTTGCTCTTCTAAGAAATCGCTTTTTAGAACTGTGTAAATTCTCAAAGGACTCTTTTTCATATTTCGTTGAGATCTTCATATTTAGTTAAAACCTTATTGTGTTTTTGCTACTTTTTCAAATGTGATTAATTGGTTAAAAAAAAAAAGTGATTAATTGAAGGATTGCTCGTCAAAACTATATAAGGAAAATATAACTGCCAAACTTTACTGATGATATTATAACTTTTCTTACCATTAGTTTTACAATTCCGCTCTAAGAGTTTCAAACTTTTATTTTTTCTATTTATTTTTGTTTCTACTGTAATCACCATAACTACCGCTTCTATAGCTATTGCTTCTTCTTATTCTTGTTATCACTAGAATTTTGTGATTTCTATTGCTGATGGTTACTGCCTGTGACTTTGACATCCTTTCAACATGGAATTACGCTTTGTAAATCTCCCTTGAATAGCCACTATAGTATAATTAGTAGTTTTCTGTGCTTTCTATTGTCGTAGAAAGCATGGGATCACGTTGTTGCAGGCAAAGTTCTTTTAATGATGCCAATACTGAAGAAAATGCACGGGTATGTTTCTTCATTATGAGGATCTTATTATTGGGGTATACACTGTCGATGTGTTGAAATCGCTTTAGAATTCATCCAGACGTATCACTGATTTCTCAACTAATCCATCTTTTATTTTCTTCAGGCTTTAGAAATTGAGAGACGGATCATCCAGGAAACAAAAGCTGAGCAACACATACACAAACTTTTGCTTCTCGGTATGCTTATAATATCTTCTATTTGCACATTCAGTGGACCTAGCTTCACGTTCTTCTTTTTAATGTGTTCTACAGATTAGATAGCCCATTGAAAAAAAAGAAAAAACAAACTTGATGTCATGATGCATATCTTAGATTATAGATCTTCTTGATAGTTTTTGGTTTCCGCTTAGGGCTTATTTGGTTGTCCACACGTAAGAGGAAGTGACATTTCCCACTGCGTAAGGTGAAAGCTGAGCAAGTTATTTCTAAAAAGGTTGTTTGGCTGTCCAGCAGAAAATGACAATTTTTTTTATTATTCGGTTGTGTAGGAGGTGGAAGTGTTCAACTATAATATATCCAAAAATATATATAACTTTATAAATACATAGTACCCATAAGATAGATTTATGCTATGTTGTAATAATATGGAAATATATTATTTTTTTCTTAATTAATTTATGAATGCAATCGCACATGCATGTTTAAACAGGATGTACACATAACTATATAATAATGCTTTTAAAAATTATACATTATAATAATTTATGCAATTTTTAATCTATATTTTACAGTATTGTCATTAGAAATTAATAATTTATTTTCTACTACAACATATACTAGATATTTCAATATACTTATTTTAGCCTAATTAATAAATTATGCTTTAATTTTTATTATTGTGCATATAATTTTAATATAAATTATAATATATTTTATCATCAATTATATTATTTATATGTGAGTGTGAACATATGTGTGTTGTGCATGTGTGGTGAGTGACACTAAAATTCCAAAAAGTAAGAGTAATGACTTTTGAAAGTTTGAATTCAGAGCATGTGGGCCTGAAGTCATCAGGCTAAGAATTAAACTAGGCAGTTCCCTGATAGGAAATGTCTTCTGACTTTCCACGTCTCCATCCAACCAAACAGTTGAAGTGGCAACTTCCCCCGACGTCTTACTTTCCATTACTATATATAAACAAACAAGTCCTTTTTGCTTTTAGTAGACTTGAAAGAAATGCAAGGTTCATAGAGTCAATTCTGACAAATTTAGAACTTATAATTTGTTTCATTCTCTTATGTTATCTGTTATACCATTTATTCTTTTTGTGTTTCATATGAATTGCTAATTTTGTTTGTTGTTGATCCCTTAAAATTCTGGTTAATAATAAATGTGGTAACGTTATTATGTATGAAGGCGCTGGAGAATCTGGAAAATCAACCATATTTAAGCAGGTGTGATTGCTTTTGTAAACTATTTTTTGCTGCGATGCAGTTATCCTGAATGCTTTTTACAGCTGGTTGACTCTTGAGCAGATAAAACTTCTTTTCCAAACTGGCTTTGATGAAACAGAGCTCAGAAGCTACACACCAGTTATATATGCCAATGTCTATCAGGCAATTAAAGTACGCAATAATGAAGGGTGTGTTTGTATTTTTCTCTTATTCAAATAATCAGGATTCTAGTACGTCTTGAGTTAATTGCTTTGAATAGCTAATTCACTTAACCTCCTTGTCAAATCTGTCCGTATAAACAGGTACTGTATGATGGGTCAAAGGAGTTGGCCCAAAATGAATCGAACTCCTCAATTTATGCTGTTTCTCTTGATAAAAAGGTTTGATTTTACCTTAAAATGTTTTCTTGCCTATGGATATCTATATGGCCAAGGTGGTATCGGCTGCTTTCATTACTTTCATGTGAAAGCTACTATGAACCATTCAATGCGTTTTAATACATATATTGATGTAAGCAAGGGGGGGGGGGGGGGGGGTGTTCAAAACAAATTCATTTCTTTGGGCTGCTGGTTTCTTCTTGGTTTGGGCTTGGCTGCTCGGTTTTGGGCTGTGTTTTTGGGAGCTGCTTGGTTTTAGCTCATTAATGCTTGAGCTGATACTTTAGCTCATTATTATAAAAAGTTTTTCTCTGGTTAGCTCATTAAGTGGAGTGGAATTTTGCCTTTTCCTTTCTCAGTGTCTCTTCGGTTTTCTCTCCTGGTTCTCCTTCCCGTGGCCTATTCCGGTTCTCTGGTTGCTGGTTCCGATTCCCTGTGCTGTCCCTTCGGTTCCTCCCCTGGCTGTTTGTCCCGTGGCTGCTTTACCCAGTTTTTTATGTGGCCTTTTCTGGTGCTGTTCTAGAATAATTGTTGGCCTTTTTGCCTCCCTTTTGCTGATTGGTTCGGATGGAGGTATTGGGGCTGTTTGGCTTCCTATTTTCTCTTATAAATATGTGATGTTTGTGTTATAAAAAAAGAGAGAGTTATGAAGTAATTTTTGGAGCAAAAAACCTGAGGGTTTTTCTTCTTTGGAAAAGCTTGCGAGCTTGTTCTATTTCTTCTCTTCTTCCTTCTTGGGAAAGCTTGTGAGCTTGTCCTCTCCTTCGTCTCTTCTTCCTTCTTGGGAAAGCTTGTGAGCTTGTCCTCTCCTTCGTCTCGACTTCTTACCTCTTTCTTCTCTCCGCAAGTTCGACGCCAATTGTATCTTTCTTCTCGATCCAAGAAAAACAAGTTTAGGTGTTTGTTTTTATGTCATAAGTTTGTAATAGTCGTCTTTATCCTATAACTTATATTTTGTTTAAATGGCGTATTTTGTCTATTTTTGAGTATTTTGTGTATTTTATTATATTTTTTTTGCTTGCATCATATATATATATATATATATATATATATAAACTATTTCTCATAATGGTAAAATCTAGTCCTTTATAAAAACTGGCTCCAAGGCATCAAATTTAAGAGCGCGTTTGAGGCATCATTAAATTCAAATCATTAGCTGCTGTCTAACCTTCTAATTTTTTTTTGTTTGGATATTTTTATGATTCTATTTCTTTTGATATTCAGATTACATTTGAAAACGGAATTCACATGCAAATAGTATACTTCAACATGTGCTTAAATATTTTTATATTATGGCGCCCCGTTTCAAGGATTCTGGTTTTTTGAATGGATCTGCATCTCTTTCTTTTAAGGAAGCTTTATCTGGTGTGTATTCTAGTTCCGTCTCCTTTCCCGATCTTAAAGTTTCTTCCCACCGTGGTATGCCTGCCTTATGGATTTCGGAAGCGGAAATCCTTTCTTTTACTGCTCCGTTTGAATACGCCCTTGTCGGCAAATTCTCTGGCCGGAGGCCATCTCTTGATGCTATTAGGAATTTTTTCTTTAACCTCAAACTGAATGGTGAATGTTCTGTCACTGTCCTTAACCAACAGAATGTTTTGATTAAGCTCTTTAACGACATGGATTACTGTAGGGTTTTTGCTCATCGGTCATATTTTGTGAGCAATTGCTATATGAAATTGGTTATAAATGGACTTCTTCCTTGGACATTGAGGTTGAATCTTCTGTCATCCATATTTGGATTTCTTTTCCTAATCTTTGGCCTCACCTTTTCTTTCCGCGTATTCTTCATGGGCTTGGCTCCATCTTCGGAAAGCCCTTAAAGATTGATAATGCTATTTCTTCTGGTTCGCGACCGTCCGTTGCTCGCGTCTTGGTAGAACTTGATGTTACCAAACAATTTCCTGATAAAATTTGGGTTGGCCCAGATAATGTGGGTTATGTGCAGGCTGTGATTTTGGAAGATTTCCCTACTTATTGTGTGCATTGCAGTTCTTTGGGTCATTCGAAGGTGGATTGTCGGATTTTGCATCCTCACCTTAATAATTCTACTTCTGCTATTCCTCCGCCTGTTAATAGTGATAATAAAATACACATGTTGTGGGTGTTCTTCCTGATGTTGCGGATGTTTCATCTGATCCTGTGGTTGTGGCCCCTGTTGGCCTTGTTTGTGAGGATTATGGTGCGAATGAATTAGCTTTGGATTTGAGTATTGCTGTGCCTGTTGAGGCTAAGGTTTTAGCACTGAAGTTAGATTCCATTGATGCGTTGGCTTTGGTTTCTCCCTTGAATGGTGAGGAGGATGTGACGCCTTTTCCTAATGTTGTTGAGGTTGATGAGTTTAACAATTACTTAATTAATCTAGTAGCTTGTTCTAGTGAAATTCCTGATCCTATTGGCGATGTTAATGAGGGTGTTTATGCTCCGTTTGATGATTTTGGGGATCGTCATTGTGGCTTACCTGTGGTTGGGAATTCATGCTCTATTCATGTTTCAGGGGGTGCTCAAATTTCGGATGGACTGGGTTATTCCGATGATGTGAGTTATGGGGAGGATATTGATGGTGTTGGGGGGCCTTTGGTTGATGTTCCTTTAGCTGTTGTTTCCAATGCTAGAATGTTAGCTCACCTTGCTGGGGATAGCGTAAGGAGGCAATGCGATTGGTTAGATCTTAATGATGGATTATCTTCAGCCGGAGGGGAGGAGACTAATGAGTTAGAATTAGGTGCTCGGGATGATATTTTTTCAAAAAGAATGATAAAAATAGAAATCGTAAGGCCAAAAAGAAATGACTTTTCTTTTTGGTATTTGACTGGTTTTGGCTTTGTTGGTTATTTTTGGGATTGCTTAAGATGTTACACAGAATTTGGGTCTGGACAATGATGAAGAAGGTTTCCTGCAGTCTCCTTGGATGGCCATGTTTGGTTGGCAACCTAGGAGGAGGTTTTCAATATCCGTTTTGCTGGATTCCATTTTTTGGCTGGTATCTTTTATTCCTTCATGGATGGTCCAAGCCTGGCAACCAGGTGACGGTTTGAGTTCGTGCCCTTACGATTATTGTAGCCCTTTGGCTGTTTTTTTTGCTTTCATTGGCTTTTTTGTGCTTTGGCCTTGTGTTGTAATGGTCCTTTTTCTAATAAAATTTGCTTTTGTTAAATTTTTTTTTTCTAACACTTGTCTGCATTTAGATGCATCCCATTTAAGGTGCCATAAAGCTAATTGATTGAGAATTTGAAATAGCTTCACTTTGATTTTGTATTTTGTTCTCGTGATAAATTAATTCTATATTTGCATATTTGTTGGTATTCTAAACTTGCTTTTTCTTTCGCATGGATCCTTGTGAATAATTTATGCTAAAAGTTGTAAACCATGCTTTTTTTGTTTATGAGAGAATTCTAGCTACATTAGAAGTTTTATAGGCCTTAATGCCTTTGCACTACAGTCTTAGTGATGCTTATAAAGGACATGGATAGTAATTATAAAAAATGACAAAGAATTTCATAAACCAAAGGTGTAGCAATTATTTCTCTAGACAATTATTGTAACAAAATTATGCTGACAGAATATTTTAATTTGATATATTGATCAATTAGTTTGCTCAACAAGTAGTCTTTTTAAGGTGCATATGGCTGAGAAGATCCAAGTTCTTTCCATTCATGTGCATCAGGGCTTGAAAATCAATTTGCAACTTCAAACCCCAATGATTGCCATTCCTGACAAACACATATTCATTTTTCACCAGACAACCTTACTATTGTTAACTTATTGGCTATTTTTGATAATTTATGCCATCTATTATGAAGCCTCTTGAAACTGCTCTTAAACCATATGTAAAAGACCTAATAGGGTGAGGTTTCAATTACCATTATTGAAGAGCCTAGGACTTCATTGTATTGAACACGAAAACACGATCAAGAACATTCAGAGAAGTTTTGGGTGTTTTGTAACAATTCAAAGAAGCCTACAACCAAAATCTTTACGGGACCATTGAACATCAAAAGAAGTGTGGAGTGCATAGTGATTGATACGCCACATTGAAAACTCTATAGATTCTAACAATCCTTAACATGCATAAAAATTAACCAATTCTAAGTAAAGCAATAAATTAAGTAAATTGTTGGAATAATATTAATGATGAGAAGTGGCGTAAGAAAAGAAATATGTGAGATTGGTTTAGAGTTCTCGCTGGTTTGCTAAAGATAAAGAAATAGAAGGGCGAGCCTCCTAGTTGGTGTACTCTTTGATGAAGGACAAAGTTGACCTACAGGAAAATTAGTGGAGAAGGAGAGAACAAAAAGGAGGGAAAACACAATGATTTAAGTGGTTCGGTCTACTTCCCTAAATCCATTTTAGGGGAAGAGAGGAGAAGTTTTCATTATTTTGAAGGAAGGAGATAAAAGCCCTCAAGTTCTCTAGTTCTCAATCTCTTTGAGCTACAATACTATAAGAGTTCAATCTCAACAAGCATTTAAAAATCCCTCCAAAAGGCTTAGGAGGTATTTGCAGTTTGAGTGTTGCTTAAGGAAGTGCTTAGGTACAGAGTGAAAGCCATGAGCAATCAGCTCTGATGGAGACATAGGATGTGGTCCATGTGGTGGGCTTAGATAGGATCGGTTGCTAGGTGCCAGACATTGGGAATTTGGGTGAGCGACCAGAAGTTGATCCATGGTAGCGATGCAGAGGCATGGTGGAGAGCTATTGCGAGGCAACCAAGGATATTCACGATGTAGCAATTGTGGTGATGTGGCATCTCTAGAGTGGTTGGATTGAGTGATGATGGTTGCAATCTTTTGGGGTTTGTGGAATGAATTTTGTTATGACATAAATATAGTCTAGGAAAATATTAGGCATTGTTCTTGTTGAAAAATCACATATGGTACATTGGCTTTGGTGGAGAGATGGGCAGAGAACTTCCAAGATTGTTTGATCGATCCAAAGTGATTTGATTAGGTTGATCTGGAGTTATGCTAGCTTCTTCTATACCTTGTTTTGAATTTAGTCGGTTAATATTGCTAGTGTGGTTGACTAGAGTTCAAATTTATCTTGACACAGATAACTTTGATGGAGCATGTGAAATGAGGACACGTCAAATTACTCAACCGTAGAGGTTTCAAAATGGGGGTTTGGGTCGGGTTTGGGTCCAACCTGAAATTGACACGCCCTTAATTGGTCTAACCCGAACTCGGCCTAATGGGGTTTTGGGTCGGGTTTGGGTCCAACCTGAAATTGACACGCCCTTAATTGGTCTAACCCGAACTCGGCCTAATTACATAAACGGGTCCAAAGTCTGAACCCAAACCAGACTTGGGTTACCGGGTTGACCCGACCGACCCGACCGACCCGACCCACTAACCGGGGGACTAGGCGAGGGCGGGATGCAGGTCCATTCGTGAATGTGCGACTAGGCGAGGGTGGGACGCAAGATCGCACGCAAGTGTGCAACTGCACTAGTGCAAATGCGGGCGAGGGCGAGGCTTGTGTGGCTGCTGGTGCATGAGTCTAGGTTGTGGCAAGGTGCTTGTGCGCATGCGGGCTGTGGGGGCGACTGGCAAGGTCGGATTCAGATTGGACTCGGGTCGAATTCGGGTTAACGGGTTGACCCAAACCCGACCCGATTTTCCAAATGGGTCAAAAATTGAAACATGAATCGACCGTTTTTCCTTTCTACCTTTTGTAATAGATATGTATATGATTTTAGTCATTGTTCATTGTTTATAAAATATTCTATTCTTTCTCTTTCATTCAATTCACAATAACAGACAAAATAGAAAAAAGACTGATATGGGAATCCATCTAAATGCAGTGGGCTAGAAAAAAAGAGATAGGGGTGTTTGTTAAACAGGTTGATTCGAACACAAATATTCTGGTTTGGGTCGGGTCAATCATTGACATCCCTACTCAATCGTTAGCTGAATATGCTCAACCCGATAAGCTTGTAGGTCAACTTCCATATGTCCCTGACTGAATGCGGTGATAGGCCTCTGAAATTGCCCAAACTTTGTTAGAAATTGGGGAGATGTTGGCCAGTGTGATCAACACTCTTAAAAAAACTTGTTAGAGTTCGTATCAAATAGGCACTTAGTAGGGTTCAACTTCATGTTGAATTTCTTGAGGGCGTTGAATGTCTCTGATAGGTCCTCCAAGTGTTGGACCGACAATTTGCTCCACTAAAAAGAGTTAATGTCAACTTATATGTTCCTTCCCTTTTGCTACTAGAAAATGTTTTCGATGAGCCCCTAGTAGGTTGTCCATGTTCTTAAAATTGAACTATATCACAATGCAATAGAAAGTCCTCTCATCGTTAATAAAACTCATCGCCTCATCGATTAGATTTATATTTATTTGATGGTTGCCTGAAAATGCTTATAAGTTCACTAATTTATTGATATTGAGAAGTGTGTAGGAGTTGTTTGGGTTAGTCATCATTGGCTCTTGAAGCCCACACATATCCTCAACTTGCTACTGGCCTTCTTCACTATCAAGTATCACCACATTGGAGACCAACTCAGGTTAGCTAGCCTTCCTATAAACTTGCCAATAATCAGCTTCTCTGCTTCTTCTTGGATCATAGCTTGTTTTTTTGTTAAATTGATGTACATTCCAATCAAACATGGAGTTGATGGTTGTGACATCTAAATTGATGCTAGATACCACATAAGAATCCTCGGCAAGGCATCAACATTAGTTCTAAGTTATTTAAATTAGATAAAAAAGCACATGGGGAATTTGATTCAAAGGTTATATGTCAACACCATGGTTTGTGAACTATTGAGAGGTGGTCGACCAAATATGGTGTTGTATGCTGAACACCAGGAGTACTACAAAATCCTTCCTCCATATGTTAAAATATTTGTTGCCCTCTACAGTGACCTCAAGGTTGTCACCCCACCCCCTTTGACATCCTCTGTTTGCCAGTGAAGTCAGTTAGGTTTGGTGCTTGGACATTTCGAGCATCCAATCTCATTTGTCTTGCTAAGTGCTCGAAGATGATGTTGATCGAGATACTCTAGGCTACACCTCTTATTTATTCATAATCATTCAAATGATGATGAAATCATTGAGGATGTTTTGGGTGGAGGTGAGGTTTACATCTGTAAAAATGATCGTAAAAGAGGAAATAAAATTTATAAAGTTAATCTCACTGGAGTCTAGGGGTGTCAAAACAGGTTGACTGGTCAGGTTCTGGTCCAACCTGAATCCAGTCAACCCGAACCTAACTCGTTAAATAAATGGATAAAAAACACCAACCCGAACCCGACATGTTAACCCGTTTTGATTAAATTTTTAAAACTTTTTAATTAAAAAATTTAGGATATTTAATCAAAATTAATAAGATTATACCCACATGTAAAAAAATTAAGGAAAATAATCTGAAAAGGCTTCTTGTTGTGGGACTCGATTATGGAAGTCAAATCTATGTTGGTTAGTCCTCTCCTGACCGTTGGGTGTTCCTGTCTTCCTCCAACCAATGAAGGGATGTCACTTGTTGGGGTGTATATCATTAGCTTGTTGGCATTGATGAACTCAGGTGCCCTCTCCTACATTTCGGCCATGGGGGCTAGAGGATGAGTCAAGAAGATCCGTAGTTAGAGGCTTAACATCAATTTCATGATGATCGGCTATTAAGTAGTGAATTTTTAGGTAGCCCGGGTTAATTGGAAAATTTAGTCCCTCAAGGACTTTTTATCCTCTTGTTAGATATTGAGGAGTGCGGATGGATTTTAGAGGCCGCTAGCTTGAGGGGGAGAGTTGAAATAATCCTGAATCCATAACCAACATCTTTTCATTTATAATAATTTAGCAATCCATTTCAATAAGTTGTCATCTATAATCAACAATTATTGTACAACTTTCTATCTATAACAATTCGTGGGCAACAACAAGCCTTTTTTGTTATGTAATTAATTATGGATTTTAGGAAGACTCATTTTTCAGATTTGTTTCTATACTTAATAGTTATTTCTCCACCTATTTATGTACAACATTTCATTTTTTTTACATAGAACATGGGAATAAAATTCAGTCATAATATCTATTATTTTATATTCTCCTTTATTCTCATTCTAATGAAAATAAATCAATACATTGGCAAAATAAATTGAAATTACTTTTGAGGATGGCCTCATAGTTTCTTATGTTTTGTGCATAAATTGTTCACTTGGAGGACAAGGGCAAAACAATCTGCATAAACTTAGTAGAAAATGAATAAACAAGATCATTATGAGAATGATGTAGAATTGAAGTCATGCATCACATATCATAACATGATGCCCATATAAGCTCATTAATTTTTGGTAAAACCTTCAATCCTGGATGTCGAGATGGATGAGACCATGAGGTCAAGATGGAAAGCTATTGTATGGATCACCATGAGCTTACTGTAAAATTGAAACGGTTGGATGCAAAAAGTGGTGAAGGCTTTGATTTATTACTGGAATAGTTGTTTACACAAGAATTTATGATAAAATATCTTGAATAAACTATTTTGAAGCATCATGTGCTATGGATGTCAAGCAATATAATTTTAATACTATAAAGAAACCGACACTCAGGTTCCTAAGGTGAACCATCTTGACCATAGAAGAAAGTCATGTGCATGAGGAAGAACTAGGGGTGTAAACGAGTCGAGTTGAGTCGAGTTTTGGCACAATCGAGCTCAGCTTATTAGTCCAAAAGCAAGCTCGAACTTGAGCTTGAGCTCGAGCTCGACTCGTTCCATTGTAAACGAGTTCGAGCTGCTCGTCCAGCCTCCGGCGTGGTCCGATTCGCCTTCCGAAAAAACTCCGCAGTCTTTTAAAACTGCGACAGGAGGAAGAGAGAGGAGGTAATGAACCTTTTTTTGGGTTTGTCAGAGGCTCAGAACGAGAGAATGAATATTCAAATAAGAATAATGAGGTATAGAGCATTTATTATTCAAGGTCTATCAGAGAGAGGAGAGAGAGAGAGATGGGCAGGCGATTGAGATACGCGTAGGATTTATGAATTCTCGAAACACACGCCGGGATTTTGAATTTGCAGTCAGACTTTAAAACACAGCGGGAATTCAAAATATAGGCGGGTATTTATTATTATTTCTTTTAAAATATTCAAATTTAATAATTTTGAGCCGGCTCGCGAGCTCACGAGCCGAGCCTCATCAAGCTCGACTCGTGAGCTCGATAAGCTTGGCTCGCGAGCCCATAAACGAGTCGAGCTCGAGCCGGCTTGTAAGCCGCCTCAGCTCACTTACACTCCTAGGAAGAACCATGCAACAACAATCAAATGTCAGAAATGGAACAATGTAGTCTGCAGAAAAAATCAGTGGTATATGTAAGCCGCCAATGCTTTTCAAATGGGGGTAAATTAGCCATAACACGAGGCTTAGAAAATGACTAACCTTTTTACATAATTGTAGAGATACGCAGACTAAAAACTAAAGATTCCTGTGGAATCTCATTCCTCAAATTCTTTTTTTTTTTGGAATCTCACTCATCTAAAGCCACTCACCACAATTCTTGTGTTCTAAGCCATTTCTAACTTTTATTTAGGGTTTTTAAAAGGGTTGGGTTAGCCCATGTGCTCATTAGCTTGGCTCTTTAAAAGCTGTAGTAGGCCAGTCAAATGGATTCAGGCTTGAAAGAATTGACCCTTGTGTCTTTTTGTTGGAGAGCTAGTCACCCATTAGAGCATTTACCAATAACAACCTCCTTGGACGTACTCGGCATCTAAAATTCATAAAATGGAATGTATGAATTATAAATGCACTTCAATGTGCCTTAAAGGGTTGCCTTGAAAGGCCCTTTACCAGGCAAGTTGATCTGAGCCATGATTACTGTTCTTGGGATGTATTAAAAATACTTTAAATAAGTACATCCAGCCTTTTTTAACAATCCCACTATTTTCATAGGCCACCTGAACGAAGTTGAAGAACTTATTCTTAGTTGTTCGTGAGGAGGGGAGAGCCTTACATTAAGTCCCAAGTTAAGCCATAAAATACATGTTATGTAGACTTAGTCTAAAAATGCATGCATTTTTTCTAAAAGTCTTTTGCAAAATCTATTACCTATTAACACTTCTTAGTTGGTCCAAGTAAGTTGCTAGGAGTATTGTACTTGTGCCCCACTTGGAAATGCTTTTTTAAACTACTTCATATTTCAAAACCTAACACATCACAATTTGAATTTTTATAGAAAGGTGTTGCACCAAATATGGTATAAGAGGTTGTCTTTTATGCATTTTGTCGTGTGGTACTTCGCACCCTGGTGGGGCTCTTCATAGTCATCATTGTTCGTGCACTCAATGCTCACTTGTGACTTAATCTTAATCTCGTGTGCATCCTAAGCCTGTGCATGTCTTGCTCACGTATGTCTCAAGCTCCTGCATGTTAATAGCCATCACTTGTGCATCCGAAGCCTATCCCTGCTTGTTCTTCGAATTTGTTCTCACTTGTAGTTTCAGCCACATGCGTTGTGCCTGCTTCCCTCTTTCTGAAGTTGATGCCTAATGGCAAGGCATGTAACTCTTCCCTCATTTTCGCTTGGGTAGGGTTGTCATTCTCAATCCCTCGTGCACCCATGTCTTCTTGTTGCCTTTTCCAGCTGCTTTCATGCCTTCCATAAAATTTTTATCTTTCTCTCATCTTATAACTTTTGACTCTGGATGGTTCTAAGATTGCCACTCCGGCTTCTATTTTTGATTCTTCTAAGTTGGCATAAGTTTTTCAACGGATTTCACCTCTTTCTCTCCTATTGGTTGTTCATAATTAGGTCACCACTTTCTATCTCGATGGCTCCTACCTTCATAGAGTTTCCTCCTCTTGCTTCTCTCTAGAACATGTTCCTCTAGTAGCTCACCATCCCCGTTCCCTTCCAAATGTTGTGGGTGGGCTAAATGATTCAAAAGTTTATTCCTACACTACAAACAACCATTTCCTAATTTTTTTTTTCATCAAGATCCAACATCACCTCCTCATAAGCATCCTTTCACTTATCAGAGACCTGCTCTCATCTTCAATGATGAGATCTCAGTGCTTGCTACACCTCTCTATTTCTATATTATTGGCAAATTCTCATCGGGCCGCTCCAACCTAGCAATTAGCTGCAAATTTTTTCTAATTTGCATTTGATTGGTGGCCATTCTGTTGTGCTTGTTCAGATGTAGAGTACACTAGACATTCTCTCAGTGGTCTCACTATATCAGTGATTTTTCAATGCATATGCTAAAGTGGTGCTCCATTTTGATTTTTTCTATGGAACCTATTACTCCAGTTTTGATTGCATTCCCTCTAATTCATTTAGATTATGTCAACCAACCGCTCTAGATTCCTTATGTTCTACATTTGACAAATCTTTGCAAGTGAAAAATGCTATTGCTCCTCTTTCAAGGCCTTTTGTGACTAGTGTCCTGGTTGAACTAGAAGACACTTCTCAATTTGAAAAGGAGTGTGGATTGGCTCCTCAACTTATGAAATAATGATAGGTGATTGAATTTGAAGGAATCTCATTATATTGTTTACCTTACAAATTTTTTGGGCATAATTTCTCTTAATGTTCCAATGCTTATCTAGAATTGAGGAAATGTAATTATTTGGCACAAGAGGTACAATCAAATGAACGTATTCGATTCTTAGCCACTTTGGAGGCAATTTCTCTTTTAGATTAGGTTTGCAATCAAAACTTTGAACCAGCTTTATACTTTCCTTTGGGATTAGAGGCTCTTGAGCCCGCAGCCTGCTAGCTCTACGATAATGGTTACTTCAACACCTACAAACATCACCATTGACCCTAATTCACTTATTATTGCAGCACCTCACCTCCTTCCAATTTGTTAATGCGATGATCAGGATGCTCTGTAAACTAGGGGTGTCAATTTCGGATCACGGGTCGGGTTCGGGTTGAATCCGGAACTGACCCGACACTATTTGGGTCGACCCGAACTCGACCCGTTTTTGCAAACGGGTCGGTTTTTCGGACCCGACCCCGACCTGCTTCAGGTCTGGGTCAACCCGACACGACCCGAATGACTTGGGGCCGAACAAAAATTGCTAGGTTTCGGGTAAAAAAACGGGTCAATCTCCACTTTTCGGGTCAATCTCGGGTTTTCGGGTCAAAAAACTGGTTTTCGGGTCAAAGGGTCAAAGCGAACCCGACCCGATTTTTGAAACGGGTCAAATTGTTGAACTCGAACCCGACCCGTTTTGGGTCCGGGTTGACTCTAACCCGAAATTTTTTGGTCGGGTTCGAGTCGGGTTTTTGGGTCGTGTCAAATATTGACACCCCTACTGTAAACCTTATGTTTTAGATAATAGCTGTGAAACCCTTTTAGTAAAATAAGCTAAATTCTTAAACTTCAATGTGCCTTTTGGTGTAATGGTTGAAATTTCATTAAAAAAATATCACAATTAAGCGTGCTTATCCCGAAGAAATCTTGGGATGGGTGATCTCTTGAGAAGTTACACCAATAGGATAAAGCTGTTAGGCCCTTAGACCAAAGCGGGCAATATCTCGATAGTTAAGAGTTTTGGCTGTTACAAATGGTATTAGAGCAATACACCAGTTGGAAGATGGGAATTGAGTGCCATACAAGACAAAGTGCTATGCAATGGAAGTCCGATGGGAGCCACCTCTTGAACTCTGTATGGGACAAAGTACTACGTGGCGGGAGTCACCACTTAAACTTATAGGGGTCGCCTTTAGAATCTTATCTGCCTGGTGGATGATTCTGGGATAAGGATACCGACGAGGACGTCAGTTACTTAAGTGAGGGAGATTGTGAAACCCCTTGAGTAAAAGAAACTAAACTCTTAAACATTGAGACACCTTTTGGTGTAATGGTTAGAATTTTATTAAGAAACTCCGCAGTTAAGCGTACTCATCTCGGAGAAATCCTGTGATGGGTGACCTCCTGGGAAGTTACACCAACAAGATTAGATCGTGAGGCCCTTAGGCCAAAGCGAACAATATCTCGATAGTTATGAGTTTTGCTATTACAATAACCCCCAAAATGTTGACTTTCTGGTGAAAAGAGATTTCAAATTCTATGCACCTAATAATGCATGAATCATAAAAAAATCTATCTTCACTTCCTTATTTTCACCAAGCCTCCAACAAGGGGACCCAAATGAGTCATTTTGTAGTTTTGATATTCATGTGGATTTAGAATTATAAGCTTTGATGTTGTATGTACCAGTGTATCTTGTCTTGTGTACTTTTTTTGGCAATTATTGCTAATTGCCGTTGTTGTACTAATATTATATTCTCATTTATAACATTTCACTTTTAAAAAATAAAAAAAAATTGAAATTCTTTGCACATGGAACTGCTCCATGGCTTCATGATCATTAGCAACATATTTGTACAGCAATTTGTCCATCTCTATGATAGTGGCTATGACTTTTACTTTATATCAAACTTGAAAGATTGCATCGTAGCATTTCTATGCAAATTTTCCATCAAAGATTGTTTTATGTTGGAAGTCTGTTTTAATGAGGGTATATAGTCTTTTGTTCACCTAAGGTTTTGTTTATATTCCAGTTGCTGCAGAAAGCAAGACAATGATTCGTATTAGTATAGCGGATATTGGATTTAATAGCCTATTTCTGTCATTCGTATACCTTAAGAAGTCCACAACATCCCCTTGATCCCATGAAGTTCCTGATATTATTTTAGTTGACAAAAACTGTGAAACTCTTGGATCAGGAAATTGGTGAAAAGGTTTCTGAAATTGGGAGCAGGTTGGAGTATCCTAATCTGACTAAAGAAACTGCAAAGGAGATAGAAGCTCTATGGAATGATGCTGCCATTCAGGTAGTGTCTTTTAGATGTATATGGTCTTACTTTTTTTTTTAAATTTATGTATATGGTCTTACTTAATTTGATGTATAGTTTTAAATTATAATTGTCTTCTAGATTCATGTTTTGCTACTTCGCCTATTTAAGCTAGGTAGCAATATGCAGAAGTTGGTTTTATTTGATACAATGGTTGGAAGTTTTATAGTTGATTAAACATTCATTTGCAGGAGACTTATTCTCGTGGAAATATTCTACAAATCCCAGACTGTACTCTATATTTCATGGACAATTTGGGAAGATTGTCTGAAACTGATTATGTTCCAACTAAGGTTCTTAAGCTTCTTTTCTTCCGTAACCTCAGAGTAACCATTCCTTTGTTTTTCATTTCTTTCCACATTGTGGAGAAACTCTTCTCGTTCATTTTTCAGATCAATTGATACCAAAACGACTAATCTATACATATATATATATATATATATATATATTGTGTGTATATATAATTATTTATTTTGAATGTTGAATCATCCATGTTTTACCTGATGATGATTGAAGTCCCCATCTTATTCTTATTTTGAGAAAGCCATTTGATACCTTTTTCCTGGTTGGACTTCATTGTTAAAGACACGAAGTTTGCTGTAGGCTGCACAATATTTCATTTCTGAATACTTTTATAAATATTTATCTATTGGATTAACAGGAGGATGTTCTTTATGCCAGAGTGCGGACAACTGGTATTGTTGACATCCAGTTCAGGTAGGAGAAGCTATTCAGATGTCTTCGCTTTGCAACATATCTTCATACCTTTCTCAATTACACTTGGTTAGCTGACATTCTTTGTTTACGATTCATTCCTATGTATAACTGAGTTTGAATTTAACTCTTGTTTAGTCAAATCATTTCTAAAAAAATAAAAAGGGCAATTTTGTGTGTATCATCAAAATCTTTGCTATTTACAAAATTACCATGATCATTTCTTTTTACAATATTACCACTTAATCTAAAAATTCATAACTAAACTATTAATTTTCAATCTCAATATTTTCAACAATTTCTTAATGATTTGGTGGCAACATAAACAAATACATGAGTACGGTAGTTTTTTTTTTATTTGGTTTGAGTGGTTATTTATATATAGACTTGATTTCAGTGGTATGTACGTAATTTTTTTTCAAAAGAAAAATATGCTATTTTTGATCTATCCCTTTTGTTTCTAGCCTTTTGCATTAATCCTGTAGCTCTATTTATAGTGCTGATTCTTCCACTCTACATTGTTTATGCATGTATTATCTCTATTTTCTTTGTGATGGGACTGTTTTCACTTCAATGTTAACCGTTATCAGCAATCCCTGGCAAGTTCCTATGTCTAATTTACTCCAGCTTGCAAATTAGTGCCTTTTTTGTTATCCAACTCTTATATCCATGCAAGATAGTATACCATTCTTACTGCTATTTTATCAAGTTTCTCGGCGGCAATGATTTTTTATTTTTTCAAAACATTTTATTGGTTGCTCACTTCATTTTATTTTTTCAAAACATTTTATTGGTTGCTCACTTCATTTTGCCAGTTTATATAAGTAAGAAAGCTTTTCTATATATGTATTTTTTCTTTAACGAATTGGGATAGTATTTGCTGAGCTGTTTATGTTGATGTTTGATTTATTGTGATATAAAACATATATGAGTTATCATGCCTCTAGGGACTGGCACTAATATTCAGAATGCAGTGGACTCTTTTTTTCTATTTATTTTGTCGAACCAGGATCAATGACCGGTTTAATCTGTTTATTGTGCTAAAATGATATTATAGATATGCAAGGACTGGCTGAGCTGTCTTGCCAGCGAACTGAATGTTATACCTGTTGGCTGCTCCATTCGCACCCACCTTACTTTGTTTGAACTCAATATCCTGCAAATCTGATTTCTTCTGTTTAGGTGAGATTTTAGTAGTAATTGCATCTAGAAGGAGGTAAACATTTTGTCTGAGCCTATTCATTGGGAGGCTAATAGGTTAGCTATTTGGGACTTTGATATCCTACATCTTTTTTCATCCCACCTCAATTCTTCAACCCTGGCCACCATGTGCACATGTTGGCGTCAGGCTGGTTTTGCTGGGGAAAGTTGGATCGGATCCACTTTTATTTCTATCTTTTTCTCTCTACCCTCTTTATTCACAACATTAAGGTGCCTGTGATGTTAAGGAGCATGAAGGATGCTTATGTGTCTAATGTTTATATAGTCTAAGGTAGGTGAAGGGTATCTAGGATAGAAATTGCAAAGGATAAGGGAAATGAATCCTTTTGTAAGTCTCTATGCCTCTCTGTGAACATACACGTGTACAACCACAACCACAACCACATCTATCTCTTTGGTATTGGATGGGGAATTGTAAAGATGGGAGGAAGGCAGATGGAGATCAAAGGCAGGCTGGTTTCCAAGCACTTGAATAGAGACGGAATGAGAGAGAGAGAGATGATGGGTGGTAGCAACAATTGCTAGTGGCGAATGAGTCGCTCCACAATTTTCTATCTCATATATTTGAAAATTATCAGCTTCTTTTTTAATTATTTATTTTTGGATTTGTTAAATCCATTGAATCACCAATTGGTTATGCAATTAGATCATCGACATGCCAGTGTAGATAATATTGCATTTCACCACTCTTCAGGTTTTATGGATGTTTTTTTTACCAGTGATTCTAACTTCTAAGATGTATTTTGTGCTCACTTTCTTCATTTTATTACATGGTACTCTTTGATGCAATTTAGCAAGTCTAATTGGAGGCTTCAAGTGTTGCATATTTCTTATTAGCATAAAGTACTAATCTACCCGTTTATTGTTTAAAATGTTGTGCAGCCCTTTTGGAGAAAGTAGAAAAAGTGGGGAAGTTTATAGGCTTTTTGATGTTGGAGGCCAGAGAAACGAGCGGAGGAAGTGGATTCATCTATTTGAAGGTGTTACCGCTGTAATCTTTTGTGCTGCAATAAGCGAGTAAGCCTACAATTTTAAAAGCCACAAACTATTTATGCATTGGAGTTAAAATTATCCGTCCATTCATATACACATGCTTTGTTTCGGGGTGGGGACACAAATGCATACACATGCACACAAGGAAAGTTATACACATAGATATTGAGATATACATAGGCACATGAAGATAATTATGATGTGTAGATCCTTTCAAATGACCTAGAGTTAAATAGGCAAGTTATTAGTGGTATTTCAAATGTAGTGTAATGTTTGATTAATGACATACGTGGGATAGAGTGGGCTTGAAATGACTTGTATATGTTTCCATCAAATCATTATGACAAATGATGAGATTTGGTTCATCAGTAGTTTCATGGTATACTTGAAAAATCATAGATATGATTTTGTGCTTGAAAATTATATAATATGATAAACATAAAAGTACAATTAGGATGAGCATGACCATTCTCTTCTTAGCAGTAAGTCCATCTTACTCTCTCTCTCTCTCTCTCTCTCTCACACACACACACACACACACACACATAAGCACTTATGCATGCACATCGTCATTAACCTTTTTCTTAACTTTTTTGGGGTAGGCCTAATGAATCATCTTCCAGTCCTGTATTCATTCATGTTGAATGGTACATTAAGTGCTAACTTTGTCTTTAACAAATATTTACATTTTTTTAAACCATAGCCTTGCTATCTTTGTTTACCTTCTCTCCATCATAAGCCTTCCATATAAATTCTATTTACACATATTATTGATGAAGCTTCTATTCTCCATTGTACATCTTGAATCTCTAAGTCTATTTTTGATTACATTAACTCACACTGGTATCACTTCTAAGGTGGTTGTGCTACATTCATATTATCGTCTCTCACTTTACATAATTTTACTAATCCATCTTAATTTAATTTGACTATTAATTGCTTTTTGGTTGCCCAACACTATACTACCATAACATGTCTAACTGAAATTGAACTATTTACGATATCTTATAATGTTCAGGCCCTTTTCCATTTAAATCATCTTATTTTAATTGTAGATTATGCAATCATCAATATCCAAATTATTTTGTATAATAAATTCAAAGTATTTGAATCTTTCACATAAGGGTGTTAATTAATCTTCTAGCTATATATATATATATATATATATATATATATATGGTAATTCTCAATTTCTGAACCCACTAAAATGTTCCAAACTTTTGTTTTAATAATTCTTGCATGAAAAATAAACATGAGTGCAAAAGCAAGCGCCGAAAGAAAATTGCACAATACTCTAAATGGATAGACTCAAATTTCAGTCTTCAATAAGATTGACTTGGCTACATCCATGACCATATAGAAGTCACTATAATATTGAATGGTACATCAGAGTTTTATTGGGAGAATATAATAAATGAATTGTTTTGGAGGTCATACATAATAAGCAAATAGCACACCGTCAGTTGCAAGCTTAATAGTAATATTTGATGTAATCTTATTATAATTAAAAATATTTTTGTGACCTCAGTTAGTTCTAATATTAGTCCCAACTCGATCATACATATCTTAAATTACTTTAATTTGCTTGTTGATCCACAATTTTCTTTTTATTGCCTACCAATTCAATCTCATGATTCTCAATTTTATGCCTTCAAAGATTAATAAATATCATTTGGCAGTCTCTTCATTTCTTGCAATTATTTTTTTAATCCTTTTAGTACCAAACTGCAATCTTGAGTATTCTAAAATTAGTAGTGTTAACTATAGCTTCATTTAAGGTTGTGAAAAAAAATTTAATTTTGTGGCAAAAACCATGCAAACAAATGAGACATCCACATCACCCTCCAACCTCCAACCTCCAACCTCCATTCATTAAATTCCCACCCAAATATTGAAATTCAATATAAAACCCCAACCAACTTGTATTTTGCTTTCATCAAATTCTCAATGGATGATAGTGACATGTGCAAATGTTTGGGTTCAGTAGTTCATTATTTTTGTGCTAGGTACTAGATTTATAAATGTATATGATTTGTGTGTCATGTTTGTAATTTGTCCAATAAAGTTTAAGGTAACTTGAAATTGATTTCTACATAAATATCAGGCATTAGAAATTATACCTTATGTTGTTTTAATCCTTTTAACAATAGAAAAAAATATTTTTTATAAATTAAATTTATTTATTTGTTGAGGAAAGAAGTGATTATTAAAATAACACATAATAGGCTGATATGATTAGAGTAAATAGTACATAGATTTAATTTGTCCTCTTGTGTCATGACATTAATTTTTAAAAATCGCTTAATATATTGTATATAGATATAAAATATAGAGTTGATAGATTTGATATATGTGACTACTCATAATAAGAGATAAGCTGAATCATTTTTTAAACCTAACATGAGTGAGCTCTATTTTAGAATGAGTCTTTCTTAAGATATTTTTTAAAAAATATTTATTCTTTTATCTATGAAAAAGTTTATCGGGAGCATTTTTCTTTCATTGTGGGTTATTATAATTTATAGATTATATTAAGCTACCAGAAAAATGTCATGCCATGCATAACAAATGGTGATAATACATAATCCAAATAAACATATTAAATTGATAAATTATTATGTAATATGATAGTACGCATTTTCTTAAAGATGAATGTTTAAGATTATTCATTATTTCTTATAAAATCAGCTCCTTTTGGTGATTTACTATACAATATTTCTATTATCATAATTTTGTCAAAGACTCATAATAATTAGCATTTATGAATTGTTTTTTTTTTAATTTTCAAATAGTTGTAAATTAAAAATTTTGACAAAATTATTATTTAGAATTTTAATGTAATGAAGTTGTAAGTCATAGTTAAAACCATGTAATAAACTAAAATTCCAATCATCACATTCATATAATAATTTATCTATTTTATTCTTTTGAATTATATTATGTATTATTGTCATTTATTTCATAATAATAATGTAGCGATATGTAATAAATTAGAGAATAAATAAATTTAAAATTTATATTATTATACAACTTCTAATCTTTAAAAATATAATAAAAATGATAGTAATATTCTAAAAGAATCCAAAAGCTTAAAAAATTTGAGAGAGCTTTGTTTTCTTAAATGGAGCTATCTAATTGTTTTGATGTTTGAGAGAAAATTTTCTCTCATTGCGTCTTAATAATATGTACATGGATATGAGGATAAAATAATTATTTTTAAATTATTATATAACATTTAATCTTCTAAATATTACAATAATATGTATTTTTAAGATCCCATGTATTGCATGGGGTTATCTTCTTGTACCTTTTTAAATAAGAAATGCCTTTTTTGCTCATTAAAAGAATAGTTAAGTTTAGAAAATTTGAGAGCTTTTTTAAATGGATATATTTTATTTTGAAGTTTTGGAGGAAAGTTTTTTGGTCTCATTCTGATTTAATAATATAAGTCTTTTAATACTACAACAACAACAACATCAAGCCTTTGTCCCACTACGTAAGTCTTTTAATAATTAAGATAAAAAATATTTCTTTTGTTAGACTAGACCACACAGAGCGTGGGGTGAGGGGAGAGGCGAATTGGGTGTTCAGTGAAGGACTTTGAACTTCTTAGAAATTTATCAATTCAAACTCATTAAAACTAGAAGTGGAAGCTGTAAATGTAACAGTTAAATTATTTAATCAAATGCACAACTACAAATGTAGGAGATGTGATCAACACAATGTAAAGAAACTAATATAATGAGTTTACATATATTTGTCATAATATAATTTATTCTGCCTAATTATAGTAGAGCATGCACATTTGTAATCGTTAAGATCAATCTTACAAATGACACAACACTAGTGTAAGGTGTAGTTCAATTTAGGCAAGTGAGTGAGTTTATTTCTGCTAATTTAATTGCAAATTCACCTAGTGCATGTAATTTGGCTTTAAAAATTCAATAAGAATACTGTAAAAATACAAATTTAATGCTGTTTAATATTATTATATAGAAAAAAAAAAACTTATTTGTTTATTTTATTTATTTGTTATTTCCAAAAGAAAATTTAGCAAAGATGAGGATTTACACTTATGTCAGGCATTAAAGATGAAAAAATTTATCTTTTTTTGTCCATTAAATGCTTAAAATTAAGTTGAAAATTAACTTAAATATTTTAATAATTAGGAAGGAGAAAGTTATCATAAAATTATTTTTTATATTAATTAAGAGAGAATTCAATAATTATAAAGTGCATGATAGTTTAAGTTAAATATTAGATAGATTTGATAGATATGATGTGGCCTTTTCATGAAAACTTAAAAAAGTATTTTAATTTTTATTAAAAATAGAAAAAATTTCAGAGGGCTAATTAAGAGATAATATAATAATTGGTAAGTGCATAGATAATACAATAATTGGTAAGTGCATGACATTTAGGTAAGGTTGTATATTAGTTGGATTTGAATCATTGATAGATATGATTTGAGGTTATTTCATGATAATTTAAATAAAAAAATATTTTTATTAATAAAATAAAACATTTAAAAAATTCTAAGAGGCCAGCATTTTAAAATGATGCTCTCTGATTGTATGTGGGTTTAGAAATTTCCAAATGAGAATCTTCTTCGAACGTTTATGGCATAATGTTTGCTATGTAGGTATAATATTCACATCATCAAAAGCTATAGATATGTCTTATCTTACACTGTTATGTCATTTTCATAACTTCTTGCTTTCTTATTCTTGTTGTCTCTTTAGTAATTAATCTTTCTATCTTTTAAAAGAATACATTAGGGGTGTCAATTCATGTTGATGGGTCGGGCTCAGGTCTGATTCTAAGTTGAATTGACTCGAAGATGCTTAATCTGAACCCAACTCATTTATCATACAAGTCAAAATATTTGACCCAAACTCGCTCGACTTAAACCCGACTTGTTGGACCCATTTATTATATAGATCTTGTAATTTTTCTAAGATAAGTACGACATGCTTAACCCAAATATGAGCCATTTAACCCATTCCTGACACGTTTAACCCGAACCTGCATGATGATCTGGTCAATTCCAAGTCAATATCAATTTTCGGGTCAACCTGAACTCAACCTAATAATAATTGGGCAACCCAAACCCGATTATCATAGTGAGTTTAAAAGGAAGTCTGCATTATTAGTTTTGATTTACTATATGAGAAATAGATTAAAATTTAAATTTATGGCCTTTAATTGTGAAGTTATCAATCATGAGGATATGATAAAAGGTGTACACTCAATAATAGTTAAATATTGTATTTTTGTAGTGATATTTTAAAACTAGTTATTTTATATTGCAATTGCATAGTTATGCTTGTATGTAAAATAATTCATTTTGCATGATATTTTTATGTAAAATATGAAGATATGTATTTTATTATGAGGCTGTCTTTAATGAAAATAATGGACATGCTTGATCAAGTCTGATAAAAAAAAATAGATGCGTAATTTTGTGAGTTAAGAGGAAGGTCAATGGTCTTAATGATATCTTTAGTAGCTTAAAGATACAACAAAAATAACATCAAAACTTTATCCCACTACGTGGGGTCGATTACACGAATTCTTTTTCTCCATTGCGTACTATGAAGAGTCAAATTCTCATTTAAATTTATAAAAAAAAATATCATTTCTAATACTTTATGATCAAGTTTCTTTAGGTCTACCTCTACCTTAATATAGTTCAAACCTGATACATAGACTCCCTAACTGGTTTATCAGAGGCTGACATTTTATGTGACCAAACCATCTAAGGGGCTCTCTCTAGTCTTATATGCCATTGGAGCTACTCCAACCTCTTCATATATATACTCATTCTGCATTTTGTCTTTAAGTGTAAAGTCGCTTATCCACTTGAGCATCATCATCTCTGCAACACTTATTTTTTTTCTTCTCTTTTAATGGCTTACATTTTGCGCCATAAAGCATTGCAGGTCTCACCACCATCTTATAGAATTTTCTCTTAAGTTTGAGAGGTACTTTTCTATCACACAACAAGCCCGATGCATTCCTCCACTTCAACCATCCAACTTGAATTATACTAATAATAACCCCATATATTTCTCCATCACTTTGAACAATTGACTCGAGATATCTAAAATGTGCACTCTTTTTAATGACTTGATCGTCCAACTCACTAAATCTATTACTACTAAAATTACATTCTATGTGTTCGATTTTTGATCTACTCAAACGAAAATCTTTAAACTCTAAAGTTGGCCTAAATCATTCAAGTTTTTTTTTTCCAACACCCTCTTTGGTCTTATCAACAAGAAGAATATTATCAGTAAGAAGCATACACCAGAATACATCCTCTTGCAAATATCTAGTAAGAACATACATGACAAAAACAAAAAGATATGGGCTTAAAGCTGATCCTTGATGCAGTCTCATTGAAATAGGAAACACTTGGTCAAACCACCTTGTGTTTAAACACAAGGGATCCTGTATGCATATCCTTAATGACTTAAATATAAACATTATTAACTCCTTTCTTTTTACGAACTCTCCAGAGCACTTCTCTTGGAACTTTATCATATGCTTTCTCTACAACAACAACAACAACAACATCAAGCCTTTATCCCACTACGTGGGGTCGGCTACATGAATCCTTTTTCTCCATTGTGTCCTATTAAAAGTCAAATTCTCGTTTAAATCTAATAAAGAAAGATCATTTCTAATATTTTCTAACCAAGTCTTTTTAGGTCTACCTCTACCTTTCTTAACATAAGTCAAATCTAAGACCTCTACTTTCCTAACCGGGTCATCGGGAGGCCGCCGTTTTACGTGACCAAACCATCTAAGGCGACTCTCTCTAATCTTATCTTCCACTGGAGCTACTCCAACCTTTTCACGAATATGCTCATTTCGTATCCTATCTCTAAGGGTAAAGCCATTCATCCACCTGAGCATCCTCATCTCTGCAACACTTAACTTAGAATTATGCTTCTCTTTTAATGGCCAACATTCAGCACCATAAAGCATTGCAGGTCTCACCACCATCTTATAGAATTTTCCCTTAAGTTTGAGGGGTACTTTTCTATCACACAATAAGCCCGATGCATTCCTCCACTTCAACCATCCAACTTGGATTCTGCTGATAATATCCCCGTCTATATCACCATCACTCTGAACAATAGATCCAAGATATCTAAAACGTGTACTCTTATTAATGACTTGATTGGCCAAAGTCACAATGCCCTCACTAGGTCTATTATTACTAAAATTACACTCCATATATTCCGTTTTAGATCTACTCAAGCGAAAACCTTTAGACTCTAAGGTTGACCTCCACAATTCTAGTTTACCTTCAACTCCCTCTCTAGTCTTATCAACAAGAAGAATATCATCAGCAAAAAGCATACACCAAGGTACATCCTCTTGCAAATGTCTAGTGAGAACATCGATGACTAAAGCAAAAAGATATGGGCTTAAGGCTGATCCTTGGTGTAATCCAACCGAAATAGGAAAATACTTGGTCAAACCACCTTGTGTTTGAACACAAGTAATAGCTCCTGCATACATATCTTTAATGATTTGAATATAAGCGTTATTAACTTCTTTCTTTTCAAGAACTCTCCATAGCACTTCTCTTGGAACTTTATCATATGCTTTTTCTAAATCAATAAATATCATATGTAAATCCTCCTTATTCTCTCTATATTTCTCCATCAAACCTCTTAATAAATGTATGGCTTCCATAGTAGACCTACCCGGCATAAATCCAAATTGATTTTGAGAAACATTAGTATCACGCCGCAACCTATGCTCCATAACTCGTTCCCATAGTTTTAAAGTATGACACATTAACTTAATTCCTCTATAATTCGCACAATCTTGTGCATCACCTTTATTCTTAAAAATAGGGATTAACACACTCATTCTCCACTCATCTGGCATCTTTTTAGTCTTCAAAACAGTATTAAAAAGTTTAGTAAGCCAAGAAATTCCTTCATCTCCTAAGCATTTCCACACCTCTATTGGAATATCATCAGGTCCAACAGCTTTTCCACCCTTCATTTTCTTTAAAGCCTCTCTAACTTCGGTTTTACTAATACGCCGATAAAAACAGAAATCTTTATTTTCATTTAAGGTGCTAAGGTCACTACAGTCAATTTTATTTTCACATTCTTCATTAAAAAGTTTAGCAAAATATCTCATCCACCTTTGTTGAATATCATCTTCTAAAAAAAGTACTTTTTGATCTTCATCCTTAATACACTTCACTTGAACTAAATCCTTACTACTCCTATCTCTTTGTTTGGCTAGCTTATACATATATCTTTCTCCCTCCTTAGTATCTAATCTATTATATAAATCACTAAAAGCTAAACTCTTTGCATCACATATTGCTTTCTTAGATTCCTTACGTGCCTCTTTATATAATTTCCAATTATCAGAATTTTTACAATTAAACCAATTTTTATAACAAATCTTCTTATTTTTAATCTTTTCTTGCACATTTGGATTCCACCACCAACTATTTTTACTATTAGGAGTTTTTCCCTTTGAAACTCCAAGCACATCTTTTGCAATATTCTTAATATTACTAGCCACTTTTTCCCACATAACATTAGCATCCTCATGCACAGACAAAATCTTAAGATCTAAAATCTTACTCTCAAAAATATTTTTGTTAATATTCTTTAAATGCCCCCATCTAATCCTAGGAAAACGTTTTACTTTATTTTTTAATTTCTTCCCCATTATCTAAATCAATAAATATCTTATGTAGATCCTCCTTACTCTCTCTATACTTCTCTATCAAACCTTTCAATTAGCTTTCATAGTAGACCTACCTGACATGAATTTAAATTGATTTTGAGAAACATTAGTATCACGTCGTAACCTATGCTCAATAACTCTTTTTCATAGTTTTAATGTATGACACATTAACTTAATTCCTCTATAATTCGCACACTTTTGTGTATCACCTTCATTCTTAAAAATAGGAATCAACTCACTCCTCCCCTCATCTGAGATCTTTTTAGTCTTCAAAATAATATTAAAAAATTTAATAGGCCAATAAATTCCCTGGTGGTCTTCTAATCATTTCAACACCTTTATTGGAATAGCATTAAGTCCCACTGCTTTTCCACACTTCATTTTCTTTAAAGCCTCTCCAACTTCTGTTTACTAATTACGATGATAAAAATAAAAATATCTATTTTTATTTAGGGTGCTAAATGCACTAAAGTTAATCATATTCTCACAATCTTCATTAAAAAACTTATTGCAATATCTCATCCACCTATGTTGAATATACTTTTCTAAGAAATACACTTTTTGATCTTCATTATTAATGCACTTCATTTGAACTAGATTCTTACTTCTTCTATCTCTTTATTTGGTTAACTTATACTTGCATCTTTATATAAATCACTAAAAGATAAATTTTTTGTATCACAAATTATATTCTAGACTCCATATGGGTCCCTTTATATTTTTTTTCAATTTTTTGAGCTTTTACATCTAAACTAATTTTTATAACAAAGTTTCTTATTTTTTATTTTCTCTTGCACATTGTAATTCTACCACAAACAATTTTTACTATTATGAGTTTTTTACTTTTTTTTTCCTTTTGATACTCCAAACACATACTTTACAACATTCTTAATATTATTAGTAAATTTTTTTCCACATAACATTAGATTCCTCATGAACAATCCAAATCTTGAGACCTTGAATCTTACCTTTAAAAATATTTTTATTAGCGTTCTTTATATTTCCCATCTAATCCTATGATAATATTTTACTTTATTTTTCATATTTTACTCATTCATCTTAAAGTTCATAACTAATAAGCGATGCTAGGTATGTAAACTTCCACTCGGAATGACTTTACAATCTTTGTAATTTAAACGATTTATTTTTCTTATAAGAAAATAATTAGTAAATTATACTATATCCATTCTTATAAGTGATAAGATGCTCATCTCTTTTCTTAAATAAGGTATTAGCAATTACAAAAGCATAAGCTAGAGGAAAATCTATTATGGTCCTACCATCTTTAATCGTTGCTCCAAATCCATGACTATTATGAATACTTTTAAAGTCTTCTACCACTCTACCAACACGTCCATTTAAATTTCCTTTAATAAAAATTATTTCTTTAAGAGATATCATTTGTTTTAATCTTTCTAACTTATTACAAAATTTTAATTTTGAAGACATATCTAAATCTATTGGAGGAGAACAAGCACTTATAATATTAATAATATTAACATCAACGATAATATTTAGATAGGAAGGTCAAAAGTTCTACAGTTTTTTTTTATGGTTGATATCTGAGCTAAATAGCATACATGGATAGGAAGTTTATAGATTTATGTTTTTATCTTTAGAGTTATTTTAAATTTACTAAAATTTGTATGAAATGCATTACCTTCACTCTTGCACATTATTTTTCTGCTTCATCTATTTAGTCAGTTGCGTGGCATTATTTCTGTCCTTTCAGGTATGATCAGACACTTTATGAGGATGAAACAAAGAATAGGATGATGGAGACAAAAGAGCTTTTTGACTGGGTTCTCAAGCAAGCTTGTTTTGAGGTTTAGTCATGGCTCCCTCAGGTCTGCTTTCATATTCTTCTGTTATTTGACCCTAAATCCTTTCCCGTTTGTTTCTAGCAGAAAACATCATTCATGTTGTTCCTAAACAAATTTGATATATTTGAAAGAAAGGTGCAAAAAGTGAGTATACCACCAATAATCATAAATCGTTCAAATGCTTCTGTGCAAGTTTCTAATATGATTCGATGTCTTGAAACAGGTCCCTTTAAATGTATGTGAGTGGTTTAAAGATTATCATCCTATGACATCAGGGAAGCAGGAGGTTGAACACGCATATGAGTATGTGCACTTGTGCTTATTAGCAAATATTTGTAACAACTCATTCTTTGGTCCAGATTTTTGCATTAGAAAGCTGGATTGCTATCACGTTAGTTACCACATATACTTGATTAAAGCAGCTATTTCACGGTCTGTTTAGGCCAGCTTTTTTATTGTTTTGCTTTTTAGAAAGTTGATAGCTCTATTTTACTTCAACTTAGGCTTTGTTTGAGACAACTTTCTTACTGCTTCTTAAAGCAGCTTTCTATATAAAAAAATTAATTTTTTAACTAAAAAATTGATTTAAGAAGCAGTAATAAAGGTATCCCAAACGAAGCCTTAATCTGATAGTATAGTGGCCGCATGAAAGTTGCAGTTTGAGTTTTTCAAAAGAAAAAAAAAGCTGCAGATTTTACAGAAAACTGCAGCCACCACACAAGGACCCTTAGTTTTTGTTGATTTGTTTCTTAAGTACGATAATCTCAAAGTGCCCTGTTTTGAAAATGTCATATAATAGAAATATAATTAGTCTGGAATGTAATAATCCTTTTTATTCCTAACTGAGCCTCAGGTCATACTTTATTTTGCATACTGCCTCTAGTCTGGTACCCTATTTATTTGCTATGTTAGAAGCATGGGAGGTGATATGCACAGCTGTGTCTATATGGAATTATGTTCTATAAAATTTATGCAGTGTAATGTCATCTTTATCTGCTTAGTTTCATCAACTTTTCCTCTCAAAACCATAAATCTCATCCTTATCCTTAGGTTTGTTAAGAAGAAATTTGAGGAACTCTACTTTCAGAGCACGAAACCGGATCGAGTCGATCGAATGTTCAAGATCTACAGGACAACTGCCTTGGATCAGAAGCTTGTAAAGAAAACCTTCAAGCTAGTTGATGAGACCTTGAGGAGGAGAAATCTCATTGAGGCTGGCTTGCTATGAGTGCCAAACCTACAGTGTTATTGGTGTGCTCTTTTAACAGTCCATTTGTCATTCTTTTTGCTTGCAGCTGTTTTACTTCTCCATTTGTGATTTTGATTTTGTTCGTCTTTTGGGCTTAATCTTCTTGATAAAGCTGAGGTTACAATGCTTTCTTGGTCTCTCGGCCTCTTTTGATAAAAGAGAAAGGAATATAACGGCATTTATTATTTTTTTATTTTTAACTTATTATTTAGAACAAATTGGGATGAGATTTTGGACTGGCCTAGTTATTTGGAATGTTGTTTGGGCATTTCATATTCAAGTCTCATTTGTAATATATGAATGGTATGCCAGCTTTTAAATTTGTAGTTCTAATCATGTTTCTTGGAAGAAGATTCTGTGATTTATTTTGAAAATTTAAGTGCATATCTTAGGGTTTGTTGGATGGTTTATGGGCGAATCGACAGTGGGGGCTCTAGCGACAAGTTTGTTTGTTTGTTTCCTTGATAAGGTATTAGATTATTTCTCTGTTTTGTAGGAAGTTTATGTAATTCAAGTCGATAAAATATGAAGATTCGTAGAAATAATTTGTAGGCAATATGTAAAAATGATATGAACATCAGGGGAAATTATCATGTGCGGTTATCGGATGCTGTCCGGGGATGAATTAGGATGTGTCATGCATTTTTTTGTTGTGTATCGGTGCTGTATATTGCTGTGTACCAGATGATGTGATGCATTCTAATTCGCCTCCTGACGATCTAGTGACCGCACAGAATAATTTTTTGAAAATCAAAGACTCTATTGCAAGTATGTTTTTTATTCTATAATTTATCTTATAATAAAAAAATTAATAAAAAAATAGAAATTGTGAAAGTTGGTACTAAGCCCAGATGAAAAATATTTAAGATATTTTAAAACCAAAAAAATTCCTTGCTTCTCATTGTACGGAAATATTAAAATTTAAGTAATTTTTTCTTCAATAGATGTTATTTTTATTACTATAATGTAATTATTTTTCATTTTATTTTAAGAGTTCTGCTACGTTTATTTTATTATTTTTATCTATCACATTCGACTTTATTGCTAATTATTTTCTTACACTTCAGCTATTCGTATGAAGACAATGTAATAGGCCAAATATAATATTATAATTTATTTTAATTTCTGCAATATATTTTCCGAATGGTTTTGCTAGTTCCTGCTTGTTTGTTTCTGATGGAATCGTGTGCTTTGGGCTATAATTTTTTATGCAAAATTAAAATTAAGAAAATGATTTAGCTCACCAACTTGTTTGGAGTTATATTTAAAAGGTGAAATTGTAACTCTTAGGAAGAAACAATAAAGAAAATTAGATGTGCTAAGGACTAAGTCAATTTAGATTAATTATTTGATTAATTAACGGTACTGCTAGGCTTATTAAGGCTTCATTTTGGATGGCTTTCTTACTGTTTTTTAAAATAATTTTTTAGTATAAAAATTTTAATTTTTTATTAAAAAGTTATTTTAAGAAGCAGCAAAAAAACCTGTCTCAATGGAAACCTAAAAGTATTAATAAATGTGCTTAGGGTTAGTATACTATCTGTTTAGGATGACTGTAATTTTTGTAAAGATGATTGTAAAGATGTTGTGGGAGAAGTAATTTTTTGAAAGTTATTATAAAAAACAGCTTTTCAATAGAAATAAAAAAAAATAGCAAGAAAGTAATAGCCAAATTAAAGGTTCGTTTGGAATAGCTTTTGTACTGCTTTTTAAAATAGCTTTTTTATACTAAAATTTTAAATTAAAAAAATTTTTGTACTAAAAAGCTGTTTTAAAAAGCAAGAAGAAAATTATTACAAACGAAGCCTAAATCGGAGTTAGGTATGAAAAAGCAAAATAGGAAGAAATGTGTCCAAAACAAACCCTTAGTTACTTGACATTTAAAAACATATTTTAAAGAAATTTATGAAATTTGATAAATCTATTTCGTTCAATGTAGATGCTCTTAGAAATTAAAATTAATTCAAGTTAAAAAAAGTCCTCTAAAAATAATATTGATGTTATTTTTATAGATAAAATGACAATGAAATTTCAATTTTAAAAGGTTTTATTGATTACAAGAAATCAAATATTGCACTTAAAATATTTTTCTTACAACTTCATCAGGATATGAAGTTAACACTAAATTTCATATTGGGCCAGGCATCGTCGGACTCCGACGAAAGCACCATCAAAGTCGGCAAGCCCTTCTTGCGAGCAATGCATTGATGGATCATGAATTAATGAAAGAAGAACCAACAACTCGATCTTTTTCGGTGATGTAAATTTCCTATTTTAGAATAATTAGTTTGCTAAACAAACTTTATATAAGATTTTACAATATTATTATTCACAAAATTATTCTTCCTTTTTTATTGAAAATTCATTCTCAAAATTCACTTTCTTAATGATTAGTCAAATAAGTGAGAATTTTTTTGTCTCATATAATGTTCTTATTCTCATGGAACCTTCTTTTTGCTCAATGCCTCCATTAAATTTTTTTTTTTCTAAGTGATTTGCTTGTTTCTTAACATTTTAGCATGGTTGGTTCCTCAATATAAGTTAAATTACTATGCACATGAATCTTACCTTATAGGTGCCATTTTATTTTCATTTGTAATCCATTTCAATGAATTTGTGAGTCAACTTCTCTAGTTAAAATATATTGAGTATGCATTTCTATCATTTCTTTAAAACCCTAAAAAATCATAAAATTTTATCAAAAATACAAAATGCTTATGACATTTAAATAAGTTATATATTCAAAGTAAAATTTATCTATTTTATGAAATTAAAAATATCAATTTAAAACTCATTAAATCACATAATCTTTCCATTTAGGCTTCTTTCAAGTCATTTAAATCAATTAAGTCCAAAAAAAAAATCAATTAATCTTTAAATGAGTAAAATCAGACCCAATCCTAAATCCAACCAATTTAAGTATTCACCTAGCTAGCAAGTAGCCAAGTAAACTTGACATGCTGACCCACACACTCTAGAGAACTCAGTTAAGCCTAACCTTGCACATATGACAAGCAAAATCCAATGGATGGTTGTACACCTTAAGTGATATGATAGACACTGCAATAGCTTGCATTTTGACCAAGTAAATATATTATTTTCTATTACAAATATCATAAGCCATGAATTATTATCCCATTTCCCTCATTTGCTTTTCGTTTTCCCTAAGCCAGAGACTTGTAAGGAGAGATTAAGAGAGAATTTGAAGAGAGAGAAAAAGAATTTAGGATTTGAAGGCCATAGAGCATCAATCGACTCTATTGGGAGATATTCTCGTCTCACTGTAAGTAACCGTTATCTTATTTCTAATTTCAATAATTTAAAGTTTTTGATATTTTTTCCGATCAAATTTGTATTTCTGTTACTGAAAAAATTAGAATAATTTTGTATCGGTAAAACTTTTATTGCGTAATTTTTTTATATATTATAAAGATTGAGATTATGAACGTTTTGAGTATTTATTTGAGATTTTTTACTAGTTTTTTTGAAAAACAGTGATTTTTATTAATTCAGAAATTTATTTTGACATCTAAAAATAGTGCTTTAGTTCAATTAAAAATTCACAATATTTTTATATACGATCCATGATAATTTGGTTAATTTCTAAAAGATGTGACTTTCTGCTCAGTAGGACTTCTGTTGCCTACCGTTAGAACATTTTGATACTTCTTGAATTAAGCCTAATTATATTTTATTTACTACAATGCATTGAAAATAATTGTGAATATGTACTTGAGTAATAGCTGGTCGCTATTACTATTATAGTACTGTGATAATAATGTGTGTGTGCGTGTGTATGTGTGGGGGGGGGGTGGGGTGGGGGGGGAGTAAATACTGGTTATTCACTAACGTTGGCTGGAGGCTTTGACTTGCACATGATGGTGGGCCGACATGCTTTCCTTTAAATATGTGATTTGGTGTTATCCTCGACTGATTTATATGATACACTGATTGAGAGTTATAAGGAGATGATAACTATGCCAATGGGTAAGCCAATGGTTATCGACTACTGATTACTGAAAAATATCATGATAACTAGAACTTCTTACTTGTTTAGTATGACTATTGAAAAGTTTGTTATGGATTTTACTATTCAGCGTTACTTATACTATATTGATTTATTGTCACTATATAGATTTACTATTATTTCATTATTTTATTGCTACAATCATTGAAGTTACTGGTACCAATACATACATCAATATTACTATATTGTTATTGATACCACTATTGATTCATTGTTATTATCAATGCTATTGATTTATTGTACTAATACTGAGCATGTGTGACATACAGATCACATAATATACTAATTTTAATATACTAATTTGATATTGATATAGAATAATTATATATATAGCATGTGTACATCATTATAAGATTTTATTATAATTATATGATTCTGATAGCCTTTAATGATGCTTTGATTTTACTACTTTATATGATTTATTTACTAATTGATAATAGTGATACAACAACTATTTTATCGATTCAACATCTGTACTGGTTTATTGGTTTCCCTACTGTAGTATTTTACTGACTTCCATACCATATTATTTTATTGTTTATAGATTTTAATACTACTGTATGTGAGTTTTACTATTATTGGACTGATTCTTGATCATATGATTATTAATGAATTGACTTACAACATGTATATTGCTTCTTTACTATGCTTTGAATTCAGTTATATGATTTTAGTGACCTGCTGGGCTATTTAGCTCATTATATGTGGTTTAAATGATTTAAAGTCATGAAAGAGGTTCAAAAGTGTGAGACTGTTTGGAATTCCTTAGGCTCTATTTTTTTTTATATTTTGGTTATTCTTTTGTACTCATAAATGGAAGGATGTGTTGTGATTATATGATTCCTAAGTATTATATTTGATTTATTTTTGGGTTAATAAATATAGATATATATTAAAGTTTGAATTATAGAATTTATTTTCACAGTTTATTACTGATAGATGAAGATAAATAGCTCTCATTGTTGTATAATAAAAATAAAAGAAAAAATTTTCTAAATTAGATTTCGGGGCATGACAAACATGATCATAGGCATCTATATGCTTACTATGTTTGCTTTCAACATATTATAACCACTACGACATATTATTCTACTTGTAGTAGGTGTTCAATTTATTGATTTGTTGCACCATGAGTGCCTGTTTGTAGGTGCTCTGCGTTGTGTCGAATGCTGCTTAAAATGCTTAATGCTATGCTCTTGTATGCAACAAGTCTTATATAACCTGCAATATGCCTGGATCAAACTTATATCTATTTTTAAATTGGATAAAGCATGTAAATAGGTAAATAAGGATATATCATACTAAATTCTCTCATGATTGCTAGTTAATAACCTCCTTTTCTTTCATGTTTGATTTCTTCAAAATTATTCACTAATACACAGAAAAAGAGTTGTCAACTCCATAGTACATTGCACCCCCTTTTCTATACCATCAATATCTCAATATGTAACCTTATAGACCAACCCATTCATTTTTATAAGAGCAATGATGGCATGTTGAACTATAATAACATGCATAGTCAAAGTTGGTTAACTAATTTTGTTCATAGAAATAGCTACAATGCCAATATAATACCTATTTATAAGTCTTAATTAATGCTCATATTCTTTTGTATATGCTTATGCATGCATCTCATTAGATTCTCATCACCTTTTTACTAAACATGAACAAGCTCATGCATAGATTCCGCCAGCTTATTAATTGTTTACAATTCTTATCTTTCATGGCTTTCATGTAAGTGTGTCAAAGAGTCGAGCTTCAACTCGAGCTTTATTAATTAATCGAACTTGAGCTTAATTCTACAAGTTTGAGCCAACTCACGAGATGGCTCGCAAGCTAACGAGTCGAATTGAAGATGACTCAAACTTCGCTCGTTAGTTGATCGAACTCGGCTTACGAGCCATTTATCGAGCTGATTCGACTCACTTACACCCATACTTTCATAACTTCTTTGTAAATCTTGATTTGTAAATATAATTACATAGATAATCATCCAAATATATCAAAAGCTGATTCTAGATTTTGACATCTCAAAGCTCTTATAGTCCCATTTCATAGCCACAAAGTTGTAAATCAACTCAATATATTGTTTAGCTAATAAGAGCATTAGTCTCTTGCTTCGATGTGGGTGCAAAGAGTAAGGTTAGGATATCCTCAGGAAAATTTGATGAGAATATGTTTCATAGATAAGGGAAGATTTTGGCTTCGTTTGGGACGACTTTTTTACTGCTTTTTAAAATATTTTTCTAGTACAACAATTTTTTTAATTAGAATTTTTTGTACTAAAAAGCTGCTCTAGAAAGCATTAAAAAAACAGCTCCAAATTATGTCTTAAAGAAGACGAGGGCATATGTATTCATGTGCTTCCCCTAAAATTTTTAATTTATTTATATAATCATAATTATCTTACTTGTTTAGTATGACTATTGAAAAGTTTGTTATGGATTTTACTATTCAGCGTTACTTATACTATATTGATTTATTATCACTATATAGATTTACTATTATTTCATTATTTTATTGCTAAAATCATTGAAGTTACTGGTACCAATACATACATCAATATTACTATATTGTTATTGATACCACTATTGATTCATTGTTATTATCAATGCTATTGATTTATTGTACTAATACTGAGCATGTGTGACATACAGATCAGATAATATATTAATTTTAATATACTAATTTGATACTGATATAGAATAATTATATATATAGCATGTGTACATCATTATAAGATTTTATTATAATTATATGATTCTGATAGCCTTTAATGATGCTTTGATTTTACTACTTTATATGATTTATTTACTAATTGATAATAGTGATACAACAACTATTTTATCGATTCAACATCTGTACTGGTTTATTGGTTTCCCTACTGTAGTATTTTACTGACTTCCATACCATATTATTTTATTGTTTATAGATTTTATTACTAATGTATGTGAGTTTTACTATTACTGGACTGATTCTTGATCATATGATTATTAATGAATTGACTTACAACATGTATATTGCTTCTTTACCATGCTTTGAATTCAGTTATATGATTTTAGTGACCTGCTGGGCTATTTAGCTCATTATATGTGGTTTAAATGATTTAAAGTCATGAAAGAGGTTCAAAAGTGTGAGACTGTTTGGAATTCCTTAGGCTCTATTTTTTTTTATATTTTGGTTATTCTTTTGTACTCATAAATGGAAGGATGTGTTGTGATTATATGATTCATAAGTATTATATTTGATTTATTTTTGGGTTAATAAATATAGATATATATTAAAGTTTGAATTATAGAATTTGTTTTCACAGTTTATTACTGATAGATGAAGATAAATAGCTCTCATTGTTGTATAATAAAAATAAAAGAAAAAATTTTCTAAATTAGATTCCGGGGCATGACAAACATGATCATAGGCATCTATATGCTTACTATGTTTGCTTTCAACATATTATAACCACTACGACATATTATTCTACTTGTAGTAGGTGTTCAATTTATTGATTTGTTGCACCATGAGTGCCTGTTTGTAGGTGCTCTGCGTTGTGTCGAATGCTGCTTAAAATGCTTAATGCTATGCTCTTGTATGCAACAAGTCTTACATAACCTGCAATATGCCTAGATCAAACTTATATCTATTTTTAAATTGGATAAAGCATGTAAATAGGTAAATAAGGATATATCATACTAAATTCTCTCATGATTGCTAGTTAATAACCTCCTTTTCTTTCATGTTTGATTTCTTCAAAATTATTCACTAATACACAGAAAAAGAGTTGTCAACTCCATAGTACATTGCACCCCCTTTTCTATACCATCAATATCTCAATATGTAACCTTATAGACCAACCCATTCATTTTTATAAGAGCAATGATGGCATGTTGAACTATAATAACATGCATAGTCAAAGTTGGTTAACTAATTTTGTTCATAGAAATAGCTACAATGCCAATATAATACCTATTTATAAGTCTTAATTAATGCTCATATTCTTTTGTATATGCTTATGCATGCATCTCATTAGATTCTCATCACCTTTTTACTAAACATGAACAAGCTCATGCATAGATTCCACCAGCTTATTAATTGTTTACAATTCTTATCTTTCATGGCTTTCATGTAAGTGTGTCAAAGAGTCGAGCTTCAACTCGAGCTTTATTAATTAATCGAACTTTAGCTTAACTCTACAAGTTTGAGCCAACTCACGAGATGGCTCGCAAGCTAACGAGTCGAATTGAAGATGACTCAAACTTCGCTCGTTAGTTGATCGAACTCGGCTTACGAGCCATTTATCGAGCTGATTCGACTCACTTACACCCATACTTTCATAACTTCTTTGTAAATCTTGATTTGTAAATATAATTACATAGATAATCATCCAAATATATCAAAAGCTGATTCTAGATTTTGATATCTCAAAGCTCTTATAGTCCCATTTCATAGCCACAAAGTTGTAAATCAACTCAATATATTGTTTAGCTAATAAGAGCATTAGTCTCTTGCTTCGATGTGGGTGCAAAGAGTAAGGTTAGGATATCCTCAGGAAAATTTGATGAGAATATGTTTCATAGATAAGGGAAGATTTTGGCTTCGTTTGGGACGACTTTTTTACTGCTTTTTAAAATATTTTTCTAGTACAACAATTTTTTTAATTAGAATTTTTTGTACTAAAAAGCTGCTCTAGAAAGCATTAAAAAAACAACTCCAAATTATGTCTTAAAGAAGACGAGGGCATATGTATTCATGTGCTTCCCCTAAAATTTTTAATTTATTTATATAATCATAATTATCTTTTAACATGTCAATAACATTTGATATTTTTAACAATAATTATTCAATTAATGTCTGGCCAAATAATAATATTAATTTATATCTCTCTATTTAAAAAAAAAAATAGTCTTACCATCCCACTATATTAAAGCTCACAAAAAATATTTAATATTAAATACAATATACATAAATAGACTAATATTAATGCACATAAAAAAAAAAAAAAGAAAAAAAAAGATACCTATAATCGAGCCAAATGGTGAAGCTCAATGTGAAAATTTGTTAAATAAAAAAAAATAAAAAAATAATAGGTTAATTGTTTGGAAACAGACAAAATATTTTTAAATGAAAAAAATATTAGCCGTCAATTCATTAAGCTACTTTTTCAACGGTGGATGCCTCTTTTTATACTTCAAAGAGTTGCTATCAATCATCCATCACCAATCCCTATCCTTATTATGGATGACTTCAAAGTTCCAACTCCTCAAATAATAAGAAAATAATATGTCAATTTTATTTTATTTTATTTTTAAACTAATTACAATGACAAAATAGTACTTTCATTAAATGGCAATAAATGCCAAAGATAATTTTTCAAAGGTTCATTATCAAAGATGCCATTAAGCACACAACACGGCAGTTGAGGGCATTCGTGCCTCCCGCATGATCCCGCATTCGAGTCGCTCAACCTGCCAAAAAACAAGATGCCATTAAGATGAATGAGATGATTTGCAATTAAATTGCTATTGCCATCAGAAATTTTGAAAAGTTCTTTTTTTTTTGAAGTAATTTAAAAAAAAATTAGATAGTTTCACATATTAAATTTTAAAATAATTTTATTAAAAAATAGCGACCACTTAAATCTTTCAGTATTGCTTTGTTCACCACTTCCGTATTATGCACCTTTCTCCTCTTATAGGAGAACTGACCTGCACCGGACTTTAATGTGTCGCAGATACTTAAGATATTGTGATTAATCAGCTGTCATCGATTTTGTATTGACACATTCTCTGAATTTGACGAAGGACGATTCTTTATAATCTTGAACTACTACCAACGAAAGTTATTTTAATTAGACCAGGCCTCATAATTTTACGAATCTTACATTCTTCATATAAGAACTCATATATCATATGTCCGCTCTATTATGCGTGTGGGACTGGGGATGCCATTAAAATCCGTATTAATTTTCATTACAACTAATCATATATCTCTATTAACAAATTTCAACATTTCCTCAAAGCATATTTTCTTCTTTCAACCAAACCAAATAGACATAAAGCTAACTAAAACTATTGACTTTATGCCATTCACCAACCAATAAACTTCTTCATTTATTCATCTCCTTCCCATTCTTCTTAAGAAAGTCTTGAGAATTTTCCCTTTTCACAATAGTACTACTTGTTGCAATAAAAATAATCACTATAAGCACCACATTTATGAACTTCACACCTTATAAAATAAAAATAATACAACTGCCATTACGTCACCTTCCAAGTCCCAATAAATGTAAGAAGGAAAAAAAAATAAAAATTCTCAAGTAATCCTCACCCTCTACCTCATGATTGTTATATAATTGAAAAAAATTCAATCCATCACAGTTAACTACACAGTGGGTCTAATCTAATAATGGCAGCCTAATATAATAATTATACCCTGCAGGCCTAAGATTAAACACTTGGATAAATCTTAGATAATGGCATTGATGGAATCATGACATGTAGCTCTGTACCATTAATAAAATCAATAATCACCTTACAAAGTCATAAAAGCCAAATGGAAATGGAGTTTCTCTACCAAAAAACTAGTCAAATGGCTGTGTTCTCTTGAATATAAAAATAAAAAAGGTAGAAAATTTCCAGCTAAAATCCATTGAAATCAGGAGATTTGAAGGAGATTTCAGTAAGCTAGATTAGAACAAGGAGTTCTATTTCTTTGCTTGTCTTACTCTTCCACTGATTCTTTCTCATTTTTTCTTCCATCATGTTCTTGTCTGTGAGATTCAGAGAGCTGATAAAGCCATTCTTCCTGCTGCTACTTGTATTCTCCATGCAGCTCTTGAGCTTCAGCCATGGAAGGAGAATCATGACAAGAGAAGTAGTGAGAATGAGGTTAGAAGCTAAGCCTTCCTCTCCTTCGACAGGTTATTTCTCTCAGACTTATTCTAAGGATAAAGAGGAAGAAGATGAATTAGATCCGTTATATGGAGTTTCAAAGAGATTTGTGCCTCAGGGTCCAAACCCGCTACACAATTGATCAGGTTTTGATTTATATATGTTTTAGATCATACGATGTAATTAAAGCAAACAGATTTTATTTCTGCAGTTTAGAAGTAAATCTTACTTTGTTTGCTATACAAGTTTTTGCTAAGGGAAAGCATGAATTGTTGATGCTGTTTCCATGAGTGAATATAGAGATTATTTACTTCAGTTTTCTGTTTTTAAGATTTTTTGCTGTTTCTTCTCTGAAACTACTAAGCAACTTTTCTGATTCATATATACTGCATAATAATCTCTTGAGATTACTTTAACATGAAGTTTTGGACAAATTCTGGAAAAGAATTAAGCTAATTAGCCACTTAGAACAGAAATACGAGATGTAAGACTGAAAATTCAGATTTTGGATGCTCTCATTTCAGGAAGATCAAAGATATTTACAGTGGAGAGTTTGAAGTGCTGAAAATATAAGCAGCAGTAGGATCTCAGACACAGTAGCATTCTCTCTCTTCAATTAGTTTTTTTCCTGATTTTAAAATACTCAATGTCAGGGAAGCAGACTTCTGAAAAAGGTGAATTAGCTATTCCATCTTTGCATAGATCATACAACAGACAAAGTTCATCAAGAAACAGTATGTAGTTGAAAAGTAGAATAAATTCATCAATGGAAGAGTTCTAAGGACTTTTTGGTAAGAAATTAAAGTCCAATGCTCAAATCAGCTGTGTGAGCTAAAAGTGATTAGATCAGTAGTTTGCATTTTCATTCATTCTAAGCTCTATAAACAGATTCATTTTGGCTTCTTCAAAGCTCAGATGGAGACTTAGGCTTCGTTTAGGACGGCTTTCTTACTGCTTCTTAAAGCGGCTTTCTTGTACAAAAATTAAAACTTCTATACTTGAAAGCCGCTTTAAGAAACAGTAAGAAAGGCGTCCCAAACAAAGCCTTAATAAGCTCTTAGGGACATTGCGTCTTGTCTTAACATCTTTACAAACTATCAAATTATACCCTTTTTTGGGGCACCCATACTGGCATTCTATCTTTCCACATCATTTTTAATTCTTGACTTGAGCATAAACACATTAATTTGGAGAGAGTTACCTCTGAATTAAGAATTGCCTAGAATTTACACCTCATGTAGCACCAAATTACTCCTTTTTTCACTCCAAATTTGCATGCCCTGGGCCTAGTTCTTGGGCCCCTATTTATCACTAGGGATTAAGTTCAAGTATCCATGAAATAGTCTATTTAAATGTATCATTTGTAGTTGATCATGCATAAGGCATAAAATGTTCTCATATCTATGCTGAGTGAGATATGTTTGCCACCTATTTTGAAACATACTGATACTCGCAGAATGCCATACTATATAGTCATCTCTAACTCAACTTATCTCAAATGGCTTCCTCTTCGTTTGGGATGAATTTTTTATTGCTTTATGAAGCAGTTTTTTAATACAAAAATTTTTAAATTAAGAAATTTTTTAACTAAAAAATTGTTTTAGAAAACAGTAAAAAAACAGTCCCAAACAGAGCCGAGTCAATGATGATTTTGAATTATACACTAAAGACGACTTTAAGGATCGTCCGTCTTGACTCGAGCGATTTTTTTGGTTCAATCAGCCTGACCAAACCTTCACTTCATTCAGAAGGTCCACATAAACAGAGCACTCCTATATAACTTGGTGCTGAGTAATGGGTTACCACATATACTGGATTAGGGTTCAATGCTTGTCATTGTCAATTGAACAGCCATAGGACTCCACTGTTCTTCAGTAAAAGAATTCCAGAACTTCCCATTTTAAAGAGCAAGGAAAAAGACAATCCAATACAGCTTGATATTGTCAGGAAAACAGTCATTAGAGGGCAATAAATAGTAAATACAATTTGAGAAAATTTTTAAAAATTTTTTAAGGAAAAATTAAAATTATTTACATAAATGATATTGTATTATAGTTTATTTTCTTATGATACATTGAGATCATAAAATTTCTTTTTTCAAATTTGTTGGGATAATTGTGAAGTAAATTTCTTATTAAATTTTATTATTAGTTTTATTTTAAATATAATAAGATTTATATAATTTTATTAACATTTGATTAATAAAAAATTGTAAATTTAATATAATTAATAAATATGATAATATAATATAATTTATTTAGATAAAATTAAATTGAAAAAAATTTAAATTATTAAAATGGCTCATTAATCAGACAATTTCAATCATTGCCAATGATTGAATGGAGCAAAATAGAATTTTCAATTTAGCTCCATAAATTTAAAAAAAAAAAATCCCATTTTGAAAGATTTTGTTTTAAATGATCTTCTTGAAGCTACCTCTCTACAGGTGAATACGTGTCGGTAGCAGGTTCGCACATTAGCAGGTTACTTTGTTTGGGTGCGACCTGCTTAAGAGTGACCTTGCGATTGTAACAGTAAAAAATAAAAATAAAATAAAAATAAGTGATTCTGCTACAGGTCTGCCTGTATTCCTCTGTAACTATGCAGAGAATTTCAGGCACTCAAAAAAAAAAAAAAAATAGAAATTATCTCAGAAATTTTCCATTAAAATTTGGATCAAAATAACTTTTGAAATCACCAAATTTGTTTTAAGATAAATATATAAATATTTGGTTGATTTAATAAATTTAAAATGCGAGAGATTATCATATTGTTTCTTTGAATGGATTAATGGATTAGCAAAGCAAAAGCCATATTTTACTATGTAAATGCCACTGGTTGGGCAAAAGAAGCACTAAAAAAAAAACAGAAAAAAAATAAGGTGAATTCTTTTTTGACAATTTGGTGATTTAGGTGACATTTGTACACGACATGAGTGGAATCAGAAAGAGTTCAGAGTGAGCAATTGCCCACCCTAAAATTTTATCTTTTTTCTTAGAAGAATAAATATTTTAACTATTTTGCTCACCTTCCATAATTGTAGTTGCTCTAGTTCTCATAAAAAAAAAATCTTTTTTCTATTTTATACATAAAATTATGCATTTCATAATCCTATTTTGCCGACCCTCAAAAATGAGGCTGGTTCTGCCACTATACACGCAAGTTTATCTGGATTAGATTGATCAAGTTATCACATGAATCTGAATAAAGTTTAGTAAGTTTGTTGATTGTGAATTGGGTTGAATCGCCTTCAAATACGAAATCATTAAAGTCAATTCAAAGCGTAGTATTGCGTAGGACTGGCGACACCAAGTGGTGAGGGAAATTATTCTGTGCGGTCATTGGACCGTCCGAAGGTGAATCAGAATGTACCACGTCACCCGACATACAACGGTACACAGCACCGATACACAGCAAAAAAATGACGTGGTGCGTCCTGAGTCACCTCCGGACGGCGTCTGTTGACCGCACGGAATAATTTCTTTTGTTCTTAAAAACACTCAAAATATTTCAAAGTTGATTTGAGTGTATTTAAAAAAAAAAAAATAGTTTATAAAATCTTTCTTAAACTATCTAAGATATAAATTTTAAAAGTGGAAGTTGGTTGTGGAAATTATGGAAGTGGTTGGAGAGGTTTCATGATGTCATGGTCGGCCACCGCATTGTTTCCAAGCATGTGGACATAATTAGAGTGCAGAGATGTGTCAAATGGAGAAAGGTTGTAAGCCACCAAAGCACCATTGCAAGAGGGGTTCGGCCAAAACTCCCTCTCCCTCCCCTTTGTTTTTCCTTTTTCTTAATTTCTTTGAATTGTAAGAAGTATTCTGGGAGGAATTAATGTTATGTAAAGACTTTTGGCATTTACAGTAAAATCAAAGTTCTTTTCTTTTCATCATTTTTTCCACATTCTCACACATTCATTAACAGCCTCCCACAGCTATAGAAGAACCCCATGGAAAAGCTTTGGCCCCTTTTCAAAACTCTTGGCTACATTAAGTTCTGCAGGTCTATTACCAACGGCTCATTCCTATAAGAGAGAAAAAAAATCTTAGCACCAAGAATGAAATCATTCTAAGAATATTATTACTAGTTTTGTGTGAAATTTGATTGTGTCGATCGATTAGGTTGTACTGTTGACCCATAACTCAATTCTGTCAATCAAGTTCTGCTTGGGTTTGGGGGCTTTGCGCTTCAAAAAATTTTTTCCCCATACAATCGTACAATGTTTCAGCGTTGTATACTTTAGCGTTGTGGCGTTGTATACTTTAACGTCGTGTCGCGATGGCATTATCTGTGTCTATCGCCGCGGTGCTCCAAAACTAAGCGTCACGACACTGTTACTAAGGGTGTTGCAAGTCATGCTAGACAATTTTCTTTCTTGTTTTTCATGTTTAATTTGAAGAGAAGAGAGACAAGAAAGAAAGAGAGGGTTGCGTCCTTTTGGTGGTTTTAAATATGTCTCTTTGTCATTTTTGTGTAGAACGGTGTGTGAAGAGAAGAGAGACAAGAAGAGGTGAGAAAGAAAGAGATATATACAAATTCTTCCAAATTTTCATGGTGGATTTCTAGGCGTGGTGTGGCTCCATGTTATTTTTTTCCAGTTTCAGGTCTTTCCACATTAAATCCCAGTGTACATTTTTCGCTTCGTTCTTGTTTGTATTCGTTTATGCGGCTTTACTTCCCAACAATTATTTTTATAATTTCATCTGTAACCTGGAAATCAAAATTTCTGACAGTCTTAAATCAAGAGAGATAGGTTCTTAATCTAACAAAGAATTGCCCGCATTTGATTAATTTCTTCACTTCCATTTCATCCAAATTGCAAGAGTTGTCTTTTGAAAATGAAATGATTCTATTTTCATAGACAAACATTAGATTGTCTGCATCTAAACCCAAATGCCTACAATCCAATAAGGCTCTCACTACCACATTTGAATCAGACAGCAGAAGGTTTTATAAAATATAAAGATATTACTCCAGTCATCATTGAATTGGTATTTAATTGCAAGAGTAATCTACTTTGGCTTTGTTTGGGGCGACTTTCTTAATGCTTTCTAAAACAGTTTTTTAGTACAAAAATTTATAGTTCAAGACATTTTTGTACTAAAAAATTGCTTTAGAAAGTAGTAAGAAAACGCTTTGTTTCCTCCCTCATAACATAAGCCTTATTATCTACAACGCTCAGCAGAAAAAGGTTAAGGCATTTGCAAAGCCAATATCCCTATAGCATCTGACTTGTGCAAATAATCTTATAAGAGAAAGAGCAACATAGTTTTTCCACCTTTCTTCCATTTGCACCATTGTAAGGTATTGAAAAAAGTTAAGTAGTTCTCTTCTAGAAAAATAAGAAGAATCAACGAGAACCCACAACTAAATTATAACCAAAATCTCAACCTTCCAGTGATTCCCTGATCCATACCATCACCAATGCACAAACTATTAGATCAAAGCCCTACATGGGGTCCTCGTTGGGTACCCACGCTCTATGCGGGCGGACTTCACCCACCCACACCCATCTATGGTGACTTTCGGGATGTTGTACCCACCCATACCCACCCACTTTTCATGCTTTTTGAACGTAGTCCGCCACAGACTGATGGCATTGAGACTTGTTGCCATTTGCTTTGACTGCAAACTTTCATGCCGCATATTAGATTTTACCGTGGTCACAGCGCAATTCAGTGATGCGCACTGCACAGTGAGGATTACGATGTTGGGTATGGGTGGGTATGGGTACGTGGGTGGGTGTGGGTATGGGTACCCAATACAGGGCTCTGTATTAGATCTAAATTTAATCGTTGGTGGCACTACTATAAACTATAAGCAAAATAAATAAAAAAAATAGAGTAAAAACTCCGAGATTTCATTATATTGCTGCTAGAAGTTAAAAATTGATGTCATAATATTATTAAGGCTTCATTTGGGACAGCTTTATTACTGCTTTTTAAAGCAGCTTTCTGGTACAATAATTTTAATTTTTATTTTATAAAATTGCTTTAAGAAACAGTAAGAAAGTTATCCCAAACGAAGCCTTACAGCTTCTTTGCTGCTTTCTAAAATGATTTTTTAGTACATAAATTTCTTGAATTAGAATTTTTGTATTAAAAATAGTTTTATAAAGTAGCAAAAAAGCTGTCCCAAACGAAGTCTTAATGTGTCAGACTTCTCCTTTGATCTTTTATTTATAGATATAGGACTTCTTTTGGGACAATTTTCTTAATGCTTTCTAAAGCAGTTTGTTAGTACAAAATTTTTTTGAACAAAGAATTTTGATATTAGAAAGCTACTTTAGAAAGTAGTAAAAAGGCTATCCCAAAAGAAGCCTTAGTTCGAGGTTTAGTGCTGCATAAAAGGCAAAATTTGGGCAAAATAAGTAAAACGAAATAGCAAGGTTCGACAATAATTGTTGTAAAAATTAATAAGTCTACCTAAATTGTGGCTATATAATTACATTAACTTGTCTAGTTCAATGGACAACTTGAACTTATTTTCTTTAAAAGACTTCAATTTGTAATAATGTTGAGTTCATTTGTTTAGTTTAGAGGAAACTTGTCGAATAACATTTTTAGGCGAATCGTTCAATTGATGCCAAGTTAGTTGAACCCAGCTCATAATAGCAATGAGGACTTGATTGACTCGACCCGAGTGATATTGGGTGCATATCTGGTTTATAATATACCCGAATATTAACCCAATAGAAGAAAATGTTCCAAGTTCAAATGCTCGATTGGATCGAATCAAATAGAAAATTCAATCATAATAATATAAATATTATTAAAATTAAAATAAAATATTTTAAATGATATAATATTTTAAAAAATGATTAAAAATAATTGATAAGTTACCTGAAAAATAAACCAACAACAAGTGGGAATGACAGACTGATGCAACCATTTGGACTATTTGACATAACAATTTGGACACTCACAGTAGCTCTTTGTAATCTTTCAGATTTTCTGTTTCAATGTCGAGGGAATATCTCCTCTGGTTTTTTCCTTCGTCTCTTTCTTTCTTTTTTAACAGTTGGTTTCTACACTATAGCATCATTTAAGATAACTTTTGATCACTGCTTTTAAGAAATTTTTGTACTAAAAATTTGCTGTAGAAAACAGTAAGAAAGCTATCCCAAACGAAAGCTATATTGACATTAGAGAAGCAACGGTGGATGGTGGTAACCACTCAACTTGCAACAGGGAATACAGTTGGGACATCCTACATGAGGCTTAAATCAATCTCAAGCGAAAGCTACATTCTTGACCGCCGATTTCAAACTTTGTCGTGAGTTCCTCTCCATCAAGAGCATCGAAATCACCTAACTAGCACCCACATTGGCCATTGAGGCACCCATGTCTAGGGGTATTAATAAATGATCTGATCCACCAACCCAAATCGGACCCGACCCAAAAAATCTAATTATGTTTAACTTGTTTAATAAATGAGTCGGTTCGGGTCATGCATTCTGACCCGTTATTAAATTGATTGGGTTTCGGTTGACCAGCCAACCCGATTTTGACCCAAAAAATGATTGTTTAATATTTTTTTTCCTTAAACTATTTTATTTTTTAGTATAATCTTCTTATTATTGATCAATTAACTTAAAATTTATAATTAACAAATTAATAAAAATATTTTTTAATCAAAATGGATTATCGGGTCAGGTTCAGATTGCTAGTGAGTCGGGTTTGGGTTTAGCTTTTCGGCCGATTTATTAAACGGGTCATGTTCGGGTTGATCGAATTCAGGTCGGATCAATTTTGGATCAGACTCAAACCTAACCCGTTGACTCATTAAAAATGATATTCTTTTAATGAGTTATTGATGTCATTTAGGCCTAGTTTGATTGGGCGTTTTTGGTGTTTATTCCTTTTTAAAACGGTAAAATTTATTTTTCTTTACTGTTTGGTTCGTCAAATCTTGTTCCCAATAATACCATTCTTTTCATTTTTCTACTGTTTTGAAAAAGCTTTTTATATATGCTTCTCCGTTAGAAAATTCCTTTCTCTGAACCGATGTTTCTTAAAACTACCTTTTACAAAAGTACTAAATAATCAAACGAAGCCTTAGACTTTGTTTGTGACAGCTTTTGACGACTATTTTTTTGTTGCTTTCAAGGAATTTTTGTATTAAAAAACTTCTTTAAAAAGAAAATAAAAAAAAGTTTTTTCCAATTAAAACCTAAGTTACACTATCCTCTGAGTTAAGCTAATATGTTGTTAATATCTACAACACCGCTGATGTGGTGTCCTCCTTGAACACCAATAGAGTTCTTCTGAGGCAGAAGGAATAAGATCCAACCATTCAAACCATTTGCCCCTTTTATTTACAATGTTTACTTAATTTTGTTAATACCTTAGTTAATTGTTATAGTTGATTGAGCTCGAATTCAAATCATATGATTAACCATAGGCTTAAGGCTAAACTCATCGAGCATGATATTGGGTATGGAGAATCAAAATTCCACATTCTTTTGGAATTTAAATGGGTAGTTGATAAATTTAAATTTTATTTTCAAGTTTTTGAAATAAATTTATATGTAGATTAAGGTTTCTTTTGGGATGACTTTCTTACTGCTTCTTAAAGCAGCTTTTGTAATATAAAAATTAAAATTTTCTTAACTAAAAAGTTGCTTTAAGAACAGTAAGAAAGCCATCTCAAATGAAGCCTATGATTTTCTTTTTTATTGCTTTCTAAAACAGCTTTCTAGCACAAATTTTTTTTGAACTCAAAACATTTGTACTAAAAAATTGCTTTAGAAAACAGTAAGAAAATTATCCCATACAAAACCTAAGTTTATATTTTTGTCTTTATGTTAAAAAAAATACTCAATTTGGCATAGATTTAATTAAAATATTAGTTATTTTTAATAAGAAAATATAATAATTAATTAATTTGATTATTATAATAAAAACTTAATTATCTTAATGTAGATTATAATTAATCTCTATTCAGACTAAGTATATATAACTATTATGATATTTAAAAGTCAATTAATTATCCAATGCATATTTAACATAATTAATAGTAATAAAAATTAGTAATAATAATTTAAATTTAGTTCATTCTTAATTGATCTAGTACCTCATTAATTACTCATTATAAATATTAACCAATTAATTATCACAATTTTATTATCATAATTTAAAACAAATAACTTAGTAATCTTAATCAATTCTAATTTAATCTCTAATTAGTCAAAATGTTAAACAAAATCGGGTAATTACTAAATAAATTATTTTCCTAGTCTTAATTATAGTAATCAAGATGTTTAAAAAATAATAACCTTAAAAACCTAATTAATTTTTAATTAGCCTTGAAAATTATATGATGATAAATTATTTAAGTTGATTAAATAATCACAAAAGAAACTTAAAAAAAGAACCAAATAAGGCTCCGTGTGCTCTGCTAGGGTTTGCTCCTAGCAGGCCGCCGACCATTCTCAGCTTGCTCCATGCGCTCTGGCCGCAAATGCCCAGATTTTCTTTGGCTTTTTTCCGTTTTGTGGTGTCCGGTGTCTTGTTTTTTTTTTTTTTTTTTTCCTTCTTCAGCCTTCTCCAGTCGGCATGGCGGTTAATCGTGTGAGGGATCCTAGTTTTCTTGACAATAAATTGTCTTCTCGTTCCTTTCTTGAGGAGCTTTCTGGTGTTTCCACCCCTACTGCTTCTCCCGAGCTTAAAGGGGTTACCCACCGTGGCTTGCCTTCTCTTTGGGTTTCTGAGGAGGAGGTGCTTGCTTTGGCGGCGCCGTTCGAGTTTTCCCTGGTCAGTTTCTTCCTGGATCGCCGGCCATCCATCGATGCTATTCGTAAATTCTTCTTAAATCTCAAACTCAACGGTATTTTGACTGTTATGGTTCTTAATGCTAAGCATGTGTTGATTAAACTGAGCAATGATTTGGATTATAGTAGGGTTTTTGCAAATCGTTCTTACTTTGTTCTTAACTGTTATATGAAGCTTACCAAATGGTCTCCTTACTTTGATGTTAACGTTGAATCCCATGTTATACCTATTTGGGTTTGTTTTCCTAACTTGCGCCCCCATTTCTTCTCTGCTCGTATCCTACATGGTTTGGGGTCGTTGTTCGGCAAGCCGTTGAAAACGGACCATGCAATGGCTGTAAGCTCCCGTTCGTCTGTTGCTCGTGTGTTCGTGGAAATGGATATTACCAAACGTTACCCGGATCGTATTTGGCTTGGCCCGAATAAGCTTGGCTATGTTCAATCAATTGAAATGGAAGCATTTTCTAAATATTGTGGTCATTGCAAGTCTATTGTGCATTCGAATTTGGAATGTGCACAACTGCATCCTAAGTATCCCGAAAAAGCTAAGTGTGTTCCTAATTCTTGTATTGAGGGTGAGGGGCCGGTGGTGCCCCTGCCAGTTGTACAAATGCAGTCGGATACTGCGACTATTGAGGGCGTTGTTGTTAGCCTTGGGGACGGGGTTGTGGGTGGGGATCCGTCTGTTTCGTCTCCTGCCAACTAAGTTGTTCCTGAACAGGCGATTGCTTCTCCTTTGAATTTATCTGGATTGAATTCTCCTGTGCTTTTGGGGGATAAGTCAGTTTCTCCTTTGGTTCCTTTTGATTCTATTGTTGTTGCGGTTGAACCTATTTCCCCTACTCCTCGGTTATCTGTTGGTGACGATTAAGATTTGAATTGTGATACTAATCTTAAGGCTTCTTTCTCTTGTGGGGATGCTGTGCCTGGCCCGAGAGATCTATCTATGGAGGTCAATTCCGGGGACTTTGTGCCTTCTGACCCTACTGTGTTGGTTGGTTGTGGTGTGTCTTCTCCTATTAATTCTGTGGAACATGCTGTTGTGGGTAAGACTGTTTCCAATGCTATTTTGGGAGGTAATGTCACTTTTATTAATGTCCCTATTTCAGTTATGTCTAACAGTGAATTGAAGTCTCATGTGGCTAACTCTGTTCTGGAACAAACTGATTGGTTTGTTTTGGATGACTCCTTTTCTTCTTCTGATGGTGGGGAGGAAGAAGAATCTGATGATTTTGAGGAGGTTTTGTCTGTTAATTTAGTTGTTCATAGTCATCTTAATGGTGGTAAAAGGCATAAAGGTAAAGGCAAGAAGAAATAGGCTCGGGTTCTTCCTTTTTTCACATTGGCAGTGGTATTTGCTGGCTTTATGGACAATGATGAGGATGCCCTTGCTTCCCTTTGTTGGCTCGCCTGGTTGGCAACCTGGGTGTTATGGCCTTTTGCTTGGATTCTTGGATGTTTGGCTTTGTGGGGTTCTCACTTATGGAGGGTCTGTGGCTGGTCGCGGGGCTGCTGCACGGGCTTCTATTCCTGAGTCCGGTTATGCTTTATTTTGTTCTGTTGGTTATTGTTTGATTCATATCTTGCTGTATGGTTCTGTTTTTTGCTTTTTGTTGCAGTGGCTGTTGGTCCATAAATCCTGTAATCTTTTCCTTCTATGAATAAATTGTTGTTTTAACAGAAAAAAAGTTGATTAAATAATCAATTATAGTATGCCTAGTCATCATAATTAAGTAAACACTAATAAAATCTTCATGATCTTAACTATGATACTAATCAATAAATAATGTCTGATTAGTCTAATTATCCTTGTTAATTACAAGAGTGACTCATTTTTATGCTAAACAACAGAAATAAAATCAAAATCCTGAAGAATAATTTTTTTATTTCATCGCCTATTTACAAAAAAAAAAAAAAAATGTACACTAACGCGTGGTTTTTTTCAACCAACACAATGCTAAGCAAACGTGTATGGGCCAGCAATGTGGGCCTACCATTGAAGGTAAGTGGGCTTATTTGGACAGCTACATGGGCCTAGAAAGCTAAACTGCAGCTTACCTTATCTCCAAGAAATGATCAAAGAAATCAGAAAAAATATAAAATGTGAATGTGAGAATGTTGTAAGAGAATTGATAGAAATGTAAAATGTACGTACTTGATCTCTTTTAATAAAAAATTATTATAGGAGTCAAATGCATCTAAAAATATATTATCGGGATAATAGAAATTCAATTTGATTTAAAATAATTTTCATAAGTAGCAAAAGAAGATGAATCTAGAACTAATTTTAGCTCCATTTTTTTGTGTGTTTATAAAAAAATTAACAAATCCAATGTCATCATAACGTGTAATGCTAAGCATGCTAAGGAGTTGAATAAGTTGTACCAATATAAGTTGGATGGGCTCAAATCAAACTTGCTTGTATGGATCTCCTCTCTCTCTCACACACACACACACACACACACACACACACACACACACACACACACACACACACACACCAGCAAGCTGAGGGTTCATTTTTCCTCCCACAAACTAAGCTTCCCAAAGTTATTGTGACCTCTACATGCCTAAACACCCTTCTAACTGTAAAAGATGGATTATCTTGATCACTCTTCATCCCTATCTATAGAAACAATTATAAATTCTTATCATTGCATTCAGTTATACGGGAAAGATTGACCCAACAATATTTAGTGGCATGCACAAACTTCTAGCACTATCGTGCACATCACATTTAGGTGTATTATTACAAATTCTAGAAGAATGACCATCCTAACTTTTATTAGCCATGTTCATGACCTTTATATATCATCTCAGCACCTCCTTTAAGTCATAGTTTTCATCTAAAGAGGATAATCTTAATTATCTATTGTGATATCCATACCTTTCATGTGTTACCTCACTCCACCTTCAAGTTATCCCATCTTCTTCTTCTTCAAAATGACGACGGCCCAAACCTTCCTTATTCAACATCATAACTGTTATAACACCTCATGACCTACCACCTTGATATTGTTTTATCTCCACCTTTAGAAGATAACAATTATGGCCAATCTTAATGGTCTCTAAATGCTTGTTAGGCTACTTCACCCATGCTTTAATTTCATCAGAAGTAATTTACACCACCAAATTGAGGATTTTCCTAACTAATATTGGTCACCTCCATGAACTCTATGTGTTGCCTCATTTAATCTTGAAAATTGTGCATTGTCCACCTCCATGAGGGAGACCATCATGATTGCCTACAGTCACTTCCAACCATAACCTTCTTTTGTTGTCTCACCCACTATCATTACGTCATTCCATTACCACCTCGATAAGAAGGATCATCAGAAATATCCTCAAACACATCCATTATTAGTTTGTACCACCTCACCCACAACCTCTAGGTTATACATGCCATTTACACATCTAAAGGAGGACCATCATAATTGTTCTTTGTCGCCTTCATGACTTATTGCATTGCCACATCTATTGCCCTAGGTTATGTTAGTCATCCCGATTATTCTCAATCTCTTTCATCATCTTCCTACATTGCATCACTCTTTACATTTTGGTAATTCGACCTCGACACCTTCTTTCTAACTATCTCCGGCCTCCTCTAGGACCTTGCTATACATCCTCACCCATTGCCGTTAGGTCACACCATCTTCATCTCTAGAACAAAGACTATCTTGACCACCAACAATCACCTTTATAACTATTATACATTGCCTCAAATGTTGCTTTTAGATAGTTTCGTCTCTAGAGCAAATACTATCATGAATACCACCAAAATCTTTTTAAGATTCCTCATCCATTAATTGCCTAAAGGTTATATTATTTGTAGCTCCATGAAAGGGGCCCTCTTAACTACTAGCAATCACCTCTAGTTCCTAAGTATTCACAACCTCAGTCATCTTTAGATAATGATATTTCCCCCTCTAGACCCCCTCTAGAAGACATCATCTTAATTGCTTTCAATCACATTCATGTCCTTTTAACATTGTATCATTTGCCACCTTGAAAACACATCAAGTTTGCATCTTAAAGGGGGATATCCTAATACTCAATCATATTGTGTTGCTAACATTAAAAACATATCAACAACCTACTCTTATTTGCTTTTTATTGGCATCTTCTTTAGGATCAAGGAAGAACAATCATTTGCAACTCATATCTACTACTAATAAAAGCTATCTCTTTTGATTTAAGCCACATAAGTAGTTTTTAACTTTAAGTTATTTTCATATTTTTTCCTCTTATTTATTTTATTTACTTCTTCAATTATCTGTATGAATTATCATTTACAATTACAATGATCAAAATCTCTCTCTCTCTCTCTCTCTCTCTCTCTCTCTCTCTACTAACTCAACTTTCATCTAGCAAATAAAATCTACACATATAAAGCACACAGACTCTCTCATAAGTTTCACGCATAACATAATATGGTCTCCTCTAGAAGAGCTTGTTAAAATAGAGCTTTACAAAAACATCATAGAATTATTTTGTATTTATATATCTAACATCTAAATTCTTATATTTAAAGTTCTTAAATTTTAATTCATGAGCTACAAATTTTTTCTCAAACTCTTATTTTGTAATTGACAAATTGTATTTGAATTAAAATCTAAGAGCTAAAAATACATATGAGTTCCTTATAAATTTATATAAATGACTCCCTAATCTTCCCAAGACAATGATATAATTTTTCTTCCTTCATCCTTTACTTTTTATCATCATTTTTTCCATCACGTTTTTCATTATATATTTGTGATCATATGATGGTGGCTTAGAATCCAAACTTTCTTTTCATTCTTCATGAGAAGGAATATTAATGATTCATAACAACTAATTTACATTTAATGGTCAAAGAAGGCCCAAATGTAAATTTTAATTTTGATATAATTACATATATAACATCTATTTTTAATATATTTACAAAATTACTATATGATTACATTCATTTACAATAATATCATCTAATTATCAAATAACACAATAAAAAATCAACTTTTATTTCTCTCTTTCATTTTATTTTTTTATCAATTTATTACTACACACATTAACATACAATAATTATTTATTTTTTAGTATGATATGTTGTTATTGATCGAGCCGTCCTTTTCTATACTTTTATTATTCTCTATAAATTAAAATAAATATATTCTCATGAAACATTAAATTAATGAATTATTAAAAAATTTAATTTAATTTAAAAATAATTAAATTTTAATACAATATAAATTAGTTTTTAATAGATATATATATGTACACACACTCAAAAAAAAAAAAAAAAAAAAACAATCATCATCAACATATTATATTCACCAATAAAGGACATTTAGGTTGCTTATTTTTATAAAATATTTAAGTAACTTTATATTTAAGTAACTTAAGCCAAAATTATAACTGGTAATTCTCTATCAACTTTACTATTCACTTCAATTAGGTTTAGGTAAGGTGTCCTTTATATATATGGTAAAGAAGGTCACATCTTATATTTCTGCTAGCGTTGTACTTCATAGAATCATAGTATAGATTATTTATAATAGAACATTTTTAATTCTAAAAAAAAATTATTTTAAATTAAACAATTTAATATTCTTTTTATAAATAATTTATTTGTGAATGTATTTACTTATATTTCTTCAATTTGGTCTATTTTAGTCTGAAATATCTCATATTTAAATAAAAAATTGGATGATTGAAGTCATGCATACGTTGAATATGGTACTGTATATAAGAATAATTATTTAAATATAAATTGTCACTTCAGTTGTGACAAAGACATTAATGTGACACTTTATGTGTAAATTAATTAATGCTCTTGCATGGACAGTAATATGAAAAAATAAAAATTAAGTTATTTTTTATTTGCATTATAAAATTTTATTTGAATTAAAATAAAGTTTTAAATTAAAAAAATACTATAAAAAGTAAGAAAGTTATACCATGCTACATTTGAGATAGCTTTCTTATTGCTTTCTAAAATAGTTTTCTTGTACAATTTTTTTTTGAACAAAAAAATTTTAAATTGAAAGTTATTTTAGAAAGCAATAATCAAAAGAAATTTTAATATGAAAAATGAAATCTTTTCAAATTATCTCTATGAGAAGTTGTATCTGGACTTTGAGATTAAGCAATTAAGCTTAAGATTCTTCCTATTAGTTGCTTGAGTTCTTTTGTTATCATTGTGGTGGCATCTTTAAAATAAGTTTTAGCTTTTTTGAATTTACTTCTATTCCTCCTCGGCTAGCAAGAAAACAAAAAATTTACTTGATCCAACTCTTAAAGTATCTTTTAATGAATGCAATGGGGGGTCAACTATGATGCATTTAGTTATTGTTGTGTATTGATGTTCTCTTTCTATCGGAGTGATTGGTACTGCTATTATTTTTATTTTCTTGTATTCACTAGAGACTGAGATTCTCATCTCTCAGCCTATCAAGTTAGAGGATTCTTGACATCAGTCTCAAGAAAATAAATCTTGTTAGTTGTCATAATAAAATTGAGTGATCTATAACTTATCTTTCATATATGAATGATATACTCGGAAGATTCATCTTTGAGGGTCTTACTTCATGGAGTTAATCTTGGAACTCATCATAGAATTTCGTGAATCATTCTTCTGGACGCACTTCAATCTAACTCAACTATTTGGTGTTAACAAATTTTTATTGTGCTATGCCTTTAACTCTGATACTTTGTTACTTCTGATCTTAGACGTTAATTCACACTCACCATATCTTAAATAATTTTAGATGTTAAATTATCCACAAGAATTACTATAATCATTCTAATAAAAAGTGATAAATGTCAAATAAAAAAAGGAGAGTGAAGCAAAACTTCAGAAGAGATGCCCTAATATTTGCGTTAGATTAATATTAAAAAGTATAAATTAATGGGTTGAGTGAATCATGATGTGCCAAAATATATCAGGCTCATCCCTTGACCCCCAATTTGTAGTTGTAGATAATTTTTTAATGATACATAACAAACTATATTTGAGTAATATAAGTGTAATTATGTAACAAGCCTTAATAGTACTTGTGGTAGAAATGAATATAATCTCCCTAACTTGTAGATGTCCAAATACATAAATTACACTTGATTAACTCTTAAGCTAATCTTTGAGGAAGAAATACTTTGTAGGCTAATGAGTAATGTAATTAAGACTTCGTTTGGGACAGCTTTTTTACTGTTTCTTAAAGCAGCTTTCTAGTAATTTTTATACTAGAAAATTGCTTATTAGAAAGCTGCTTTAAGAAACAATAAGAAAGTCATCTCAAACGAAGCCTAAATATTGTGGCAACTCAATAAGTTGAGCTCTTAAACAAACCGAAATAACCTCAGACCTAAGCATAACTCTTAATTTCGACGACTTCACTATCATTTTGAGCCAACCAAATATTCAGTAAAAACAAAATATTAACTACAAAGGTTGAGCACCGACTAGGTGCCGTGTAACCTTCTAAATGACTTGAGACTTGTTCAATGCTAGTGATTCATTAAAAAAATATAGCTTATACAAAAGTTTCATAAGCATTTATGAGATTAATTAGGACAGTTGAAAACATTAAAAATTTCATAAAAAGATATCCAAGCTTGTGATGATTAAACTAATTGTTTCCAATTTGAAAACAACAACTGTTGTAGTACTGATTAGGTACTTTATTAAACTCTTTGTATTCTCAAGCTTTCTTGTGCCGACAACCTTATGTATTAAACTTTGAACAAAGAATATTTTTGTTGTTGAAACTATATGAGAAAGCCATCTTTTTCAAGAAGATTTTTCTTAAAATAAATATAAAATTGATATCCAATTATTTGTGTACTAAAAAGCACGAGGAGATTCTTTTCTTATTTTCTTACCAACTAAAATGGACATGTTAAAATATAGACAATAATTGCAAAATGGAAGACTTTTTTAATTAATTAAGAATATTTTGCATTTGATAGAGGGATGATTTGATTTACTTACCAAAAGATCTTTTTTTTCATTTATAATAGAATTTATTTTGGTGTATTAGTGGGGTAGTGAAATATTGATTTGGATTTTTTTCTCGTGATTTATTTGAAGTAAAGCTACACTCATTTTTTACGAATTCACAATTCGTCAAAATCGGGTGAATTTCAAATGTTGGGACTTGCATCAAACTACTTGTCATCCCTGACCTTGTAGGGGTGTCAATATTTGACACGACATGAAAATCCGACTAGAACCCAGCTCAAAAATTTCGGGCTAACCAATTTTAAAACGGGTCAGGTTCGAGTTCCGGGATTCGGCCCGTTTGGAAAAAATGTGCTAGTCACATCCGTCTCTATTGAGTGTCGAGTCGTGTGCATTCGTTAGCCCGCAGTCTCGTCCGCGCTGTCGAGTGTCGAGTCGTGTGCATTCATCGGCCCGCAGTCCTGTCCGCCAATGTATCGTGCCGCTGCCAGCAATGAGAGCGCCATCGACCACCAAGCGCCAGTCTGCACGACTAGTCGACGCAAGCCCCGCTGTCTCGCACTGGCCTTGCCTGCCACGACGCCATCGTCGAAGCGAGCCGTGCCGTCCCACCGTCTCGTCGTCGACGCAAGCTCCACCGTCCGAGCATAAGGCATCCTGGGTTTACAAAATCGTGTCAGGTCGGGTCAACCCGGTAACCCGACGGGTTGGGTCCAGGTTCTTGTTTTCGACCAGTTTGCAAAATCGGGTCGGGTTCGGGTGAACCCGGGTCAGTTCCGGCTTCGACCTGAACTCGACCCAAAACCCAATTTTGACACCCCTACCTTCACGACTGCAGTTTTTACCCGCAAATATTGTCGTCCTCAAAGCATAGCAGTCTGTGTTATCCCCAACAACGGCACCAACACTGACTTGACCTCAACCACGTGCCACCGCGCATTATACCTTTGTATTTTTTCTTAAAAGAAATTGAGTAAGTTATAATAGCCAATATATATACCATCAATTGATAATAATTTAGAAAAGAAGCCTTAGTGTAGACAAAAATTAAGTTATTTTTATATCCAAATGTAAATAAAAAATGTCAAATCAAATAGGTTAGTCATCTCATAGCACCAATTGTTCCTAAAGAAATTTTTTAACTTAGCTTAAAAAAAGGGTTAGTTGTCTTATTTACTAATAGCATTAGCCTATTGTACTTTTTATGAAAAAAAAAATCAGATTAACAATATGAATGATGTAAGAGTCATAAGTAATCATAGATACAAAAAGGAGTTTATGCTCGTGAAGCAAACACAAAATATGAACACAACAAGATAGATTAATATGCCATTTATTATTTAATATTTTTTATAATAAATTACTAATTTGTGCCCCCCTTAAACAATAAATGTGATTTATATGTCTCCATTTAGAAAAAAAAAATATTAGGTCCGTCATTGTGAATCAATCGAGGATCGAGCTATATCTCATTGATTGACGGAATCCGTTCCTTCCCGTAGGTTCGCTCTCGAATCCCCAATTGCCCCAAAAAAAATTACGAATCAATCATATAAGAAGGTTGTTAAGGGGAGTAATCAAAATTCAAAATATTAATAATCGAAATAAGCTGGGATATGAATGCGATGAAAATGAAATGCTCCAAATAGGGCTTCTTCTAACAAGGTCATCAGACGATCTCCTCCTAATAATATCATTAAGAAAATTTCATCCAATCACCTCAAAACCGCTATATTTACAATTGACCCTACTTTCTCTTCCAATAATTTTTTTTTTAATTTCAAGATTTCATCTATAGAAGAAAAATATGAAGGCATAATAGAAACCCTAGAAAATAAAGTACTACTTGTATCTACATGAAATGTATTAAAAACAGAAAGAAGTGAAGATAGAACCACATGCTTAACAAAAAAAATGCATTAATAACATTAATAAAATGATTTGCTTAATCCCAAAATTAAGGTGTTAATTAGTTTTAATGAGTTGAATTTAATCTAAGTTTGGTTATGTGAAATTACTAAATAACAATCTGAAATAAAATAAGCAACTTTGAATAAGAAAAAAAAAGAATAAATTTGAGTTTTATTAAGATAAGAAATAATCCTTCATTAAGTGCTGATTTATGGTTTGACCCAAATTAAACCGATTTTTCTAATCCTCTCAAGTGTTGACCCAACACGATTTGGAACCTGTACAGGTTGACCCAAAATAAAAAATTTCAGTCAAAGTTATTTATCAAGTCAAATTTTCACAATCAATTTTATACAGAAAAACATGAAGGAAAGTCCTTAAATTTCAAGAGTTTGTATAAAATAGGCATTCCCTACACGCCCTCAAAAAAAGTTGTCTTTTTAAGATTAAAATATATCACAAATAATTTATTAATTATGAGAAATATATAAGATAAGTAGTCACATAATGATCCCATTTACATATTATTATAATATTTATAATAATATTTCAATTAATTATTTAAAAATTCCAAGTTTAAGAAAGAAAAATGCCTTAGTAGTTAACTATATTTCCAATAGGCTACTAATTTAATGAAAATTGTTAAAAATTAGATTTTTTTTGGGCTTAAATAAAATTTGGTTTGAAATTAACGAATCGATGAGGTTAACATAGCCCGAATTGAGCTTAAATGAGCCAATATTATATGTATATATGTATGAGTGCATTTATAGCACATATATTCATGCTTTATAGTATGTACAATGTCTATTTATAAAAAATTAGAACTTCTCCCAACACTCAATAAAAATATTAATAATTTATTTTTGGCTGAAATTGAATTGAATTTATCAAATTAGGCACAAATTAATGAAAATTTGTGCTTGATTCAAATTGAGATAGGGATAAAAATAATTTTGAATTATTTTGAAATTTTTTTTAATTATACTCTAACCAACTCTAGATTTGATCGTTTGACAATTCAAACTTTAGGCAACAATTTTTTTTTCCCCCTATAATGTAAGGCTTATGAATGTTATATAGTTCCACACATGCCTTTTTTGTATTTTTAAAATTTATGTTTTAGGTCTTACTTTGAACTCTTCTTTATATTATAATAAGTATGTAAAAAATAACAAAACTCAATAAAATTAGGGTTTGTTTGAGACAATTTTAGGCTACTTTGTTTTTCAAATAGCAGTCACAATTTCGATTGACTACAATTTCTTGTTTCGCACTTTCTTACTGCTTTTCAAAAACTTATGTTGTGAAAAGTTGCTTTCTGCTACCATAATAGAGACGTTAATTTCTCTACAACAACTTGACAACAAACTTTATAACATGTTGCAGTTGTTCAGAACAAACCCTTTTTTTAACCAAAAGATAATTGCATTAGATAAGAAAAAAATAATACACCACAAGGCCAAAGCTCGCCACATAGAGCAAGGATACAGCTTATGAGATTACAAAACACGTAAGGGTCAACCAAAATGAACACAAAAAAGAGGAAAAAAAAAGCTCAAAAAATAACAGCTGGATTCAGATCGGCACCTGGTTGCCAGGTTTGAGCCATCCATGGAGGTAGTGACGAGCAGCTGAAGTTCCACCCAAGTTACGAACCAAGCCATGGCCGGCTGAGGAGCTTGCATGAAACCTGCTTCATCATAGTCCTGACCCAAATCCAACGCAGCAAATAAAAAGCCACGCAAATAAACTACCAAACAGCACCCAAAAGAAAAACCACCAAAAACGGGGAATAAACGCCTAGAATCATTTCTTTTTGGATTTGCATTTTGTAGGCTTTGCCCAACTTTTGAAAACCCCAGTATTCGCAACTTGAAGAATACTTAAGTCAAAATTGTCTCAAGCGTCCAATTCTTTCTCATTCATTTCCTCCCCTCCTGCAGACGAATAGTCATCATCTAACCAATCATTTTGCCGCAACAATTTATCCTTCGCAAGATGAGCTAACATATCATCACTAGAAATAACAGAAATAAGTACATCAATCAGAGGCAACTTAACTTCATCACAGCCTTTAAATTTATCCAGCTTCACCGAAGATCCAACCCTCCCAGGAACACAAGGAACCGATAAGACACCCGACTCCTCCACAGCCACATATGCTGCATCATCACGGCCCTCTACAACAAAATCGTCCACCACATCATCATCGTCCTCCAATCAACATCATCATCACCTTAATTATCAGAAGGATCGGAGTAGAGGTAGCAAAATCAGCATCACCATCTCCCACAGGGATACCAAAAACTTCATTAACATCACCAGCCTCATTAACAGCCAAAACATTCCCATCAGGAGCATACAGATCAACAACACTAGCCTGCAGATTGACAGCTCTGTCAACCTCACCAACTTCCTCATTAAGACCACAATCAGGCGCCACAGGCAAAGAAATAGACGGCGGGACATCAACTTCATTAACAAGTTCAACAACCCCAGTGCAATTTTCCCCATTAACCTCACCCACATTCGGATTAATGACAAGAGGAACAAAACTCAGAGACTCTGAAAAGGGTACAATCGCGACATTGACTTGGGGGGGGGGGGGGGGGGGAATAGGCCTAACAAGTTTAAGGCTACCACATTCTTTTTTGTCATGACCCACAGCTTTACATTGATCGCAAAAGGAAGGTAAATCTTCCAAAATCACCGATTGAACATATCCCAAGCCATCAGGCCCGATCCACATAGAATCGGGAAACCGTTTTGTAATATCAAGTTCGACTAAAACGCGAGCAACTGAAGGCCGAGAACCAACTGAAGTAGCATTGTCAATACGCAAAGGCCGACCGAAAATCGATCCGAGGCCATGAAGAATGTGGGAAGTAAAGAGGTGAGGACGCAAATTAGGGAAGGAAACCCAAATAGGTAAAATGGGAGATTCAACCGATAAATCCAAGTAAGGAGACCCTTTAACTAACTTCATGTAGCAATTATTTACAAAGTAGGAATGATGAGAAAACAGCCTTACAATAATCCATGTCATTCGCAAGTTTGATTAAAGCATGTTCGCATCCAACACAGTCACAGAGAAATCACCACCCAATTTAAGATTGAAGAAAAATCTTCTAATCGGTTCCAAGCTAGGCCTACTATTGGAAAATTTCCCAACCAGCGAGAATTCGAATGGGGCATCGAGTGCAGAAATTTCTGCTTCAGAAATCCATAAAGAAGGCATGCCACTGAAAGTGAATTGCTTAAGAGGAGGAAAATCTACCGAAGAAACCCCATTCAACGCATCAATGAAAGACCTAGAACAATTTTTCCCAGAAAGAAAGCCAGGGTCGCACAAACGAACCCGATTAATCGCTATCCGACGAGAACGTTTGAAGGTCACGCAAGAAAAAGCAGCCAAGGAATAAATCGACAAAAGAGAAAAGTGAAAACTTCCCTGAGAAGCGATCAGTAGCACCAGACGGTCGGCTAGGGCGAAGCCCTAACTGAGGCGAAGCAAAACCGCCGAAGCCCTAGCAATGAGTGCCTTTAGGGTTTGTTTGGAACAGCTATAATTTTTATAAAGTTGATTGTCAAGTTGTATGGAGAAAATAACTTATCTACTCTTATTATAAAAAGCAATTTTTCAGTCGAAAATTTCTTAAAAATAATTTGAAAGTAACAAGAAAGCATTAGCCAAATAAAATTATAGTTGCTATCTGAAAAGTAAAGCGGCAAAAATAATGTACTAAAGAGACCCTTATTCAGTTATTCTCTTCATCAATATTAAAAAAATCTGAACAATAAAGCTGTAACAAAATGATTAATAAATCATTGAATTTATTAATCTTTTAATCAATCAAATTCCTTATACAATAAATAAACAAGAACTTGATATTTTGAATTGGTCGAAGGAGAATTTCGAATGTCAACTGTCTTTATCACCATTAATTATACTCAAGCCATCATTATTTTTAAATTCCCTTTACTTTATGCAAGAAATTCTTTTTTTTTTTTTAATTTAGAAGAGATTTGAAAGCAAGATCAATAATTCAAATGAAAAACATGATTTTATTAGCTTTTTAGTTGGACATATTGAAAGGGATGTTAAGCTAGCCATGACTAAGACATGAAGAAATAATCACACTGTGAGATGGAGATTAGAGCTCAAGATGTGATAGAAATTATTTGGTGCGAACAGTCGATCAAGAGGCTGCACACAGTTATGTACAGTCTCCTGATTAACTGTCCGACCTAATAATTTCTTCATAATAAAAAACTTTAAACCTCGAGCCCGCCCGAAAATTTAACTAAAAAATATCAAATAAAGAAATGAAACAATTTGTTACCTAATGCAGATAGGTTAAACTTCTTTCTTTATAAGCATCCCCAAGCTTTGGATTGCCTCTCCCCATCAAAAGGCAGACTTTGGCTTTCTGCAAAAACGCAGAGATCATACCATTCATTTCTTATAAACATTTCAGAGCGAAATGAGGTTGAGGACATGTGAGAAGCAGAAGGTGAATTTCAGGAAAGGGCTATGGTCACCTGAAGAAGACCAGAAGCTGAAGGATTATATACTGCAGTATGGCCATGGATGCTGGAGCTCCATTCCTGCAAAAGCTGGTGAGTTAATTTCTCCTCTTATGCATTGCCTTCATGAAAAATATATATCTATATATAGTACATAAATTTTATTTTTATGGTTTTTTTTTTGTAATTTGTTGTATTTGTCTATTTGATATATAGGATTGCAAAGGAATGGGAAGAGTTGCAGGCTTAGATGGATAAATTATCTGAGGCCAGGGCTGAAGAGAGGGATATTTACATCAGAGGAAGAGGAGATAATAATGAGCCTGCATGCTAAGTTAGGCAACAAGTAAGGGCTTCAATTTTTGATATATTTTCATTTGAAGATAGGGATTTCATTGGAGAGATATTCTAAATATAAAATTTTAAATATTATTATAATTTTAATATTATTGGTGTAGCATCATAATATCTATCTTACTACTATGAAACCCAACCAATTATTAATACAAAATTATGAAATAGCATGAACGTAACGTAGATCGATCGAGTCGCCTTGAAAATATCAATTATACTAGAAATCTACACTGCACATACAATTTTGTTCGAGAAACCGAGCTTGAACGAGCTGATAATAAAAAACCTCAAATATGAATAGAGACACATGCTCCGTTGTTCAGCTCTGCTCATTTCCCCTGCAACCTCACACTGGGAGGATTTTTTTCATAAATAACATGAATTTAATTATTGTAATTCATAAAATTTAATAGAATATTCCTTTCCTTTTAGATCAATCCCAACTTATCAAAATGACCTCTTTATAAGATTTAATAGAATAGGCTCACATTCTAATAATATTGAAGATTAATTAAGAAGCTATGCCTCTTTTTTTTCAAATGATATACAAATTAACAAGAATTGAGAGTTTTAGTACTAAATGCACTGATTTTAATTCTTTAAAAGAAGTATTGTAATTTTCAACAAAAAATTCCAATAATGTCTCCTCAGCTTCATAAGACAGAAAAAATAATAATAATAATAATAATAATAATGCAAGAATTCCAAAGCTCTAAGTGGGAGCCATTAGCTTTCAATGTCAATGCATAGTAGGTAGAATAGAATATAAAAATATAGTAAAATAAAGTTAAAAATGTATTAAATTAATCTGTTAGTACTTCAATTATTTAATCCTGATGTTGAAAGAGGTCCATTACATCTAATTTTTATCTAAATCAAATTAGAGTTATCCTCTGAGCTGTATTTTTTCAAAGATAAATAATTAGTGGCTCTCAACTATATATAACTTTTCAATAATTACTTTAAGAAAATCATTAAAAAATAAGAAAATTATTTATTTATTTATTTATGAATACTTAATAAATAAATTAAACAAACATATTAAAAATACTTTGACTTATTTGTTTAATGAATTGAGCCAAATAATACAAAAAATCATTAAAATTTGACTCATTTAAAGCACTGCAAAAGAAGGAGGAAATTTTGGATAAGGTCATCATCACAAAGAAATGATAGTGCAGTGAGGATGATATCATATTAATGAAACAAATAAATATAATAAGGAAGGGCCAAAATGCATATTAACCCTCTATATTTAATCTCATTTATACATTATTATCATTTTTTAAATAGACATATAACTCATATGTGATTGACAAATTTAACAAAGTAGTCTTATTAGTTAATTAATTTTTGAAAATAAATTATGAAAGATAAAATATTTTATGATGTTAGACTTTTTAGGCCATTTCAAAAATATTATTACTCTATCTATTTCATATCTCTAGGTATTATTTTTTGTTATTAGCATCTCTAATTTCAAACATTTTAGACTTTTTCAAAATGCATCTTTAGGTATTATTTTGTTTTAATATTAAATACAAAATTAATTATGAGAGATAAAATATTTAAGATGTTAAGACTTTGTAGTCCATTTAAAAAAATAATATTACTATAGGTATTATTTTTATTATTATTATTATTAGCATCTGTAATTTTAAACATGTTAGACTTTTGCAAATTACATCTCTAGATTTTTTTTTCTTACATGAAATAAAAAATTTAACATATATATTACTCTAATAATTAAAAAATGGCCAAAAAAGGTTCAACATGTTGTGATAAAAAAATAATAATATATAATCTCTATTGTATTTTTATAGACAGAGGCTTTTGTTAAAAATATATTAGTTATTACATTTTGATTCAAATTATATTTAACTAAAATCATTACTGTTTTCCATTTTGTTGGATTTTTTTTTATTTCAAAAAAAAAATTCATAAATAATTTAATTATATTATAAAAATAGACCTTAAAGCCAATATTAATTTTTTTAATTTATACCAAACCAATGATAAAATTAATTATTTTATACTTTAAAAAATGTTTTAAAACTCCAAATAATAAAATAAATTTCAAGATGTCTTGCTAACAAATCATCCATCTCACAGGTGGTCTCGGATCGCAGCTCATCTGCCTGGAAGAACTGATAACGAGATCAAGAACTACTGGAACTCATACCTCAAGAAAAAAGTCTTACAATTAAATCATCAAAATCCCATAATTTCGTCAAAAGAGCTGATCAATACTTCCATCAATCAGACCTTCAATTCTGAAAACTTTCAATTGGAATCGATCAACCAAATTTCTACATCTTCTTGCAGCATCAATGATAATGGATGCTTCAAAAACTCTTTCCCTAAGGTCTTATTTGAAGAATGGCTAAGTCCTCAAGACATGGGAAGGGAAGAGTTTGATGACAATGGCTTATTTGAGGAGATGCAATCGCTGGATATGTTGGGTGAGATGATAGGTGACATTGATATGAGCTATGATTTTATTTATTGAGCTGTGAAGATGGAGAGGAAATGAAAGTGGAGAAGAAAAGATATTATTTGAGAGTGGAATGTTTTAAGATTTACAGTAATATAATTTTGAGTTTTAATAATGTTTTTTTTTTCAAATCATGTGACTAAATATTTCATTATTAGTCACATTTCTTTTTAAATTTATGATCAAGTAATAAAGCCTTGATATCACAATTTTATTATTTTTATTTATATTTATTTAAGTGTTAATATTGATGTTGTGATTTAGAGTATTTGGGATTAGAGGTGATTATTTAGCAATATTTTAATTGTAATAATGTCATAATAATATAATTAAGGCTTCGTTTGGGACAGTTTTCTTACTGTTTTCTAAAATAATTTTTTATTACAAAAATTTTTTGAACTAAAAATTTTTATACTAAAAAGCTATTTGAGAAAACAACTTTTTAGTTGACTCAAATGAAATCTAAGGCTTCATTTGAGACGGCTTTCTTCCTGCTTCTCAAAACAGCTTTCTAGTACAAAAATTAAAATTTTTGTACTAAAAAACTGCTTTAAGAAGCAATAAAATAGCCGCCCCAAACAAATCCTAAATGTAATAGATATTGCTTTTAATCACATTTTTTTTAAAAAAAGGGCCTAAAATTATATATTATAACATTAAAAATAAGTGATTGCAGCTTTAATAATAATTATTATTATTAGTATTAGTATTAGTATTAGTATTAATATTATTTATTTATTTATTTATATAGTATTATTATTATTAACGACGGCCTTCCAATGATCTAGTTAGGAAAGTTGATGTATTATATTTGACTTATGCTAAGAAAGGTAGAGGTAGACCTAAAAAGATTTGATAAGAAAATATTAGAAATGACCATTCTTTATTAGATTTAAATGAGATTTTAACTCTTAATAGGACACAATGGAAAAAAGTGTCGTATAGCCGACCCTACATAGTGAGATAAAGCTGTTTGATGTTATTATTATTATTGTATTATTAATTATTATATGAACATAATATAATATAAATATTGTATAGTAGTATTTGAGAGAATGGTAAATTAGAACTTCTAATTTATTAATATTTACAATTAAATTATTTATCGGCCCAAAAAATATATTTTTTAGTATTTTGAATTTGATCAAAAATATTAGAAAATTAAATATTAATATATTCTTAGAATATATATAAAGATTTCGATTATTAAAAAAAAGCTCCCTATCAACTCCTTCAATATTATAGAATATTTATGATATATTTTATACACATATATCATGATATATAATTGTTGTGGGCTAGAATATACGCGACGATAGAGTTTTAATTTTATGTCTTAGCGTCCAGCTCACACACAGAGAACACAAAATTTTTTACATGGAAAACCCTAGAAAGGTAAAAAATCACGGGGCCTAACCTAGTTGAAAAAGATTCCACTAGAATTTGAGTTCAGTACAGTGGGCTGACTCATCCTTAAGGGCGATCAGATTACAAATGTAGTCTAATGCCAAATTGGGATGAAAGTCTGACATCACTTGGAAGTTCGAGTGTCAATTGGTAGAACTCTGGCATTCGTTGGTGGTCCAGTGGAACTCCGGGAGTCAGGTGGTGGTCCGGTGGAACTCCGGGAGTCGGTGGTGATTCAGCGGAACTCTGAACATCAAGTGGTGGTTCGGGGGAACTCCGAGCTTCAGGTGGTGGTCCGGCAGAACTTCGGGGTTCAGGTGGTGGTCTGGCAGAACTCCAGGCATTAGGTGGTGGTCTGACGGAACTCCGGGAGTAAGGTGGTGGTCTGGTGGAACTCTTGGCGTCAGGTGGTGGTTCGGTGGAACTCCACGCGGTGGTCAAGGAGGCAATGAGGCAAGAGCAATCTCCGATCTCTCTCTTGTTTCCTTAGGCTTAGGGTTCTTTTCCATGGGCAAGGATGAGTCTATTTATAAATTTCCTAGAGTGGCATGGCTCATAAATAGGAGGAATATCTAGGGTAAATGGGGAGTGGTTTAGATGGACGGCCGATGTTGAATCTTTTGATTGTGGACCGTTCGCTAGACATTTGAAGATCTTAATGATCTCGGAATTCCGTGAACTTGGGCTCGTTGGATTTTTCTCGTCGAGCCGCTCGATTCGACTATAAGCATGTTACGTTTGGAAACCGTTTGGTAATCCAAATTGTGGTTTGAACCTTCCAACAGTGGTTTTGGCCTTGATTTGGATCCATTTGTGCTCGAATTGAGTTGAATTTGGTGTCGTTGGATTCTTATTTTCGAGACGTTTAATTCAACTATAAGTTTGTTGCAATCGGAGTTTGGATGGTCCTGATTTTAATTTCGGAAGTTTCTAACTTAATTTTGCCTCGAGATTCAGGCCCAATCAAAATAATTTTCGAGGATGTATCAATAATAAATACAAAGCTTTTAAGTATTAGGCACATATAATAATTTTTTTCGCCAAAGAAAAAGGCTTCTTGTTGGTTGATAAGCATGCATGCAGAGGTGTTAGCGTCATGCTTGTTATTGTTCAAATAAAGACATGTGACATACCTAGTTGTCCTTGCCTAAATTGAATGATTATACTTCTTTATTTAAAATTAAAAAAAAAAGTTGTCCTTGCCTAATTAAATATAACTAATATTTTAAATTTATTTTATTTTTTAAAGATTATGTTTATATTTTTCTAAGCTAATGATTACAATGAATATATAATATTAGTTATAAATTATATATATATATATATATATATATATATATATATATATATATATAATAATTTGATGATCTAAATATATTATCGTTTATAAAGATTTAGAAGTTAATTAAATTTAATTAGGAAAATAAATGACCCTTTATAATTCTTAACAAAATACTAATTTTATATATTTTTAAATCAAATTTTTTTAAAATACTCTGATTATTTTCTTATAAATGGACAAAAATTAAAATTATTTGATTTGATCTTTCTTATACCTTAAATTACTGAAGCATTTATCTCATTATTTAGATTATTCATTAAGATTCTACTTTAATATGATTGGGTTTTATTAAAATTGGCATCATATTATTTTTTTATGATTATTTTTAAAATAAATAGTCTTTATCTCCCAATTAAATATTAAAATAAAATCATATAAAAAGTCTTTATCCACATAAAATGATAAAAACTTAGCTCAAATCATTTTTTAGTAATCATAAATTAAAAAATAATTTAAAAAAAAAGCTTAATATGCTCACTCGAACTTACACCAAATTTTTTTTTGCCAAGTTAAAAAAAACTATACAGAAATTTATTAAAATAAATAAAAAAATGCCTTTGTCCACATAAAAAAATGTTTAGCCCAAATCAAAATTTTTAACCGAAAATTTTTAAATTAAAAATAATTTAAAATTATATAATATGTATATATAATTTTAAATGGGTTATAATAAGCAACTTAATAAATCCTATCATAATTTGATGCAGCCATAATAAACTTTAATTTAAAGGGCCATTAAAAGGAGCTTAAATAAAATAAAGTGAAATAAGCTATTTGACAGTACTCAACAGGCTCTTTTTCTTTGTTTGTTGGAATAGTAATAGCTACAACATAAAGGTTCAAAATCTAAAAGGCAAGCAGGCAAAATCTCCAAATCCAATTTGGTACTTAAAAAATAATAATCTTGTTGGTCATCCCAAGGGAAATTAATTTCTATCATGATTTGATCGTCGTTCAATAATTGTTCAAATCATGATCGAAGATAATTTGATCATCACTTGAATTATTTTTGAATAAGGCTCAAAATTGAAGCTAATTTGAAGGTGGTTCTCACAAGTTTATATATGCTAATTGATGTCCACAATGTTCTACATGTAGGGTTTAGATCCAAATACCATATTCAAATCTAAACAACTAAATATATAACATCACTTACATTCACAAGCACCGCAAAACTTATTTGCAACCCAACCATGCAAGCACTATGATCGTTGGAAATAAAGGAGGATCTGATAAGGAAGAGTCGAAAACCTCATATGATCGAAAGATCATGTAACTATTCAACCATGATTTCTACTATATGTATACACAACAACAACAATATCAAGCCTTTGTCCCACTATGTGGGGTCGGCAAATTTTTCATAGACGAGCTTATTTGCTCACATCCGTCCTTGATGTGAGAACCCTGGCCTATTTAACACCGCACACGGGCGCCGATGCAGCAACTCTTGCACACTTATCGTTGTATTCAGGTCATACAGCGTGTCGCTTCTAAGGGATGCCCTAACATTAACACAATTTTTCTATCATTGCCAAGTCCCATATCCTAGATGAGAAAAGTAGAGGATTACGTTAGGTAATCGACAGCCAGCATAAAACTTGTCGAATAAACTTTAGAGTATATTTCTTTCAAGTATTCAATTTGTGCTATCATGAGGAATATAAAGTCAATTTTCCCTATCGCAAGGGCTTTGAAAGGCTAATTAAAAAAAGTTTATTTATTTCGAGCAAATAATGCCAACAAAACTTTATTTGTTTGGGCTGATTAAAAAAAGTTAAAATAATTATTTAATATCAGCTTGATTAATTAACAAATGAATCAATCACAAGCTTCTTGAGGACTTAGATAGGTGTTAGTAAACAATATGCTCTCTAACAACTCTAATTAAATAACATTACTTAACAAAATAAGAGAATATTACATTAGTTTAGAGGTGAATACAGTTATAGCTATTTAAATATATTATTAAATTTTGGTACATTAATATATATATTATCATAATTTTTAATCCTAAAGAGTAAAGTATCATATAAATAAATAAATAATTTTAATATTAACTACATAAATAATTAATCCCTATGCTATAAACTTAAACCAGATCACATGAAACTCAATCCTACAGCAAATAAAGCTAAAAAAAGAGCATGAATATGAGAGTTCAAACTTGAAATCACAGCACACACAAATCCCGTATAAGGATCTATTTGAAACAGCAACAATTTTTTATAAAAATGATTTTAAAACTATCTGAAGAAATCAGATTTTTATAAAAAATAACTTATTAATATAAAAATTTATTGAAAGATATAAAAAAATAATGATAAAACAAAAACTACAGTTACAATCTAAGGCTTCGTTTGGGACGACTTTCTTACTGCTTCTTAAAGCGGCTTTCTAGTACAAAAAATTTAAGTTTTGTACTAGAAAATTGCTTTAAAAAGTAGTAAAAAAACCGTCCCAAACGAAGCCTAAAAAAAAGGGTAAGAAAGCTATAAAAAACAATGCTTTAATATATCCACTCAAAGCCAAGTCATTTTCATGCATTAATAATCTCTATTAAGCGCTTTTTCTACTGCTAAAGATTTAGATTTCATTTGTGACGGCTTTCTTATTGCTTTCTAAAATTATTTTTTAATCAAAAATTTTATGAATAAGAATTTTTTATACTAGGACTTCATTTGAGATAATTTTTTTAATGCTTCTTAAAATAAATTTTTAATAAAAAATTAAAATTTTTATATCAAAAAATTATTTTAAAAAGCAATAAAAAAGCATTCCAAATGAAGCCTAAAAAACATCTTTAAAAGCAGGAAGAAAACTGACCCAAATGAAGAATTAATTATTCTGTGCAGACACCAGATGCGTCCGAAGATGTATGAGAGCGCATCAGGTCATTTTTTTGCTGTGTACCAATGCTATGTACCGCTGTGTACCGGATGACATGACGCTCTCATTCATCTCCGAACGGCCCAGTGTCCGCACAGAATAGTTTCTCCACATAAAGACTCATGGGATCTTCCAAATCACTATATGAGAATAAAATAAAATATATTTAAATCAAACATATGCTTTTATTTTTTTTAATACGAAATAAAAGATTTAATTAACCCAACCTGACAGAAGGCACCTTATCGACAATCATGAGTTGCTTCGTCAAAGAATACCTTGTATACCTGGGTGGTGTTTGTCTAAGGGAATAGATTTGAATCCACCTCAACTGACAGAGAGCTTTATGTCTATCAATTATATCTTATGATTCATTACTCAAGGGTTTGATGTCATTAGGGAACATATGAGCTTTAGCCGTGATCATATATAATGGTGCCATATTGCGGCAAAACCACCCGATCATAGGGCACGTGCCACATCCCTACTAGTAAGAGACTATTTGAGGATGAATCTTAGTGGTACACCATACACGACATTCACTCTTTATGAGCTAAGGTTAATTTCAAAATTATCACTTCCGACAAAAGGTTGCGGGAGATGAATGGTTTTTAGTTTTAAAATTTTTTTCAGGTGATAGATTTCATTTTAGGAATTTAGACTTTTATTGGATTTGAGATTTGACCCCCTCCTGTTGATATTTAAATTCAACACAGTCATCATCGGGGTTGTGTTAAAATCACTTTTATTTTTGTAGGGATTTGGAAGGCATTTTATGATTCAAGTCAGGTTGACTCCGGTCCTTTTATGGAGAAGGATGAAACTTGAATATATGACCCACGCAACATTCTCAGACATTATCGTTTGCAAATTTATTGCATTTGTCGAACACATGCGGGTGTTGGATTTAGTATATAGTTTGGGGTTATTATAGGAGTATCACCTTCTGTTCACTCGTACAAATATTGCAGATTCGGTGGCGTCTTTAGATCTGACATTTAGAAGCTTTGGTGCAAAGACTAGAGCATATGTGGGGTCTAATATAGCTTCAAGTGACATAAGTGAAAACTTACTTTCACAGTCCCAAAGTTTAATGGAAATCCTTTGAATAATTTTTCTAATAACTTATTGACGACGGCTCAAGATTCCTTCAAGAGAAGGTATATACAAAGTCAAATCAGTCTAATTTGAGATTATTTGAATATTTTGACACATCTTTCATGTTGTGCCAAAGTATGTCTTTGACATTAAACTCTATTTTACGACAATGCCAATTAGTCTGTTGTCTCAACTTATTTTGCGTAGAGTCTAAATTTTACTTAATTGTTATTGGATGATATCACTCTGCAATAAGAGAGTGTTGATAATTTTAGTTGTATTTAAGCGATAGTGGGTGGGGCATCGATGTCTTATGATGATAATGATGATTGCTAACAAGAGTCACAGCCTATGGGCAGATATTAACTATAGATTAAATTATTATAATTTTAAGAGAGAATGAGGCTGAGCGAGGTGAATGAAGATGTGGCCGACGGGAGGCCGGGCAAAGGCGAGGCTGTGCTTGGAACAGCTGGGTGCAAAAGGCGATGAGGCTGTGAGCGACCGAGCATGCAAATGGGGCAGCTAGGCATGGCAGGGAGTGTGGAGCCAGGTATCATGTGCGGGCGAGATAGGCTGGTGGCAAGCACAAGGCTAGCCGGGGTCAAGGGCAGGGAAGATTGGCTGGGGGTTCACATTTTGAAAAGAATGAGAAGTACCTTTTTTTTTTTTTTTTGAGAGTCTAAAAACAAAAACATTTAATGATGACAAACATGTCCTAAAATAATGCTAATAACAATTAGGATTGATAATCATAAAAAAAATTATCTTGATCGGGCACGAATATCCAGACAAAATCAAGTTAGAAACTTCTGAAATTAAAATTGGGACCATCCGAACTCCAATTTCAGCAAACTTACAGACGAACTGAACGTCTCAAAAATATGAACCCAACGACATAAAATTCGACTCAATCCGAGCCCAAATGGGTCTAAATCAAGGACCCGAAGCGTTGTTGGAAGGTTCAAACCACAATTAGGTTTACCAAACGGTTTTCAAACGTGACATGCTTATAGTCGAATAGAGCGACTCAACGAGATAAGTCCAACGAGCCCAAGATCACTGAATTCCGATATCACTAAGACATTCAAATGTCTAGCAAACGGTACATGATCAAGGGAATCAACATCAGTCGTCCATCCAAACCACTCTCAAAATACTCTTGATCTTCCTCCTATTTACGGGTCATGCCACTCTAGAAAATCTATAAATAGAGCCCCCCTTTCTCATGAAAAAAGACCCCAAGAGAAAGAAAGAGAAGTAAGAGAGAGATTGAAGATCTCTCTTGCAACCTCGATCCTCCTCGACCATCGTCCGGAGTTCCGCCGAACCACCACCCGACGCCTGAGTTCTGCCGAACTTCCACCGGACCACCGTCTGACGCCAGAGTTCCGCCGGGCCACCGACGGACGCCGGAGTTCTACCGCCAGTTGCGCCAGACTACCAACTGACGCCCGAACTTCCAATTGACGCTGGACTTCTGCTGGACCACCAAGTGAAGCCAGACTTCCGTCAGACTTTCATCTACCCCCAACTTTAACCGTACGGTTAACATTTATAATCTGATCGCCCTCGAAGGCGAGTCAGTCCATTATAATCAACTCAAATTCTAGTTGAATCATTTTCAACTGGGTTAAGCCCCATAATTTTTCCCCTTTCCAGAGTTTTCCACATAAAAAATCTTGTGTTCTCTGTGTGTGAGTTGGATATCCATGCAACGCTAAAACGTAAGATTATAACTCTATCGCCGCGTATACTCTAGCCCGCAACAATGATAAATCAAATAAATTGCCTCACTATACAAACCTCTTGCAGTTGACAGCAACCTTTCATCGCATTCTTTTTGGAGAGAAAATAAAGGAACTCCAACAGAACTTTTCCTGATTTGACAAGCCAAAAAAACTGAATACTAATCTTCAGCCAATAATTCGATCCTAACAAAATGTTCATGATTTGATAATAACAAGTGAAGACAACTTGGAATATAGGGACGGAAATTCCATGCACAAGTAGAAAATATCCCATAACAAGCTCTGAAAACATGATACAGTCAAATGTAAAATGTTCTACAGTTTAAAATAGAAGGCATGGTATCACACATCTGTCACCTACATTACGTTTAAAAACTGCAAGGACAGCGGAAAAGAAAGTAACTGGGAAGGGATTGCAGAAAAGAGAAGTTTAAATCTTCTGAAGAGAAAGATACAGGTCCCAAATACGTGAAAAGCCAAGTCCCACAGCATAGTAATCAGAATAAACTAAATTTTGATATGAGCCACCCATGAAACTCCCTCAATGAATTGACTCATCCATGGAAACATTAAGTTAATAGACCAAATCCTGCATGTCAGAAACAAAAGCAATGAACCATACAGCATTCACTATAGAAAAGAAAATATGCTTACTCATATTAGCGCATAGACACAAAAATGTACGGGAGCACGAAGTTCAAATCCACATGAGATTGAAAATAGAAATGTAATCCGGCATTAAAAAATATAACTGTTGAGTTCTTAGTATAGAAGTTACATCCCTTAAATCATTAGCTCAAGGGCCGTTTGGGATCACTTTTTGCCTTTATTTTTTGTTTATATTTTTTATTTTGTTTTATTTGTGTTTTATATAAAATAAAAACAAATTTGGTATCCTGAATTTTCATTATATTTTTGTTACTTTTTTTAATTGAATGAAGATGATAATGGTGGTCAAAGGCCAGCAATGGCAGCAGTGATCGGTGTACGATAGAGGCCAGGGTTTGGCAGTTAGTCGTCTCCGATGGCGGTGGCAGCGGCAGTGACGGTAACCAGGATGGCATCTGGAGGAAGCCATATTCAAAGGTGTCCACAAAAGCCCTTATGCTTTTGGGTTGATGAGGGCTAATCTATTAGCATATTAAGCTCAACTTGACCCTAATATTTCGACATCCTAACACACCATGCATCCCAACTAACCTGATATGAAGTTCAAAGCTCTACACTGCAGAAAAGGATATCCAACAGCAACTATGCAGAAACAGTAATTTGATGAAAGTCTAAATCCTTTGGAGTAAAGGGAAGAACTTGGTAAAGAAGGCAGACATCAAACATAATTAAGCAACTTACCATAAACTGGTATTTACAAATACAGTTTTTGACCGAAGGCAAGTATGTACAATCCACAACCCATCAACTGCAGTATATAGCTTGATCTATTTGTGAAGGAATCTGCTTTATTTCAGTCCCAAGCTCTTGTTCAATCCTATAACTGTAATTGAATAAAAAATATTCTGCTATAAATAAAGGTAAGAATGAATATAAACATATCTATAATGAGGTGTCTTACAGGTTGAAACGGTCTTCATAGGTGATCAGATTGACTGCTAAACCAAGGTGGCCAAACCTCCCTGAGCGACCAACCTAAAATAATAAGAAATTATTATGGAAGATGACCAGTATGCCTAAATCACGCACCAAAATTCCTTCAAGAAAAGAAACATACCCTATGTAGATATGTTTCCGAGTTCTTTGGAAAATCAAAATTAATGACAACATTAACTGCTTGAATATCAATTCCCCTTGTAAATAGATCTGAAGGAAGAAGAAACTAGTCATATCAGTACACGAGACTAAGTCACTCTAATTGAGTGGACAACATATATTTCCCGTATTCCAATAAAAAAGTTGTTGCCTACAACAAAGCAACACAATAAAAAAGAACAAGTAATTTACAATAAATATAAATTTAATAGAAAACCAGTTAGGCAGACTTTCTTTTATTTGTAAATATAAGTGGGCCAAATATTAAATGCCCAAACCCCTCCCCGCTACCAAAACAAAAAAGACTGACATGCTGAAAGGAAATAAATAATGGAAAAGATATAGGAAACCAACCTTCAAAATAGATACAAACAAAAAGATCTCGTTGTTTGAAAGTCTTCTTTACATACATTGGTCCTTGCAGTATTAGTAACTTTTATTGGCTACTTCCACTGTTATAAAGCTACTCCAAGATTGAACTGTTTCCAAGATGTAAAATCCATGTTGAATCACAAGTTTAATAAGAGCTTGAATGACTTTGAATCTCTTTCTTATGTGGGTCATCGGATCAATTTATCTTGTTTGATTAACCAATTTCTCAACACTCAGGTTCACCCTAAAGAGAGAGCACTTCCTCATTAGGTTATCATAAACTAGTTTTTTTTTTTTTTTTTTTAATTTGATTCAAAATATACAAACACGAGCTAAAGAGAGAGCACTTTTGAAGGTTTAAGAGTGGCGGGTGGGTTCTTGGTGGATTTTATGTATTTTGACTGAGAGATGATTATGTGGGGTTGTAAGGTGACAAATTAGAGTGGAGTGAAGGTTATTTAGTCATCCAAGCCTATAATCCTAAGTTTGATCGAGAGATTGCAAGATAGGGGCAGGTGGAATGCAATGAAAATAATAATAAGAAGAGATGACAATCATTAACTGTAGTCTGTATTTCATCAAAGAACTATAAGATAATGACGAGGGTTTTAGAACCACCAAATTACTTCAAAGTTGGAGAAGATTATCAAATCTACTTTAAGGAAAAGATCACCAAAACTAAACTTTAAAGCACTCATACATAAGCACAAATAATTTTATTACTTCATAAATAAAACACTCTTACATGACTCTTGTTTATATAGAGAAAATTCAAGTCTAAAGGGAGCAGAGTGCATGGCCCCAGCTTACAAGGAAGATTTTAAGCTAATTAAAATATATCACATGAATTAATGACATGTAAGGAGCGAACATGACAATAAAAGAAAATTGTTGACACTGTAAGCAAGGTAAAATTCGGCATGCTTGATTTAGTAAGAGAGTGGACTTCATTCCATTATGTAGTTCTCAACATGGAAAAGGGATGTCCAAGCCTTACTGATGTGAAACAAGGGAGGGGCAAGCATGTGCCCTCGGGCTACAACATGAGACAAATCCCTCATAGGGGTACAAGTGGAAAAACTGAAATATAAATAAAAGAAATATGCTAAACATCATAAATAGAGACTATGAATCGTAGCCATTGATCTACGATTCCTCCGATGGTAGGTGCGTCGAAATCTCCTGCTGATGTCCTCATCACTTACTTTATATGAAAGGTGGAGTGCTCTACAATGAAGGATATGTTCATTCCAAACAAAGGAGGGGCAAGCATGTGCAATTGCATCTTGATTGAAGCTTGTCTTGCTTAATCTCGATCATCACATTATTGATTTTTGGATGTTGACCATGCAAATTGGGAATGTACATCCAACCCTCTATAATGTCTGCATGTTTGATTTTGACTTTGTAACATAAATTTATTTGAGTCTTGCGTGTGTAATCTTCATCATTATGTATTTGCTTGATATTTGATCTTTGTGTTCCAACAACTTAAACCTTTACTGCTCTTTAAACGCACACTTCTTTCCTAAATAATTTTTTGTACCTCCTCACTCCACTAGCAAGTCTCCATACTGATATAAAATTTATATCTAAACACTCCTAAAACTCTTATAGGAACCTTTTTAATGGAACTAGCCTTATGCTATACTAATCTGGCTCAAATTAAAAAAAAAATCCAATTTGCTTTCTTAGTAACCTGACATGTAAGAATAAATTCCACCATTTAATTCTAGAAGAATTATTCTTTTGCTCATTTTCTTTATAGTCTTAAAACATAGATTTATAACTATCCCATGAAATTATATAGTTAAATTCTCCCCAAGAATCACCATTCAAGCTTCACAAAAAAATATCTTTAGAGCAAAAAATAAGTCTATCCATAATTTCATAGCTCCGATTTTGAAAGTAATTAAGTGTTCTTAATTTTGAATTTTGAAAGTAATCACATCATTTTCTTTATACTCTTAAAATATAGATCCATAACTACTAAATTAACTCATATAGTAAAATTCTCCCCAAGAATCACCATTCAAGCTTCACAAAAAATTGTCTTCTACGTAAAAAAGAAGACTATCCATGATTCCATTGCTCCATTTTTTAAAACAATTAACCATTCTTAGTTTTAAAGTATGTGCTAGTTATTGCAAGATAACAACCTATTATCAGTCAAATATAGCATCTTCCATTGCATTTTAATCTCATATTCCACACACACCATAAATTATTCCATAGCCCATCTTACTATAATATATTTGACCATTTAAATGGCCCCAATAGATAACTTTTTTCCTCAGATAAACATTGTAATAGTTCATCTATCTCTTATCAAATTATTTTCTAATCCAATTTAAAGAGCATAAACACTAATCATATTTATAATAACCTAGCCAATGTTCTGAAAGGCATTTTTGGGACTAACCTAAAGGAACGCCTCAAGGTGAGGCAAAACAAAAAAAGCCTCAAGATATTCTGCGAAAACATTGGAACTATAGAGTATACATGTCAAGATTTAATCCAAAGCACACGGGGCACACCTTCTACGCCCAATTGGTGATTCATACACCCCTTGATATAAGTTTACCTAAATTAATTTTGAATTATTAATTATATAGCATTGGTCAATTATAAATAACCTTTCACAACAACAACAACAAGCCTTTGTCCCACTAAGTGGGGTCGGCTACATGAATCTTTAGATAACCTTTCAATTTAAGTAAATTCTCAAATTAAAAAATTAATTTTTCTAATAGCATATCAATTAGAGAAGAAGACTTTAACCCTTATGTCTAGATGAGTGCAAGTTTTCTTGCTTTATTTTAACAACTAATTTGATTTCAACTAATAGCATATCAAAATTTTTCTAAGAATCATATGTTATGGAATCTAATATTTTATTTTAGTTTTTCTTCATTTGATTTTTTAATTTTTTTTATTATAGAGCATAAAAATATAATTCATATGAGTTTACATCCTATCCCTCAAAGATTATGCCAAGCCCTTGACAAGTAAAACATTTCGCAATATGTTATTGCCTTTTAAAGCATGAGCCTCACAAATAATCATGTTAACAGCAACTATCCTATCAATCTTATTCATCCAAACAATTTTATCTTTCAACTCTCTAACCACTACCACTCAACATATTTCTATCATTAATCATTCCAACATATAACCTTCTTTAATTTCTTTGGATATTTCTCATTTTCATTTGTTTTAAATAAAAAATAATGTTTGTTCTTCTTCAAATCATTATTACAATCAATTGCTTTGGATTTTTCACATTTCCAATCAAAAGCTGATAAAGTGCCTTGTAGCAATAAAATTGATGAAAGTAGAAATTAACTAGCTTTGAAGTGGAATGGGAAATTAAGAAAATATCATTATAATGTAAGGGAACGTAAAGTAATTGTCACTAAATCAGTTTTCATAACTGAAAATTGTTGAGAGAAAAGTGTGATTATCAAATATATTTGAAAGATTATGAAGTTATACCTGTACAGACAAGATTTCTGCATGCACCATTGCGGAAGTCATGGAATACACGATTTCGATGGTCTTGCAACATTTTAGCATGAATGTAGAAGCATGAATAACCAAGCTCAGTAATTTTCTTAGCCAATAATTCTACACGGTTAACAGAGTTGCAAAATATAATAGACTGGTTGATTTGAAGCTGCCAAGAGAAATCACATTCATCAATCTCACGAATATTGCCATCCATAAAGAGAAATAAGTTCATGGAAAATCAAACCTTTGAGAAAAGAGTATTCAAGCAGTGGACCTTCTGCCTTTCTTCTACAAAAGCGTAATATTGTGTTATTCCCTTAAGAGTGAGCTCATCCATAAGGTTAATTATGTAAGGCTTTCGCAGATATCTGTCTTTGAAGTCCTTGACTGTCACAGGAAAAGTAGCCGAAAACAGTAATATCTGTCTATTTTCAGGAAGAAAACGAATTAGCTGCTCAATTGAGGGCTGGAATTCTGGAGACAGAAGCTTGTCTGCCTGTAAGAAGTGGGCACAAGCTATTAGATAAGGATGTGGTCCTAAGTACACAAGTACATGAATCGAACATGAGATGCCATTGAAGTCCTATTCAAGACATATATGGATAACCCTAATTTCGACTAAAATATAGCCAAGTTGTTGAGCTATGAAGCAATACTTAGGGACTTCAGGTATTAAAAAAAGTAATGAACAGGCCCAAAACATACCTATTTCTTATTCACGGCAATTTGAAAACCTTAATTGTTGGGCAAACTATGGTCAAATCGTTGAGACATGTCCAAAATAATACTTACACCTATATTTTAAGAAAAGGATGGAATAGATCAAAAACTATTTTTTATGATAAACATTGATCCATTAGACATTTCACCAAATATCTAAGCTTGACATGATAACACTCCTATGGTTCTCGGGTCCCCCTTATCACTCCAGCTATAGGATCTGTGCTTGTGGTCTCATCGGTCTCCCATGATCTATAAAAATAGATGCCCAATGGGGGGAGTGCTGCCAATTAGCAATCCCTTTGTTCTATCCGAAATGGGGAGTAATTGGGGGCCAATGGAAAAATCAAGAGGACAAGTACGAGCCCCCTATTGGTCGTTAATAGCAGAGTTCTAGAAAGGAAAATGTAAAAAGGAGGAAAGAAAGATGTTGGCAAATGTCATTAATCGAGTGACAAAAGAAAGAAAATTGGGAGAGAGAATGATTGGATGTCATTATCACACTCTCATTTATTTGTCTTAAGTTTTACATCCAAATGTATTGTGACTGACAACTACTGAATATTTACTCGGTTCAGCTCTAGTGCAGGAGAAAAAGTGAGAGATAATCGGTATTCTCACCAAAAATTTGGTCACTGCGCCATGCCACTATTTGAAACAATGCAGATACTGAAGTTGGTAGAAAAGTTTAAGAGGATGAAAGAGGTTATGATAGAATCTGAGAGAGAGAGAGAGAGAGAGAGAGAGAGAGAGAGAGAGAGAGAGAGAGAGAGAGAGAGAGAAATCCCGTAAAGGGTGGAGGAGAGAGAATCAGGAAGAGGGAGTTTACCAAGGTGCAGAGGTTTAGCAAAATCCAATAACCACGCATTCCATCATTAATAGCATACACTAGGGTCCTTTTTATAGAAGAAGGCACTTTGAAACATTTATATAAATGACTCCAGGGAAAATAAATTCTAAATTATTTCATTGCTAAATGTTACCTAAGCACAACTAATAAAACAAAGACCATAATCAATCATACAATTGACAACGCACATGCATGTTAAATGGATAGCTGCCTTCAATTATATTTAAGTCTAGAAAAAAGTATCAAAATGGTCCATTAACTATTTGTGAGGGATCAAAATGATCTCTAATTCTTTTGAGGGACCAATTTATTCCCTCAACTCTCCCAAATGAGACCTTTTTGGTCCTGCCATCTAATGATAGAGTTGATGGCATTAAGTATGAGGTAATTTGGTCTTTTTTAATTAAAATATTTAATAAATGCAATTTTTTAGGGATTATAATTTTTGTAAAAAAATTATTAAACTTTAATTTTAAAAAATTATTATTATTTCACTATTTTTAAAACGTTTATGCTAGCAGTATACGGGATCAACTGCAGGACGCTGGGGTCGAAGAAGGGTTTTGTTGTTGGGTTTTTGACGCGGAGGGTTCGAAGAATGTTTTGTAGTGTTTATTTGTTTATTCCGATAATACCCTCGCGCCCATCCGATTTTTCCTATTACAATTGAAAGCAAGACCAAAATGGTTCCATTTTGAGGATTTGAGGGACCCCTAAAATAGTTGGGGAGCTATTTTGATCCCTCACAAAGAGTTGATGGACCATTTTGGTCCTTTTCTCTTTAAGTCTATTTAAGGCATATAACAAAGCAAAATAGTGCCTTCAACAAGAAAAATTAGAACATAGCAATTCGAACACTGCATCAGAAAGAGCTAATTCAAACAATTATTGCATTGCAGCGAGACCACTTATGGAAGCCAAAAGCATAAAAGTTCTATTCAATCAAGCATTCAAGGCAAACAAAAATGGCAAGTTATCATAAATCAACAAGATGAAAATCACTAACCATGAGAAGCATTCTAAAACAAATTGCAGAAGGTACATGAAAACAAGCAAAGATAATAAGCTCAGAACTAAGGACTCAATTACATCAGCAAAAAAATCTACCTTGCAAAATTAAATATCAATAGAAACAGATCACTTTTATCATACCTCGTCCATAATGAGCATTGAACAGTCCTGCAAGACACAAACACCCTTCTTTGCAAGATCTAGGATTCGACCAGGTGTTCCAGCAATTAGGTGGACTGGTTGATACAAACGCATGACATCATCTTTTAAGCTTGTTCCTCCAGTTGTAACCATAACCTGAACCTTCAAGTGCTTTGCCAGCTCCTTACAAACTTGAGATGTTTGTAGAGCCAATTCACGGGTGGGAACTAGTATGACAACTGCAAATTTCAGCGTAAAAATATCAGTCTCACATGAGAATCAAAGAGAGGAATTCTGACAGGAATACCCACAAATAGAAGCACTACATAAGTATATTAAACAAAAGAATTCACAAGAAGGACACTTCATTGTTATTTAGCAATACGAGATGAGCAAATGTAACAATATTGCAGAAAAAAGGAATTTAAAAAACAGTTGGGCCAATATCATATACTTCAGATAGCGATGAATACTTAGTTGAATTTATGAAATAAGAATTGAAACCTTGGATAACATTCTTGTCTTGATCAATTTTTTCTAATGCTGGAATGCAGAAAGCAGCAGTTTTCCCTGTGCCGTTTTTGGCTCTAGCAAGAATGTCACGTCCAGTAAGAGCAATAGGGATGCTTTCTTCTTGAATAGGTGAAGGCCTTTCAAATCCTTTCTCATATATACCCATAAGCAATTCCCTCTTCAGAAAGTAATCTTCAAAATCATTTCCTTTGGTTGCCGTTACATCCTGAAATCAATACTCAGACGATATGAGCTTTAGCTCTGGTATAAGATATCATATTCAGCATCAGGCGTTATTGTTAACTACGCCATTATTGTTTCAATATCCAGAAAAAAAAAACTAAGAAAGTTTTTCAAACGAAAGGAGATTCTAATTAAAAATAAATAAACAGCGTCAATAAAAATCAATATCCTAGTGAACTATAATTTAACAATTTCATATATTTCCTTAAATATATATAATTTTGTTAACAAAAACCTCAAAGTATATTTTATTTGTTTATTTCCCTGTATACACCCGTTCCGAAAAATCAACAACACATTACAGCATATGTTAGCACTGATGAAAGGCAGCAGAATCTTATTCTCCCAAAGCTCTACCACAGAACTCTATGTATTTGGATCTGTAAATCTAGCAATCGGCAATAAGAAAGCATATCCAAGCAATGCTTTGGGAATTAGTTGCAACCTAAATGTCAGTCCAAGAAATCTGACGTATGAAGTACACTGTGTGTATGTTGCAGAGATTTAATGATTACTAATCACAATCTATAACATTTATCGCTCTTGTTGTCAGAAGAAATGAGACAATCTGAAGCGTCAACTTAACAAAAGTAGGCAGAATTCTAGCATTCGTAGTATTAACATCATATTAATCTGTCTTTACTTGGTCCATTCCATTTCTGGTAGATAAATCAACTTAACAAAAGTAGACTCTTAACAGCTTGATAACAAAGCAAATGACATTTAAGTTCCAAAAACTCAAATAAATGTCACTATGCATACATTAGATTATTAAAAAAAATGATGAAATGTGGTTGCCAATGTGGTGGTGAACAGAAATAATGAAGTTACTTTGGATGGACTCCAATTCTTTTGGGCTCAAATCACTCAGCACCAAAGTCTGAGTAGTCTCAAAAGAAGACAACTTGCCTGCTAAATATCATTAAATGGTGTACGTGGTTCAAGCTAGGGTTTGACATGGAGTTCAAACTCACTTGATGCTAAAGATGGAAGTTTTAGAACAAATAGCATTAGAAATGTTCCAGAAGAAGCAAATATTTCACATGTGGAAACACAAAAAAGTACTGCTCAAAGATACCTCCATTAAGCAACAATTTCTCAACACAAAGAATTACGACCAGCGGTCATGTCAACTGATGCAGCAGTTCTAACTTTCTATAACACTTGAAACATTTCTCATTTTTACAGTAGAGATAATAATGAGTAATAATCAGAGCTTTCAAACTTTCATCATATATGGCAGTTACATTTATTTATTCAACATGATTTTATGTATCTGATCAATAAGGACTGCAAAAGAGTATAATGCAAGCATTTATAGTAGAACGAAACTTAAAAACTAGCTAAAAATGGACTAAGAGCTTGTTTATATAACTCTTACACTGTAAAATCCGAAAATGTCGAACTGTAGTGTCACGATGTGTTGCGACGCACCGAGACGAAAATAGGCGAATTTACAAAGTTATCGGAATTCGACGAAATAATTTTTATAAAATTCTATATAAAATTTCGAGTGATTTGGTATAAATGACTTGGAGTTAATTTTGCTTAGATTTGAAATTAAAAATCAGCGAAGTCTACTTAAAGACAAATGACTAAACAACCCTTCCCGATTCTTAAGAGACTTTTTGCATGTAAGAGCACACGCATCATTTCCACTGCCCAAATAAGCTCAAAGGGACTGAAAACTTTCGGTCCCTTCATTCTTTTTGTTCGACCGAAGAAAAAAGAGGGAGAGGGTGGCGGGAGCAAGGCTAAGGCAATGACGGCGATTTTTCGGCAGTAAGTTTTGGGGAGAATCGAAGGGGAAGGTTTAAGAAGCAAAAAGGTATGTTCCTAAACCTAGAAATTCTCATTTTCTTTTAAATTTTGGAGGAGAAAATTTTAGGGTTTCTCCAAAACTAAGAATTTTTCAATGATAATGATAGAGAAAGTTTGGGGAAGGATTCTAACCATGAAAATTTAGTTTTCCCCAAAATTTTTTAGGTTTCTAAAAATTAGGGTTTTGTCTGATTTTGATTTTCTTTCAAATTGCTTTTACGAAAATAGTTTCTATCGATGTTAGAAGGATTCTTATGGGTTTAAACTAAAATTTCATGAAAAAAATTTTCAAGTTTTAAAATTTGGGTTTTATTTTTTTTTCTTCCGAAATTTGATTTCTTTGAGAAGGTCTTCACAAATCTTATTCCTGGTGACCTTAGGAATGTTCTAATGAGTAAAATCAAAGTTTTGTATGAAAACTTTATTTTTCCTAATTTTGAATTAAAGAAATCCAAAAATTAAATTAAATTAAAGTCTAATTAGGTTAAGGGGATGCCTTTGCATGTTCATGGGAAGAAAATAAAGAATTTTGGATTTCCAATTTTGGGATTTTTTTAGGGAAAACCGAAAAATTAAAATAAATTAGAAACCTATAAAGATTGGGAATCAAATGAAGGGAGTGCACTATTGAATATAAACCTTTTGGGCTAATAATAGTCTTTTCCCTTAGGTCTTGGAAAAGGAAGTGGTAAGGAGAGATCGTCACGATGTTAGATGACAATTTACATGCATTCCGAGATTTGTTTGCTTGTTGTGAAGTAGGTACATTTAATTCTTCCAAGTTCAATGTTCTTTTATACTCTTTAAATGTTAAATACACTGTGATATATTTTAGTACTAAAATAGCATGTTAATCCTTTTATTCTAAATGAAAATAGTATACTGGTATGTTTAGAATAATTATTAACTTGTTTAGGGTACTTAGAAAGTTCCACATTTTAATTTAAAAAGAATCTTCATGTAGCCTTGCATAAAAATTTGATAGTTAGAAGCATATAATTGATATGTATGTTAGTCACCTATCTTATGATAGTTATTACATGTGAAATTGTGCATGTTGAGGCGGAGTATCAATATGGTGCCTTGGCACAATATGGCTCTTTGGAGCAATATGGCTCTTCGGGGCAATATGATAAAGAAAAATGATATGACCAATATGTATGTGTACCTGATCAGTACAATTTCGGTACTCCGGGATGGGTGTATAGAATACAAATAAGATAAATATATATGTATACAGAAAATAAAGACAAGTTGAAAGGCATAAAATAAAAGAAGTATTAAACATATGAAATGTAAAATGATCATAGGAAGTCATATAGATATAAGTGCACAGCTACCTTTGCATGACACTATACTATTTAATTCTTTAGTTACTTGTTGCTCAGTTTCATATTAAAGCATGCATATTGATCTTCGTTACATTGTAATTGAAATTGGCAGAGTTACTTGATATCTGTTGAGTGTTAGCTCACTCCCTAGTTTTGGGGTGTTTTCAAGAAGACCTGCTAATCAGTAATTACTGACAGACCGCCATTCACCTACCGTCGTAGGGAGAAGCCAGGTGACAGGTACTTTTTGTTATTTTGATGTTTTGTAATAAATGAAAACATAGGATGGCATGTGATAGAAGGACATCTATTTTTCTAACAGACTTTTATGTATATGTTCATTGATGAAAGGAAATATTGTTTAGAAATGAGTGGCTCTTCTTATTTAAATTTTGGAGAATTATTCTATTATGTTACATTGAAAATGTTTCAAATTTTTCGTACGACCGTCTGTTCCCACCTCGTTAATTCGAGCTTATCGGGCCGAGTCGTGACAGACACTATAAGGTTTTTTTGCAAAAGTTTATCAAGCCACAAAATTTAAGAAATCAACGTCATGCTAAATAATCTGTATAAAATGAATTTAAATACATAGCTCCTAGGGAGTCAAACTAGAAATTTATTGTGAAAGCTGACTTTTTAGCTAGTATGAGCTGCGTAGACTCAAACTTGTTCAATTTCAGATTCATTCTCATCCATGTTAAAATGTCCTTTCACAATTGACACAAGATTCAAAGCTTGGTTTAAGTTCAACAGAATGTCTTGGTGTATAGACTCAGATGTAGATAAAATGCAAGCTCATGTTCTGCTGTAAGGTGTGGGAAAAATGAATGGCAAAATTTTGTCATGCATTTATGATACTCTTTTAATTCAAGATCATCAACAAAAAGTAGCTTGTTAGCTTCAAATAATTCTATAAGACAAATACTTAGCTTGAGTAGAAAAATTAATGGACATGTGGCCCTTTTGATTTAGTAACGACAAACATAGCCATTCATTTAAGAGCTAATGAGGAAGAGGGCGATGTGACTTTATATGTTGATGCTGCATTATATACAAGGGGTGGGTTTGAAGCAATGATTTAATTGCCTCCACTTGAATATGGAGGTCAAGGAGTTGAATCACCAAAAACAGCCTCACTTTAACATAATACGTTAAGCAGTTTCTAGCAATGGGGTAGTGGCAGGAGATGTTTGTAGGATGGTTGGCGGTTAGACAGGTTTCAGAAAAAAAACAGTGAAAACAACATCAGGTAATAGAGAAACAGTAAGCAGCTGATTTCAGCAAACGAATTGACTATTCAGTAGAATCAATGACTTAGAAAGGGAAGATGTATTACACAACCTTAACATGACTAGCCAAATTTCAGGACACCAACAACAATAACATCAAGTCTTTATCCCACGACGTGGGGTCAGCTACATAAATCATTTTTCTCTATTGTGTCTTGTTAAGAGTCAAATTATTATTTAAATTTAATAAAAATAATGTCATTTCTAATATTTTCTAGTCAAGTCTTTTTAAATCTACCTCTAACTTTCTTAACATAAATCAAATCTAATACATCTACTCCTAACCGGGTCATTGGAAGGCCAACATTTTATGTGTCTAAACCATATAAGGCGACTCTCACTAATCTTATCTGCCACTGGAGTTACTCCAATCTTTTCACATACATAGTTGTTTCACATTTTATCTTTTAAGAGTGAAACCACTCATCCACCTGAGCATCCTCATCTCTGCAACACTTAATTTCATGCTTCTCTTTTAATAGCCAACATTCTGCACCACAAAGCATTGCAGATCTCACCACCATCTTATAGAATTTCCCTTAAGTTTGGGGGGAACTTTTCTATCACACAACAGGCCCAATGCATTCCTACACTTCAACCATCCAACTTGAATTCTACTAATAATATCCCTATCTATTTCACCATCACTTTGAAAAATAGATCCAATATATCTGAAATGTGTACTCTTATTAATGAGTTGATCGGCCAAAGTCACAATCCCTCCACTAGATCTATTACTACTAAAATTATACTCCATGTTTTCAATTTTAGATCTACCCAAATGAAAATCTTTAGACTCTAAGGTTGACCTCCAAAATTCAAGCATTCCTTCAACTTTCTCTCTAGTCTTATTGAAGAATATCATCAGCAAAAAGCAAACACCATCCTACATCCTCTTGTAAATGTCTAGTAAGAACATCCATGACTAAAGCAAATAGATATAGGCTTAAAGTTGATCCTTGATGTAATCCAAATGAAATAGGAAAATACTTGGTCAAACTATCTTATGTTTGAACACAAGTAACAGTTCCTGCATACATATCCTTAATGACTTGAATATAAACCTTATTAACTCATTTCTTTTCTAGAACTCTCCAGAGCACTTTTCTTGGAACTTTATTAGGGTAGTAATATAATTTCTTAAATCATTTATTGACCATAAATATCTTTACTAAGGAGTCCTTAAATGAGAAGTCCCCAAACATAGGAGTATAAAAAAGCCCCAAGTAAATAAAAGAATAAAGAGAAATTAAAGTAAATTGACTCTTTACAACTAGATAACAAATCAATATATATCTAAACTCTAGAAACTCAAGTGCGTGACATAACTCATAAATTCAAACATTGGAAAGAAAAACAGTGAACTATGAATGCAAATGTGATGGTGTGCGTAGAAAGACTAAAGTTGCTATCGATGTCTACCATCAGGTGCATTCAAATAACTTTATATATGTAGATATGCACGTGTCCTGCATATATTGAAATCTAAAATATAAAACGATTTAAAGATCATAATAATCAGTTTTAATTAAGGTATAACTGTACATGAAACTTAATGAAATTCATGGTGTAAATCCCTTAACCAATAATATCTTTCTTTTTAAATACAAACTTCTTCAACTTGTTCTAAATATTCTAAGAAACACACTCATAAAGTTTGTTTAGTATGAGGATATGGATTTGTGCACCAAAAAATTTAGGAATCATTTGCCTCGCCATCTAGATTATCCACTTGGATACTAAATTACCTTCTTCATATAGAACTAAATCAAGTAAATGATTCAGAATGCTATCAAGAATATAGCATAATTAATCTTGAAATGACTGATTTGCAATTATAAATTAAGGACTAAATTGCAACGTTGCAAACTAAATTTCAAAATAGGAGAGAGCAACCAAGGTAAGCGGAGAGAGAAATACAAGTGAAGAATCAAAGAAACTACAAAATATTCACTCTAGTCTTTAATCCTTATCCTAAGGGCTAACCAACCAATTCTACGGAGATAATATAGGAATTAGTTGGCCACTTTTTTAACTCATATTTTCTAGTTTTCTTTAAATATGAATGAAATTCTATATATTTCTTCGATTTCTATAAACTGAGATTAACTTTGTAATTTGAGGTCAAGTTTTGATGAATGTAAATCGATTCATAGGCTATCAAAATGCAATCTCTCTCGCTCTCTCTCTCTCTCTCTCTCTCTCTCTCTCTCTCTCTCTCTCTCTCTCTCTCTCTCTCTCTCACACACACACAACAAACAACAAACGAGACCATTGATTACCCGGTTCTCTTTGTGCAAATTGTAGCCAGGAGCCACCCACACCTCATTCCATTAATTTGGCACCTATAGTTGTCGGCTACAACAAATCAAGGCGAAGTAAACATTATAGAAATGCAAATTGCATAACAAATCAAGGGGTAGCAAATCTTATTGGAACCTATAATGTAATAAGTTTCTAACTTCCACTAGGAAAAAGAGGGTTGAATGTAAATGGATCTTTACAGCCAAATATAAAGCGGATAGTATAACAAAAATAACATCAAGCCTTTATCCCACTACGTGGATCGGCTACATGAATCCTATTTCTCCATTGTGTCCTGTTAAGAGTCAAATTCCATTTAAATCTAATAAAAAATGTCATTTATAATATTTTCTAACCAAGTCTTTTTAGGTCTACCTCTACCTTTCTTAACATAGGTCAAATCTAATACATCTACTCTCTTAACCGGGTCATCGGAAGGCCGACATTTTATATGTCCAAACCATCTACGGCGACTCTCTCTAATCTAATTATCTGCCACTGGAGCTACTCCAACCTTTTCATATATATACTCGTTTCGCATTCTGTCTCTAAGAGTGAAGCCACTCATCCACCTGAGCATGCTGGTCTATGTAACATTTAACTTACTTTTATGCTTCTCTTTTAATGGCCAAAATTCTAAGCCATAAAGCATTGCAAGTCTCACCACATCTTAAAGAAATTTCCCTTAAGTTTGAGGGGTATTTTTCTATCACACAATAAGCCCGATGCATTCCTCAAGTTCAACCATCCAACTTGAATTCTACTAATAATATCCCCATTTATTTCACCATCACTTTGAACAATAGACCTGGGATATCTAAAATGTGTAATCTTATTAATGACTTGATCTCCCAAAGTCACAATCCCCCCCCCCAACCTTGATCTAATACTACTAAAATTACACTCCATGTATTCGGTTTTAAATCTACTCAAACGATTCCTAATTCAAAGTCTTCCTTCAACTCCCTCTACAGTCTTATCAACAAGAAAAATATCGTCAATAAAAAGCATACACCAGGGTACATCCTCTTGCAAATGTCTAAATAAGACTATCCATGGCTAAAGCAAAAAGATATGAGCTTAAAGCTGATCCTTGATGTAATCCAACTGAAAGAGGAAAATACTTGGCCAAATCACCTTGTTTTAAATACAAAGTAACAGCTCAGCATACATATCCATAAAGATTTGAATATAAGCATTATAAAACAGATACTAGAGTGGATAAATTTAAAGCCTAACTTGTGCAAAAGGGTACGCCCAATCATATGTATTGAATATCAAAAAGCTTTCTCACTCAACACAATTCTAGTTTTTCTCCATTCATAGTTACAAGGGTGGATGAGTGTCTTTACTCTTAAATACAAGATACGAAATGACCATAAACGTGAAAAGGTTGGAGCAGCTCCAATGGAAGATAAGATTAGAGAAAGTCGGCTTAGATGCTTTGGTCACATAAAACGGCGGCCTTCCGATGACTCGGTTAAGAAAGTAGATGCATTAGATTTGACTTACGTTAAGAAAGGTAGAGGTTGACCTAAAAAGACTTGGTTAGAAAATATTAGAAATGGCCTTTCTTTTTTAGATTTAGATGAGAATTTGACTCTTAACATGGCAAAATGAAAAAAAGGATTCATGTAGCCGACCCCACATAGTGGGATAAAGGCTTCTTGTTGTTGTTATTGTTATTATAGTTACAAGGGTGGAGATGAAGATCAATGGTGTTTATTGTCATTTTAGGCCTCCACAAACTATTTAAAAAAACAGCTGATAGAAAATTGAAGTTTTCAAATTGATAGAATTGAAAACTAACAATAGATTTGCACGTGCAGACACACAAATAAAGGTTAAGTCAAACTTGTCAAACTGCACTGATTGTACATGGTAGCTGCACCACAATAGGGATGATACGAATACCCATGCAAGTAGTTGGGTGATACGCAGCCATCATTTTAAATAATAAAACCAGAGATAGCAATTACTATTGGATGAGGATCAAGCTAAGTATATAAATTAAGGAATGAATTGAACTGTTAAATAAGCACTATTGATAAGAAAATAATGGTATAAGCATATTGCTGAGTATCATTTGTACGAGAATGTCAAGAAAAAGTTATGGCAATTTTATAAAACGATAATAAGACCCATTATGTTAAACGTATCCAATTTTTAGGCGATAAAAAAAATACAAGAACAATTAAGTATGGCGTATATTAAAATGTTTATGTGAACATATGAAAAAACTGGAATGAATAAAATATGGAATCATCATGCTACAGAGATTCAGGTAGCAGCGCCAATTGAAAACAGCAATGTCAAAATAGACAAAAATAGCTTGGGCATGTGCCATGGAGAAGAAAAGATGGAAGAAGATATATGTGGAAGAAATTGGAAGGAAAATGAACATACACAGAATAACTTATCTGCAAATTATGAAAAACTAACTTGACATAATTATAGTTATACAAGACTTCATAAAAATGAATGGAGGAAAAGTATATATGTATAAGCAAAATATGGTGATAATCATGTTTGTGGTATACTGGTATTCTTAGATATAGTAGAAGAGGAATCTTAGTATCTATGTAACAACTGTCATCACCTAATTGTTATCAGTAAACTGAAGCACAGTATAAAAATCTAGGTAAGTTGAAAAAAAATGCATTTTCTGAAATATCTTATCCTTGAGCTTTAAACGAAATGTTATTAGAAAACCAAACTAGGCGTGACAACCAGCTTGAAGCTAGTGTTAGGTTAAGATGCATTTGTGAATTACATTATCAGTATCATCCCTGCACTTTTGGCTGCGTTTATAAGCCCTCATTCCGTTGAGTGTTGCTGTTGATGCTGGTTGACATGCTAAGTCTATCTTGAGTAACTGTTTAGGCATAACATTTATTCATGTTGACTTCGATCAACCTATTTTTTTCTTAATTCTTTCACGTTATATACCCATCTTATTGATGCATCTTTCACCCGCATTTATATTGCCTAAATTTCTCGCTATATCACACTATACATCTTTAAATTTCTAGAAAACAATAATAGTAGCAAAAACAAGTAACCTAATCAACTAGAAAGACTTAAAAGCTTAATTAAAATTAACCAAAGGTTGGGCGAGTCTTCACTCATCAGCCAGTAATTTTACATAAGCAAAGCTGCAAAGGCACAGCCTATTGCAAATGCATTGCATGCTAATTATCTCAACAACAGCTTCACCGATGAGAAGAATACATATCACATGACAAACATGGAACCAAAACTCAAATTCATTAAAACACTATTTTAGACAAATTCCAACTCATTAGTGCTACAGAAGTTAGGAATGTAAACAAATATTTAATTATCAACTAAAGAAGAGATGATAGGTCAAATAGAATTTGAAAAGTTATTCATGTCAAATTTTTTTCCCATTTCTTTCTACTCTATTATCAGGTTAAACCTTCATACATAAGGGATTTTCAGGACAAAATTTCCGGAGAAACCAAATGATCATTAGTCTCATTCTTCTATCCCAGAAGAACAAAAGCATGTGCAGGTTATTGTTTTTGCGAGGAGGTGAAGCAACACTAAATTTATGACAGACTAATTTTGCAAATAGGTGGCATTTAAAAGGTGACAAAACGGTTCGTGGAAAAAGGCAGACTAAAATTTTAAAGTTGAACAAAACTTGGTGTATGATAAAGACGGCTAGTAGCATAAGATTGTCATAAAATTCTAGAAGAGGAAGGGAATGGTGCAATCGCTAGCAATAGAAGTTCTAGCTTGACCTAAGAGTTTCCAACACAAGAAGATTAAGTCATACATCAATATTAAAAATGTATCTTTTCGTGCCTATTGTGGAGATGCTTGACCGGTAGCTCCAAAAGCATTGCCCTTAGCCTTCCATGGAAAAGGCTATGGCACAATTACCAAAACAAAGACATGATTGATTCAAGATAAGCAGATTGGCATACAATTGCATAAGACATAGTTATAACTAATAAGCGATATCATTTTAGAAAAAGGTGAGAAGTTAAAAATATTTAAAAAGTTAAGTTTATTGAAAGCTTAACATTAATAAAGTAAGATTTGTCATATGATATTCAATTAGATGCCAGATAAATAAGTATTAGTTAAGAATATCAAAATATAGTAGCATGATGCCTATGGGCGATAAGTTTTAATTGCTTAAATCTATTACAAAAAAAAGGTATATAGATGAGATTATAAATTCTAGCACTAAAATTGGTTAGTTAAAATTGAGAAACGCCCAAGGAGAACCAAGATTCTATAATCATCAAGACAATCAAAATTTCCAAATTTACAATTAGACCAACTAAATAATATGGATACGAGTATTGAACAACAAAGAAATCGTTAATACTCAAGTTAAGCGTGACAAGAATTAGAATATTAAGATGAATTTGTAGTAAAATTAAAAAAGGACAAATTAGAAATACTTATACTGGGTGGATAAGGTGAGTGGTGCCTATTGAAGAAAAGATTGATAGAAAATAGATTTAGGCCGTTTGAGCATGTGCAATCAGAATAGAGCATACACTAATAGAGAGGGTAAATATAATTGATCTAGAATGATTAGAAAGGAAAAGTGATATACCAAAACAAAGTAAGCACCTCAAGTTTTACAAATGACCAGATGGAATAAGATAGCATGAACACCTCCAAACTTATATACAAACTACAAATTATTTTGAATCATTCATTTGACATTGAAATTTAACCAAGGTTTTATTTGAAGATAAAATTAAGTGTGACAAGTAAAGCAAGCAGCCTTTTACAATAAAAGATGTTTCATGTAAAGTCCAAGAACTTCATCCTACTGAAAATCAGCATGAAAAAGCTATAAAAACAAAAACTCTACTTTCTGGATAGGATAATCATTAGTCTTTTTTCTACTGTAGCCAATCAAATGCATAAAGTTTAACTCACCTCTGTCTTGTAGCGTGTGTCTGCAGCTGGTATTCTTAATTGTGCTTTCCAGTCTTGTGAGCTGGAAAATTACAAGAAGAATAGATAAATTTGAAGCACAAAGCATGGAATAAGTATTTTAAAAAACAGAACTCGACTTTCCACATTAATTTTATCTGGGAAAGCCAAACCAAACCATCGTGCACAATTTGTTCTAAAATACATATAATGCCATAATAACTAAAGGACAATATTACCACATAGGAATACAATATAGTACGAAAGAACTGCACAAATAAAAAGAAAATATGTAATAGCAATAAAAATAAAATACTACATAAATTCTACCATGCGTATACATGTTCAACCATCCATATTATGTCGACCAAATTAGGGAAAAAGAAAATGAAGTACAAGCCGTCTTTCTAAACCTTAACAACCAAGGTACATAAATAGGATGTGGGACAATAGGCAAGGTTTTGAACAAAATCATATGCAAGTTTGATGTAAATAATTATCAAAATTAGGTAAAATAACCCAATCAATAGTCAATGTTTGATATGGAAAGAGCTAAAGGGCAAGGAAACAACACCTTTAGGGAGGAACAACCTCCCTGAAGTATGATGAAGGTTGAAACAACAACAACAACAACATCATCAAGCCTTTACCCCACAATGTGGGGTCTGATGAAGGTTGAAAGAGAACTTTTAAAAAGAGATTGCCCCATAATACTTTGATAAGACTAAGAGAATAAAAAGGCATCTAAACCACAACCACAGCTTAGTAAACTAGTTGAAATGGAGAAGACAATCTTCTAATAACAACTTCAGACTACTGAGATCTTATGTTCACACTTTTTAGGACAAAGGGCATTTGTGCCCCAGACAACAAACCACTCACTTCAAAAGCTGCTTGGGAACATGGTTTAATGTCTCAATTCCAAAAGACAATCTTTTCAAAATGGAATAAAAGAATCAAATATCGAATTCCTCTATGTCCTCAAGGGGTGTCAAAATGGGTATTCGGGTCGAGTTTGAGTCGAACTTGGAATTGACCTGGGTCCAAACGGATTGACCCTAACCCGACCCAGTTATGTAAACGAGTCAGAATTTCTGACATGGACCCGACCCGCTAAGTTACCAGGTTGACCCAACCCACTAACCAGCCTAACCCAAATCTCCTTCCAAGCGTGAGCGAACAGTTCGGGCAAGCGGTGAGGGCGAAGGCCGAAGGGGGCGTGTCACGTGTGCGGGCCAGCCTACACGAGGTGCGGCACTACGGCCGTGGAAGCTAACAAGGGTGCGCCGGTGAGGCCTTGCGGGTGTTGCACGGGTTCGGGTGCGGTTCGTGCACATGCTTGCGCGAGGGCGAGGGGTCGGGCACCAGTGTTGTGCAGACGAGAGCGCGCTGGACGGCGGGAGCGCATGCGGGGGTGGTGCGGACTCGAGGGCGAGGGAGCGGGCCATTTCGAGTTTCCGAGTCAACCCGAACCTGACCCGATTTTGTAAATGGGTCAGAATCTTGAACCCGAACCAGACCCATATGACAAACGGGTTGACCCGAACCCGAAGTTTTCCAGTTCGGGTCAGGGTCAAGTTTTAGGTAGGGTCAAATATTGACACCCCTAAGGTCCTCTGCTTAACAAAACAATCCCCGTATTGTCCCTTAGACAAATACAGCCTAATTGATTCGACTGTCCTTCCAAAATTCAATTGTATCATGTATCATTCGCATAATCCATTGCTAGTGTGACTCACCATAGCTCTGCAAAATTATGTTTTTTTTTTTTTTTTCAAACAGTCAATATAGTTATGGTACTCAGCTTGCAGTAGAAATGCAGTTTGTATTACATTGGAGGAATAACTCTAACCCAGGATAAGCTTTTGATCCCAAGATGAAAATAAAATAAATTCAACCAGTGTGTAACTAGAAATCATGGCCTCACTGCTCTCAAAATTTCCCATCAGCCTTTTTAAAATTAATGTGGCAATAAATATAAATAATGCACTTTCAAAAAAGGAATGAGAGATAGTATCTCAGACATCTACACTCCAAGAACCCAATTACTATGTGAATCCAAATGAAAGTAAGCTGTCAAGGAAATGGAAACTATAAGAGTCCATAGTTTAAGAAGGTTTCAATTCAACAAGTGTCTGCCAACATCAGTTGTTCATTGGTGTATCTTTTTAGCCTCATGTTTGTAATTGACTCAAAAAACTAAAGCCCTTCTAATTAATATGTTATCTATTTTTATATCAAATGAAGCATTTTATTCTCACTATTTCAAATCAATTATGCTTTAAATAAGCTAACCCAAAGCTTATGAGAAAGAAAGATACGGCTTGCAAGAAGAATTGATGATTATACTGATCACGCCTGGGAAAGAATGACATAAAATGTTTACTTATGCAAGAAGAAATGGCAACACGTCAATGCGAAAACTTGCTTGTCCTAGTAAAGTTCATAGACTTAACTGAAATCAAAGTGTGACCCATTCTATAAGAACAGTCATTTCATCTTTCATTTTCCTTTTATAGTCTATCAACTACCCTGTTAATTGAGCACAACGCCAAGGTCCAAGTTAAACCCAGCATATTAAAAGATGAGCATTCATAAACACAAAAGCTTAAACTAATAGTAGTACAGCTACAATATTAAGATCTCAACCCTTATTTCATTTCTAATGTGTGTCAATTTTTCACTCCTGTGTAGATCTTAACGGTCAACCCTACAATCCTTCACCTTGGACATCACTCCTCAAACAAAAGCTTTTCAATTCCATATGCAACAAGAGCCCACTCAATCACGTGGAGCCTAGAAGAAAGTCGCTTGCTTGAAAATCTTGCAAAACAATGGTAGAAAATGCTTAGAATTATAGGAGCCACAAACCATATAAAAAACTTGATACCAAATGAACCACCAAATTTAATCCCAAATGAACAACCACTATCTACATATCACATAACTCATACGAGTACACAGCAAAAGAGAGGAAAAAAAATGCTACTACAGAATAGTGGCACATCTATGATTCTGCTAGAGCGCAATTTCCCACCCTAAATCAAGAAAAATATATGTACATCAAATAGCCTGATTAGTAATCACGTATGCCACCCCAATTAAAAGAAACCTATCGCCGTTCCCCTAAACCACTTGAAATGAATTGCAATGCCTAAAAATCTATAGAAACAAAAATAGTTTTGAATATAAACTTTTTTAGTAAGTCATGATTATAATATTTTAAAAAATTTTGCATGCAATTACAATATCAAAATTATAATGATGCTTCACAAAATGACCAACTTGGTCACAGTATACCCAACAATCTAGAAGCTTAAAAGGCAAGAAAAACTAAATGAGGATAAATAAGCCTTAATCAAGTAATCTTAAATTGAATCACACAAAATAAAATCAATTGTACATTCACAAAGATGTACAAGTTGCTCTATAAATTTTTTGTTCGTGATCATGAAACCATAGAGGAAATGCACATGTAATATATAGCTTTTTGGCATGTTTGTTGCACAAAACAAATTCCTGTTATGTCCAATTTTTGAAAAGCAAAGCAAAAAAAAAGTTTTATCAAACTAAAATTAAATAAAAGCTTCTCCTCAGATAATAAAATAAATAAAATAAAGAAGCCATCCATGCATGTAAAATTAAACCACCTTCCAGCAGCATGAATGTAACAAAGAAAGTAAGAAACAAAAAGAGCTAATTTCATAAATTCCAATTTTCAAGTTTAGTGGCGTCCACAGATACCAATAATCACCAAGTGAAACATGCTTATCCAAAAAAAAGTATAGTTTTTTCCATAGAATATTATCTTTCTCATATTTTAAGCTATTTCAAAAAATTTAAAAAAAAATAACTTTGCAGCAATTTCTAAAGCCATAACTCTCCTTTGCTTGCAAGATCCAGGATTTGGGGTACCAAGAATTTTTTTAAAAATGTTTCTAACAAGTTCATTCAACAATAATCTTTCTAGTGGCACGAGAAGTTATCTAATCATTTGAACATAAACTAAAAGATCCCATTAGCCTCCACATTCACCTCAAGGGCTACAAGTCCATCCTCCTTGAGATCAACTCCACCAAGATCCAGCTCTCTTAAACTTGGTCCCAATTTGCCTACCATAGCTACACTAGCAAGCTCAACTCCATCCAGCTCACAATGATAGAAGCTGATATATGAGGGACCATTGAGGTCATGTTCCCCAACAAATAGCTCATGGGGAACGAAGAGATCAGCCATGAAGTAAAATGTGACTCACATGCTTTAAACAACATGTGGTACCACGACTCCTATCAGTGATACCCAGACAACTCCTTCCATAAACATAAATGCTTAAGAAACTTTTCAGATGGCATTAATTTCTCCAATAATTTAAAAAAAAAGGCATAGAGCCTTCATTCCTCTCCTTGATGCTTTACTCCTTATGTTGAGAAATGTAAGAAAAAATAATGTTTGTTCTTCTAATTTAATCCTTGCAAATGAATATCTTAGAGCAATAGTAGATGAAAACCCAAGTTTAAATAATTTCTAACCTAATATGATAGTGCTTTCAGGGTGCAATTTAAGTGGATTTGATTGATTTTTAGACGGGTTAGTTTCAAATTTTGAGGGAATCAGCCCCAGCTGCCTAAAGTGCATAACAGGGCTAGGATGGGGACCCTCAACTATATAGGGCATGCAGCCATTCCTTTTAGCCATACTAAAGGGACTAAACATATTCTAAAATGTTCCATAAAAAGAAATAAGTGTGTTGACACTTTCTCCCTTTACTTGAGTACTATTAAGCCGATAAATGGAAACTTCATGTGAACAGATAAGTAAAGGAACCCATCATAAACACTTTAGCTTTAGCAGCATTGCATCCTATAATCATGCAACTGTTGCTATATTGAAAGTAAAACGGCCGCCTTGTGGACACACCAAAGAGGTTATAGTCATAGAATTCTGTACAGCTGTTAATAAACTCAGCAATTAAAAAACAATCCTTTATTCAACTGAATCAAAAGAAGATTACAAAAACCATCACACAAAATTCGCTTAAACGTTTCTTTTCATACCTGGAATCAATGGCATCAGAGGGAACTGGTTTCACCAGCTCATTAGAACCAGAATGTCTTTCCATCTGATTCCTCCTCAGCCATTGCTGCTGCTGATGCTGCTGATGTTGGAATTGTTGATTTTGCTGGCTCTGTGCGGGATTTCTCTCGACGTAGTGCTGCTGAAGCTGAGGTCCTCGTGGATAAAAGTTGACATTCGGCTCAACGCCGCCTCCGCGGCCATTGCCGATTCCTGGAGGATACCTTCCTCTAGGGTTCATCCGGACGAGCTAAATGATTATCCAAATCAAAAGTAGCAATTAGTGAAAAATCACATCTTCAATCGCAGTAAATATAAAGTTAGATTTAATAAAGCGCATATACTCAACTACAACCTACCGAAACCCAAACTTCCCGCGGCAGAGGGAAAATCTTCCAAACCCTAATCCGAAGCGCAGACCAGAACTAGCCGATGGACGATGAGCCAATGATTTTGCGGATCAAACGTTTGCGACTAACGAGTTGAAAATGGGAGGAACAGGAATAGATAGGAAATTATATTTTCTTTTGAAATTTCCAGGAAGCATCTGCGAATGCAGCGACAGGGGTAGGTATTTGTTTCCATGCTCTCTCTTCCTCCGTTAATTTTTTTTTATTTTTCTATTACCGAGCGTAATTTATCAATAACTTGGATAATGATAACAACATTATAATTAAGAGAATTTAATCGTGTTAATAATTATAATCCATATATTAAAATTGATTATTATATCTTCAAAATCATTAATTGAAATCATTTACTTTATATTTTATCTATCATGATTTTAAAAAAAAATTGACAAAATTAAAAATGTCCAACCAAATTAATTAGCTAGAACTCAATATGTTTATTAAACATATTTAAAATCCCCATCTAATCTTAGTGAAATACATTGGATATTATTAATAGAATGCATCGAGATTATTGTATGATAGAAAAGTATCTCTCTAATTTTAGATAAATTTTATAAAAGGGTGGTAGGACTTGAAATACTTTATGGAGTAAAATATTCATCATTAAAAGATAAACATAAAATTAAGTCAAAGTGTTGCAAAGATGATGACGCCTAGTGTTAACCTGAGAATGAGGTTAAGCTTATAGGAAGAAGAAAAATGAGAAGTGGAACAATAATGTTTTCCATTGAGTTCTAATGTAAGATTACAAGCCTTTATATAGGCAATATTCATGACCGTACATAACAAAAAATAGTTTTATAAATGTACTTTCTTGATGTTGGAATGTTCCACTTCTTTATCTACTAACACACCCCTGCAAACTAATGCCATTGTAGTGGCAATGAGTTTGTTAACTAGATATTTGAACCGAGTGATAGATAGAGGTTTTGTGAATAGATCAACCAATTGGTCCATGGAAGAGATGTGATGGATGTGTATACTGCGGTTCTTGACACACTCCCGAATGAAGTGGCAATCCACCTCAATGTGTTTGGTGCGAGCGTGATAAACTGGGTTATTTGCCAATGTTATTGCAGAAGTATTATCACAATAAAGTGTCGTTGGGTCTTGTTGAGTGCATTCCAATTCTTGAAGTAGTCGTATGATCTATATAATTTCGATTGCTGTTGTGGCAAGAGCCTGATATTATGCTTCTATGGAAGAGCGTGCTATAGTGGATTGCTTCTTGGCACTCTAAGAGATTAGAGCCGAACCTAAGAAAATACAGTACCCCAAAGTGGATTTTTGATCTTGATAATCACCCGCCCAATCTGAATCAGTGTAGGCTCGAAGGGTGATAGAATTGGTTGTTACGAGCAGCCCATGATGATGTGATCCACGGATATATCTTAGTATCCATTTGAGTGCTTCGAAATGACTCTCTTTTGGTTGATGCATATGCTGGTAAGCTTTGTTAACTGCATAGGTGATATATGGCATGGTTATAATAAGATATTGTAAAGCCCCTGCTAACTGTCAGTAACGTTTGGGATTTGAGAACATGGGTGACGGTGAATTAGATGCATGTTTAGTACTGCTTCGAGTTGCCATTGGTTTGCTATTAAGCATACCTGCTCTAGCAAGAATATTTTCAGCATAGGTTGTTTGATGAAGCACCATTCCATCAGGTGTATTTTTTGTAGTAAGACTGAGGATTTGTGACAAAATGCCTAGATTTCTCATATTAAACCTTTGATGTAGGGGATCAAGAAGCAGAGTAATGGTTTGTGTGTTGTTGCCTGTTAGGATAATGTCATCTACATATATTAGTAAGTAGATGAATGAGCCATTTTTTCGATATATTAGTACGGATGGATCCGAGTGACTAGTAGCAAATCCAAGATTGTGAAGAAATCCTATTAGTGTTTCAAACCACTGTCATGGTGCCTGTTTAAGGCATATAGTATTTTATTAAGCTTGCATACGTATGTAGGATGAGTGGTATCCGTGAACCCGAGTGGTTGTTTCATGTATATTGTATCAGTTAGCGGATCATGGAGAAATGCATTTGATACATCTAGTTGATAAAGAGGCCATTTGTGGTAAAAAGCAATGACTAAAAGAATGTGCACTGTAGGTATTTTGGCAACTGGACTAAATGTTTCAGTATAGTCCAAGTGCTACTAGTCTTGCCTTATATCGAGCTAGAGTACCATCTGAGTTATATTTTGTTCAGAATGTCCACTTACAGCTGAGTATATTTTGATTGGGAGAGGATGGTACAAGATCCCATATACCTTGTGATTATAAAGCTTGAAATTCTTGTGACATTGTTGTTCGCCAATGTTTTCATTTGGCCACTTGTATATAGAAAGTAGGATCAGAATGGGTGAGTTGATGTGTGAGATCAAAAACAAGTTTCGGTTTAAGATGGCCTAAGATGGCCTGTTTGAAAATGAGTTTTCATGGGATGAGTTGATAAAGGATGACTTGTAGGTGGTTGATTTTGTGGAGTCGAGGATATGTGAGAAGTGGAGTTAGAAGATGGAGTTGGGGTTAAGACAGGTGTTTGTGTACGTGGAGTTGATATATGAGTTTGTAGAAGTTGGAGAGACTGCTGTGATTGTAGAGAGGATGTCAGAACAAGAAGCAGAGGTGGTATGGTATTCGTTATTTGAGTGGTAAGGTTGTTGAGAGAGGAAGTTTGTTTTTGTTGAAATGGGAATATGCATTCGTTGAATATGACATGCCGAGATGTGTAAACACGATGTGTGTGAGGATCAAGACATCGATATCCTTTTTTATCTTGAGCATATCCAATGAAGACACTTGGCAATGAGAGGTGATCATTTGGATTTGGAGTAAGGTCGCATCCATGGATAGCATAGGCACCCAAACGTTTTCAGATGTGTGTAAATTGGCGATTTGGCATATAACTTTATAAATGATGTTTTGTTTTGAAGATTGATTTGTGGGAAGTCGATTGATAAGATATATGGCCATGTGTAACGCTTCAATCCACAAGTTGGAAGGAGCACTGGAGTGTTTTAAAAGACTCCTGACGGTTTCAAGAATATGGCGATTTTTTCTTTCAGCTACACTGATTTGAGAAGGTGTATAAGGACATGTATATTGATGAGTGATACCCCAAGTATTGCAATAGGATTGGAATGTGTGGTTTAGATATTCTCCTCCACAATATGTTTGAATAGTGCGTATGTCACTCTTGAATTGACACCTGATAAATTTGTGAAATGAGATGAATTTGTGTGTGACTTCAGATTTTTGTAGAAGCAGAAAGATCCAATAGTATTTAGTGTTGTCGTCAATAAAAGAGACAAAGTAACGATAACCTTGTATTGAAGAAATAGAAGAGGGACCCCATACATCGGAGTGAACAATTTCAAATGGACTAGTAGTAGAGATAGAGATTTTGGAAAAGATAAACGTCTGCTCTTGGCAAGACAACAAGTATTACATTTCAAACTAGATGGAGAAGTACAAATGTGAGAATTAGATATAGCAAGTTTTTGTAGAGCATCAGCTGCATGATGCCCAAGCCGACTATGCCACAAGTCAGGTATGGACTGAATGGAAACTAATGCGAGATCTAGAGAGTTTAATGTTGGTTGAACCGTATAAAGACCATTATGGCAAGGACCTTGAAGAAGTAGTCGATTGGTCCTCGAATCCTTTATTTGGTATCCAGTGGAGGAGAATGATACAATGCAATCATTATCGTGTGTTGGATGATGTACAGATAGAAGATTGAACGATATGTTGGGTACATAATGAAGTTTGTGGATATAAAGTTTACCTGTAAGGGTGGGAAGTAAACCTTTACCTGTGTGTTGGATTGGTAATTGCTGGCCATTACCAAGAATGACTTGAGATGTTTCGTCATACGATTCAGTTGAGCTTAGTTGAGATGAATCTACTGTTAAATGTGTTAAAGCACCACTGTCAAGATACCACTCTGATTGCCTGGAAGCATCGAATATACTGAATAGAGCTGATTGGGATGGATTATCTATGTATGATGGATCATTTCGATACCAGCATCGGATAGCCGAATGACCAGACTTGTAACAAATCTGGAAAACAATGTTTCTATTTACAGATTTATCTCCTTTGCCATGCAGCTGCAGTGATCCTCTACCGTGACAACCTCTATAGTTGTTGAATCATCCACGACCCCGTACGCGAGAGGCAGTGAGCGCCATTGTGTTGTCCGTCAGTTGTACAGATTGTAAATCTTTTGTGGCTTCTTGTGCTAAATTTTGTTCTTCACTGCAGAGTTGGCTATAGAGATCATCCAAACTTAAAGGTTGTAGGTTTGTACGTATAGCTATCTTGGAAGCTTGATATGAAGTGGGGAGTCCATTAAGAGTGTAAAGAATGACATCTTATGGATCAATGTTACTACCAGTAGCGACTATGGCATCTACTCTGGATTTTACATCAAGCAAGTATTGAGTCATTGTCTTGTCCCCCTTGGATAAGTGATGAAGTTCATTTTTCAGATGTATAACACGTGAACGTGTTGTTGATTGAAGCCGATGAGCTAGAGTTGCCCAGATTTCATGGCAATGTGTGAGAGAGAGCACATATGGTAGAATGGATGGAGAGATTACCTAATATAACGCTGCAGCAAGGTTTTGATCCATTAGCACCCAGCTGTCATATGAAGACATGGTATTGGGTAGGGAAGTTTTATCAGCGATGGACTGATTTGTCGGGTACGAAAAAGAACTATCAAGAAATCCTTTGAATCCGTTTGCATTGAAAACTTTTTCCACTTGAGACCTCCAAATTGGGTAATTATCAGCAGCTAATGGTGTTGTGACTAGGTTCTTGATATTGCTCATCAAAACTTGAGCTGGGCGGGAATTGAGATTGAATTGAATGAAGACATGGAGTTGACGGTAGGCGGCGAACTAGAAGAACCAGCCATCTAAAGCTTACAGGAATGCGATTAATGCTCTGATATCATGTTAAATTGAGAATCCGGTTAAGCTTACAAGAAGAAGAAGAATGAGAAGTGAAATAGTAATGTTTTCCATTGAGTTCTAATGTAAGATTAAAAGCCTTTATATGGCAATATTCATGACCGTACATAACAGAAAACGGTTTTATAAATGTACTTTCTTGATGTTGGAACGTTCCACTCCTTTGTCTACTAACACCTAAGAGGATGAATGACTTTATGCTAGAAAATATAGACATGGAATGCTTGAGCATAAAATGGTTTGCTCATATAAAATGTCAGCCATTCGATGATCATATTAGATGAGTAGATGTATTAGATTTGACCTATGTTGAGAAAGATAGAGATAGAGCTAAAAGGAGTAAAAAGATTCATACAGCTGATCCCATATATTTGGATAAAGACTTATTGTGGTTGTTGTTATTGTTGAATCTAATATAACTTAGGGGCGCTTTGTTGGTTGAAAAAAAAATGTAATGTATTTGAAATATATGAAATAGTTATATAAGTTTGAAATAAATTTTACATTTTTCTAGTTTGACTTGAAGAAGAATGCAGTGTAAAGCTCAAAAAATGATAGCGGGCAATAGCCAGCAGGCGACCTGCAATGGTTGGTGGCGAAAGCTAGTGGGCATCGACAATGGCGGCGACTCACATCAATGACAAAGAATTTATGATGTATTTTAAAAATTGTTCAAATCTAACAAATTTTAAATAAATATCAAACTTGTACTAGATGGTGCATTTCAATACATCAGAAAAAAAATATTTCATTTACTTCAAAGAAAATATCAATATTTGCAAAACTCTTGAATTTTGAAATATTTTACACACTTTTTTACTTCAAATCAAACAACCTCTTTTTACTTATTTTTCTATATGCTACTAAAAAATAATTAGATGGGAGTAAGAAATATAAAGAACAAATTATAGAATAAAAGATATAAGAAAGAAATCGAATGAAATACATAGATCAAAATTTTTATTTTATGTCACTCACCTTCAGTGGTAACATAAACAGTTAATTCTTAAAATCCTAGTCAGCAGATGAAAACAATGATATTGACCCTAAAGGCTTTGAGGAGATAATGAGCAAGTTGGCTCATCTAATATTCTAATATATATATATATATATATATATATATATATATATATATATATATATATATATATAAATAAGAAGAGGTGGCCAAGGAGGTAAAGCTCCTCAAAAATTTATAATTCTTAATTATTTATTTTTTATTATTATTTATTATAAAAATAGAAGTGTAGTTAACCATTTTTATCCTTTTATTCATCTCTATGTAATTCGGACTTTTAGAGAGAGAGAGAGAGAGACAGAGAGAGGCTTACTATTTTAACAAATAGAAATAGGCTTCTTCACCAGCTAAGACTGAAAGCTATTTCCTTGTTGGGGGAAGCGGTGTTTGATTATACCATCTAGGGATTGCTAGGTTGCTACAAAAGGAGTGTAAAATATTTCAAATATATGTAGGGGTTTTGAAAATATTAATGTTTAGTTTTAAGTAAAATAAATATAGTGTAATATTTTAATGCATTTGAAATTCAGTATAAAATTCTTTTTTTTTTTTGGTATTTGGAATTCCTCTTATTTGGGAGATTTTCAAATACATCAGAAATTCATTGTAATTGTCATTACCACCACACGCCGGCTACTACCAACAACCACCGTTGCCATCGTCATCATCAGCCGCCGCCATCCGCTTCATGTTTCATCGGCAATTAATGGAAGACAAAAACAAGAGTTTATTGCTCATACTTGGGTCAATTGCCCTGCTTTGCTCTCTCTCGCTTCCTTGTTTCTTCAGTTCATCTACTCACTATTAGAAGACCTTAGCAAACCAACTCATCATAGAAAGAGAACATATACGTAGCTCATATTGATCTGTTGGTTGAGAGCTTTGGTCAACAACTAAAGATTCATTTGAGACAGCTTTCTTATTAATTTCTAAAGCAATTTTTTGGCATAAAAAATTTTTGAACTAGAAATTTTTTGTACTAAAAAGCTGCTTTAGAATTAGTAAAAAAATTATCCAAAATAAAACCTAAAAGATATTAAAATTGAGTGTTATGTGTGTGAATTCATCTTAATTGATCTAAAAAAAAAAAAAAAAAAAAGAATATATTGCTCAACTTCCATGTTATTCAAAATCATCCCAATTACATGCCTTGTCGGCACTTAATACTTACTAGCATTAATCGCAGAAACAACCTTCCCCATCTCCATCCCTCGACTTCCCTTGACCAAAACAACGTCACCTAAAGCCAATAACTCTGTAACTTTTGGTGCAAGAGATTCTACATCTGAACTGCAAACCACATCAATCTTATCCAAAAGCTTCAGCTTTTTGGCAGCGGTGAGAAATCTTTCTCCAACAAGCATTATAAGCCCAATAGAAGCATGACAACAGAGATTGAGCACCAGTTCATGGGCAGCTGCTTCAGTGACACCCAGTTCAAGCATGTCACCAAGTATGCAAACTCTTTTACCAGTACAGTCAAGGTTCTTCAGTGATTCAATGGCTGCAGCCATGCTTGGAGGGCTGGCATTGTAGGCGTCGTTAATGACTGTGATACCGCTCCTTGTGAGGACCATTTGGGACCGCATGGGTGCGGGACGAAATCTTGACAGTGATTCTGCGATCTGAGGAAGAGGTATGCCTAATGAGACGGCGACGGCTGTTGCAGCACATGCATTCATGGCTTGGTGCAAACCAGGACCATGTATCTTGAATTCAACCCTGAATGAGAAGATGATTGTACATAGCTTGTCATATGCATAGAATCAAATATTTATCATAGTCAAACAACAACAACAACAACAACAACATCAAGCCTTTGTCCCACTACATGGGATCGGTTACATGAATCCTTTTTCTCCATTGTGTCATGTTAAAAGTCAAATTCTCGTTTAAATCTAATAAAGAAAGATCATTTCTAATATTTTCTAATCAAGTCTTTTTAGGTCTACCTCTACCTTCTTAACATAAGTCAAATCTAATACCTCTATTTTCCTAACCGGATCATCGGAAGGCCGTCATTTTATGTGTCCAAACCATCTAAGGCGACTCTCTCTAATCTTATCTTCCACTGGAGCTACTCCAACCTTTTCACGTATATGCTCATTTCGTATCATATCTCTAAGGGTAAAGCCACTCATCCACTTGAGCATCCTCATCTTTGCAATACTTAACTTAGTATTATGCTTCTCTTTTAATGGCCAACATTCGGCACCATAAAGCATTGCAGGTCTCACCACCATCTTATAGAATTTTCCCTTAAGTTTGAGGGAATTTTTCTATCACACAACAAGCCCGATACATTCCTCCACTTCAACCATCCAACTTGAATTCTGCTGATAATATCCCCATCTATCACATAACAAGCCCGATGTTTATCATAGTCAAAGAACAAAAAAAAAAGGTTCATAGTAACGCGTAGGAAATTAGAAGACTGGATAATAACAATTATCAGTCATTGTAACAAGAGGATAGAATAGCACCTAAGTGTGGCAGTGTTACAATAATTATTGCTTGAATATTAATATTATTTGTATTAAAAAATCATAAATAATTATTTTCAATAGATACTATTCATTGTTATTCTAATATACTTGCTACTCAATCCAATCATAAGAATATCGTCGCACATCCATCTTAACTTTTTTCTTTTTTGTCACTTTCAATAGTCAACATACCTATTAGTGACCACTTTATTACCCAACACTCATATCTAAATAACATAACTAACCAAATTGCAGTTCACAGTCTCTATGATATTCTCTTACTGTAAAGAACTCTCCAAGCACTTCTACATTCTGACCACTAGCTTATCTCTAAAAGTTAAATCCTCATTAATATCTCATTATTTTATATAATATATCCAAAATTAAACATATGAGTTTAGCTTCAAGTAGCAATGTCAAATTGCTAATATTACACTACTAATAGTGTATATGATTTATACAATCTTTATTATACTAGTCTAAAGCACTTAATTTTCAAAACGTTCTCTATTATTCAAAGTTTCTATTTATTGTTGTAGAAGTCTCATATGTGAAAAACATACACCAAAGAAATCAAATTTGTATATCCTTGGCAAGCATCTCTAGGAACCATTATAAAATAAAATAAAAATAAAAAAAATAAAAAAATCTCTAGGAACCATTATAAAAAGATATGGACTTACTGTTCTATTGTTGAAGTAATTATAATAGGGAACTCTCTAGTGACTTCATAACTGCTTCTAATACTATTGTGTGATCTGAGAACTCACTTGATTTTATTCAAGCATGTTTGAATATGAACTTTAAAAAGACAAACTAAGAAACAAATAAAGCAGTTCCTAAGGATTTCACCCTCCTTTGAGGACCTCATGTTATTGATAAGATTTACCATTGATAAAAGAAATTCCAATGAGGGCTAGTCATCATGCACTACAATCATTCGTTGTCATAGCTTCCCTTATAATCCAACCTGTTGTGATGTTGTTTGAGATAGATGCGGTTCCAACATGTTCTAAGGAGATGGTGGAGGGATGATGGCAAACTCAATCAAGGCTCCATTGCTCCACATTTATCGATGAGCGCTAATCTATATAGTTAGCAAATAATTATTTTCTAATTCTTGTTAAGAGTTATGGGTTGCATTATACAAAGAAACCTCGTAAACCCAAGATCGAAAACTTGCTAAGGAGGTCAATTTGCAATCTACCAACGCTAATAAAAGGTTTTATGCTTTATCAGTTATGTTATATGACTCTTACACAAATGGCAAACATTCAGAGGATTGCCCTTCATTTGATTAAAATGACTAAGTAAGACATTTGAGGAATGGCCATCCAATAAAAAAGAAGATTATAACATCCTTATTGGATAAAGTATTTTAAGTATGAAAATTGGTTCATTTATGGGTTTCCATCGAAGTTTGAATTTGATGCTCTAGGAAATTTTAAGGTGGAGTACAGAAGGGCAACAACTCCAACCACAAAGTATTCATTATTTATTTTTGCTGACTTTCTTGGTTTATATATGTTTTTATATACTTTAATATTTTTTTTCATGTGAATCAAAGTCAGCGGAGCGGAGGGTCGACCATGGATGTTAAGAATCCCTCTAGTTGAGATTTGATTATTACTATGCCAATAATAGGTAGCATAATATTTGACTAATAGGAATGTAAAGCCAAAGCTCCCAAAGCTTATTCTTGAAGGGGAGCACTAAAGATGGTGGGAGTCCCTCTAGTTATGATCTTTAGTGAGTGCTCCATCAAGAAGAACATAGAGCTTACAAAGATTTTTCTTTTGATTTGATAGCATATGGCAACATTTGAGAGGATGATTGATATGGTTGCAAAAAGGACATATAAGGAAGCTGTTACAACCATGACCACATATGTCAGTAGTATGACCATCACATCCATGATTCCCCCGTCCTCACCATCCTGAGAGCTAGAGACCAAGGTTGCTTGATTAGAATGTGAAAGGGAAGTCAGCTTTGTGACATAAAGAACCAAGGAAGTGAGTGCAGATGCAATAATAGCAATTCATCTCATTTTCACACTGGGCATTATAATAAATTTGGCTCGAAATGATCCTAACATATCATAAATTGAATGGCTAACAATAAAATCAATAAATACAACATTTTGTCTCAGGGACATATCAAATCAAATTGAGTATTTGTATAAACATATGATACACCAATATTACCATGCAGGGACCCTAGTTATTAATCATTATTAGGCAAGACACATCTCCTTACACCTACATCACACCACACCATTATCCTAATTAGAGACAACCACGTATTTAAGGAAGTTTCAAGAGCACTTTTAATGTTAAAGTTCAATGTGGATATGAGGAGAAGGAAGAGGGAGTCTCTCTCAAACTTGTTATGACATAATTTTGTTTCATTACTCGTGTTAGCTGAGTCCACACAAGTTTACATAAGTTAGTTCTATTTATTTTGTTTATATTTTATTCTTTTTATGCATTCTTTTTGCATTTTTACATATTTTTTGACATATTTGTTCATTTTATCTATATATGTGTCCACCAAGATTCTTTTCAATAGAATTTTTTCAACTAACTCATGATGTAAGGTAGTACTTTTTATTAATTTGTATCAAAATTTTCAAAAGCGCTTTCAATTCACCCTCAATAGAGGGTGTATTGAAAAATTTATCAAGCTTATTTCACTTAAGCCAAGAAGGGAGAGCATAATAAAGCATGGAGTGATTGACATACTATTTATAGCGCTTCCTACTCAAGCCAAAAAGGGCAAGCACATATGATATATGTAGCACCTATGTAAGGAGAATCATTTGCCTAACATAAAAAAAAAGCATATGAGATTTAAGAGAGAATCCCTACAAATAAAAAGCAACTATTATAGGAGCCTCCACATAATGACTAAAAAGATGAGCATTATTGGTATTGTTAGTCTTAGTTCTACGGGAAGCCAAATGCATAACTCTATGAGTTGGTAGTAGATAGGACGAAAGCAGCATGAGCAAAAATGGGACATATAACCTCAATTTAGGTTAAAAGTTATCTTTGAAACGTAAAACATGAGTTTTCAACATCAATTTGCCCTTCCCACAAGAATATTTCTCACCAAAAGCATTTTCCTCCATCCCTTCCCTTTAAAAGTTGAATTGTGACTTTGAGCCATAGCTCTGGTCAGTAATGATGTGTGCCTGAAGTCCCATATGAAAAATCAAGGCTCTCGGCTACGGGCTCAAGAGACATGTCATTATACCACTAGACTTTTGTGACCACGTGGGTATACCTACAATGTAACTTAGAGAAATGGAAGCCTTGGTATTATTTCCGGGCCCCAATAAGTCATGTCATGAATTTATAATGACAATGACGAGTTTGTACATCATATCACTTGTCGGCCCACAACCACTCTTAAGAATGTCAATATAGCACCCTTTCGACAATATGCACCAAGTCAACTAGCCTGAACCTAGGTTCGCTCCAATATCGCATTAAGGAATTTGAATATGGTCCATCATACATATCCTTATTAACCTCATCATGCCTCTGACACACCCATTTTCCTTAATGCAAACCAAATAAATCTCATAATACTTCGATCATAAGCCTTATCAATATCTACAAAAATCATATGAAGATTATTTTTTTGGTCTACGTACATTTTCATTAATTTTTACACCAAAATCACTTTTATTGCGATTCCTAGCATGAAACCAATTTGACTTTCCTATAATGCCATAGTTTTTCTAAATTTGCATTTAATTTTTCTCTTCCATAATTTCATTATATAATTCATAAATTTCCTCTGTGATACCATAATTCTAAACATCTTCTTTTTCTTAAATATTGCCATAAAAATTTTCTTCTCCAATAATTTATTATTATCTTAGTCAATAATAGTTTATTAAAAGATTTATTAACCCAGCATATGTAATATCACCCATAACTCTACAAATCTCAAGAGGTATCCAATCTTGGCGTAATACTTTATATTTATGCATCTTCTTGAGAACTAACTCTACTACACTATATGCATCATAATTTTATTAATTATGCACTTCTAAAATGATTTCTTCATTAAAATTATTATTTAATTAATTGTCAAAATAGCATTTTCATCTTTATCTCAATCAAGATCTTATTATCTTCACTTCTAATAAATCAAACCCAACATGATGCACAAAAATAGAACAATTAAAGATGCATAAAATCATTAGCACCATGTATCAAAGCTGTGGAGTGGTAATCTTTCTAATTAAATAAAAATCATCATCATCAGCCTTGTACAAAATATTTGGGATTGGATTTAAGAATTCTCAATCTCTATTCATTCTTATTAAGTATGCAAATCAAAAGCTTATTATTTTCCCTTCAAGAACAAACTGGCTAATGAATGTAAAACTATCTTGGAAGGATAGAGATTACTTTTTAGTTACATGTTCCTCATTGGGATAATGGCTATAAGGCTATTGATGCTGAAGTCCTTGACAAATTTAAGTCGAGGGATTTTAATAAATTATCACTTTGAACCTTATTGTAGATCTAACGCTCAAGCATTACCATATAGCCCATTATACAACCTATTGAAATCAATGCACATTTTTATTTCAACTAATATCTACTTATTACAATACCAAACATGCTATTACAACTGGCGGTGGCAAATTTACCGCCTATAGTTAGAAACTCAGGTTAGATGAACCGGCTAGGTTTCTTTGAAAAGCAAGAGAAATATAGGGCACACTAATAGACTTTTAGTAGTTATATTCCTTCTTATAGTTATTTCTCCCCAATTCAATCTCTCATAGTTATCCTCAGAGGTTTCATTTAACCAAATGTATATGTACTTCAAAGAATAACTCCTTCCTTTTTTATTCCAACTTGATAGTGCTAATTTATGCAATCCCAACTTCTATATGCCATTATGACCTTTGAACCTCATATTGAATGGAATGCTAAAGCATGGGTACTTAAAAGTTTTTAAAACAATGAAGAAAGAATACTTCTTACATTTTTGGAGTCCTTTTGTCTGCAGCTTTAAATCGGTTGATGATGGAGGTAGGCATGTTATTTTCTATGATCACACGAACTGCATGACCACCATCAATGTTTTCAGCCAAGATTAGCCTAACATCACATCCAACCCCTCGTCCAAAAAGTACCTAACCAAGAAAATCAGATTGCAAAATCAGTAATAAGGGAAGTTATAACTCACAAGCGCCAAATGGTTGGGATGAGACTATTGATGATGATGAAGAAGATAAAGCTTTACTTTAAAAAAAATAACTCCAACTTTTTATCGATTTTTAAGATTGTGTTGTGCATTTTAGCCTCTTTGTTAAATTAATGTAGCATTGCATAAATCAATGCCCTGAGATGTTGCATTGGCGAGAGCTCCATGCACTGAGTACACCATTTTTTCTTTTTGTGATTCTTGAATTAAAATTCTGATAATGAGACTCTTTTTTATGTTGAATTGTTGATGTGTAAAATTAAGTTAAGCTAGTTGCAAGATATTGTGCAAAAATTTGCTAAAGAGAATAATGTAATTCAAATTGATGTTCATCGATCTAGATTTTCTAACATAGGTCAAATAAGTGATGCAGATTAAAATGCAATCAAATTATTCAGTAAAGATAAAACTTGTTATGAGTTCCGCACCTTGAATGGTTTGTACAAATTCTGTATAAGTTGTTTAATTGTGAATTATAAATGCATAGTGCAATAATTCTAGCAGACAAATATAGTTTGAAATCCTACATGCAAAAAGAACAGGGAAATAGATTTGAATCTATTAATTTAATTGGAAGATTCTACCATAGTTTAAAAAAGAAAATGCAATAAAATTTCTATGTAACTGATTCTTTGGTTAATGAATTAAGAAAATAACATATCCAAGCTGACAAACACTGAACAGGCATACTAGTGAATCAATTACTAGACCCTTGAAAAAATGATGCAACCTAAGTTTCTAAACCTTTTATGAGAACACTTAGGCACGCAATTAAGAAACTTCCTTTCAATAATACATAAAAAAACACAAACCGAGAGAGACTTGGTAGAAAACAAACATTAGAAACGGTTTAGAAAAATCACGTGAGAAAGAAAGAAAATACATAAACAAAAGCAACCCTCAGAACAACCATGAATGATCACCTCACATTCAATTCACAAAATTAGGAAAAGATGCTCAAAGGAAATATCTAACCAGTAATCCACCACTGAAATTTTGATCAGGCACAAGTCTGCACTCCTCAGGCAAATACCAACAGAACAAGGTAACAACACCACCTCACAACTCACAATATTTAAAGAAGAAATATACAGGTAGAAGGGAAACCGTGGAGAGAAGTAGAAAAAAGACCGAGAGGAAGTATTAAGGGATAGGGGAAAGACTAGCTTGCAAGCCACGAAGAGCCCTCAGGTTGAATTTTTTTTCAACAAAAAATTTGTCCTCAACAAGAGAATTTCAGCCACTTTATATAGGAGGAGAGGAAAGGGGCATTTAATTGTTCAATTAAATGAGCCAACATTTCAGCCAATAAAAATAAACCAAATCAGCTGAAGCATCAAGCAAAGGAATTAGCAAAAGGGGAAAACCAAACAACCAATAAAGAGGGAGGGGAGGAATCCCAAGCAGCCAAATCAGTAAGGGGAAGAACTGAACAACCAAAAGGAAGAGGGGAAGAATCTCAAGCAACCAAATCAGCAAAGGGGAAGAACCGAACAACCAAAAGGAAGAGGGGAAGAATTCCAAACAACCAAATCAGCAGGGGGGAAAACCAAACTGCCAAAGAGGGGAGAGGAAGTAAGATCAAACTTAATGGTATGAACCAACCCGATAGCACTGAACCTAGCATGATCATTGATTGTTTTTCATTATAGGGCAATACAAAAATAAAATGCATGGCGTCCAATATCATGAAAAAATAAAAATACATAAAACGTAAATTCCTGACGACATCAAAAAACCAAAAGAAATCATAAATAGTTACAGGCCAAACTGCAATAGGAATTCAAAAAGAAATCATAAATAGTTACAATCCCTAGGGTGTTTTCGGTACTGAAGTGTTTAGGTTGTCATGCATGTGGAATATTGTACCTACTCCCATCTTGAAAAAGGGAGCATCGGAAAATAAGGTAATGTATTACTCACAGCTATTACCTTAGTAGCAAGGGATTTTTATTACATTATTTATCTCCCATATAATCATTTTCATGACACCATATTGTATAAGAATATATCATAAAGTTTGAGGATGTAAGGAATTCTTTTTCTTAAAGAATTAGATTCCTAAGCTTGATGATATCAAAGAAGAAAAGCAAGATGAAGAATTGTTTGTGAGGTGAAAACATATAGAGAAAGGGCAAGGGCCGCCTCTAGAGGCGAGTTAATTGATAGGAACAAAGCTTGTTTCTAATGCTAGAAGCAAAAGCACAACAAGAGAATTTTGAATGGCAAATAAAAGGAGGTGGGCACGACAACATGCAAACACAACAAGATAGATTCTAGTGATGTTTTTTTTGGACTACATGCTACATGCAGAACAATCAGTGAGTACTTGACTTAGTATATTATATTCATGTGCAATGATAAATATTTGTTTTCTACTATTAATATTAACTATGCAATGGACACATGTACGTAGGAAATAATGATGTGTAAACAACCTTAATCCTAGGCACCATTTGTATTAGAGCAAATAATGTTATATTTATGACTTGGGTTGGGTTGAAATATGTACCAAATTTAAGAATGAGCACTATGTATTTGACTACTCTAAATGACGTAGGGTACAAGTTTTTTGGGAATGTTAAGATCTTTAAACTTTTTAGAACCTACGATTGTGATCACGAAGGCAAAAAGAGTCGGAGGATATGTGTTGCATGGTCAACTTCAGGAGTTGATTCGATTATTTCTTTGCCTGTGTTTGAGTATCACATTTTGGGAAGCCAAATTCAGTTAGCTTCCAAGCTAGATGAATTTTCTAGAATAAAGTCAAGCATATGATGGGAAGACTTCATGCGCTCAAGTGGAATAGATTTGTGTAGCATAATTTGTATTGATGCTAGGTCACACCATTGCAACACCTACGGTGAGAAGGCCTTCACTTTCGGCGGGGCTGGGCGGGGCGCGGGGGGGGGTGGGATATGACAATTTAGTGTCTTTAGGCCTAATATGATTGTGAAGTATTGAACCCTTGTAGCTTTGGGAAGTTAAAATACTTGGCTTTGAGAGGTAGTCATAAAAGAGATCAATTTTTGTCAATGATATTGGATCAATGGGGGAATTTATTAATGTGACTCAATATTCTAGTTACCCAAATTACCCTTTTAAATATTTATACAAAAATTCCAAACTGAATCGGTCCCCCAAGGGATATGTGCACGTGTAGCCTCATAATTTCCCAGGAATCACGCCATCTTAGTTTGCATGAGGGATTCTCTTCCTAAGCTGCATGCATTGGTTGTTCGATGGTCATAGATAGAGTTATTCTGCCTAGAGTTTGATATCAAACAATCAATTAGAATCCCAATGTTGGCGACTTAATGCATACAAGTGCCATTTGGGCTGCTACGATTCTTGGAGGATTTTGACGACTTTGTAGTGCATGCGAGAAGAAGATTTCTTGCATTTTAGGTAATCTCAATATTATGAAATTCTTGAGTTTTTTCTTCTTCTCCTCCTTTGTGTGTGGATGTACATGGGATTTAGGGGAATGGGCTTGATGAGTGCTCTTGGTATGTCATCCACATTATAATTTATATTTTATTAGTGGATTGGATCCTCTCTCCTCTCTAGTGGAATTAATATTAGTTGAAGCCAAACTATACAAATCATACTGTCTTAGTGTTTGTCTTTTCTCTTCAATGTTTATGTTTAATTCAAGCACATTGTCATCAATACTTGTCAAGCTTGAGCATTGAAGACTTTTACCACCTTCGTTCTAATAATATAGAATATTATGGTTGAACTAAAAGAGTGCTGAGAGGTGATATAAGCGAAAGCTAAAACAAATATAACTGTTGGAGTTAATTGGATATGATAATGAAAGAAAAGTAGGTTATCCCTGAAATTTTAAAGATGACTTCCATCCACTCCTGGAAATAAAATTATTGTCATGAATGCTTGAAAAACACATCTCTAAAAGGGTCAGACACTATTTAGACCTATACTAAACCAAAAGGAGGCTAACTTGATCTCTCAAGGAACTTATTAGCCCATAACATGTGTTCTAGGTTCTTACTTATGAAAATGCCATGAATTAAGAGAAAGCAATAATGCATTTAAGATATACCTTCATTGTTCCAGGTGGAATTGGAATACTCAAAACTAGAGGATCATCACCATTCAACACACATATGTCACCTGGCTTTGCATCTGCCAAAAGCTCCCCTTTTGCCTTTGCAACATTCGCCAAGCTATGCAAATACTCCAAATGGCAGGGACCGACATTCAGAATCACTCTCACTGATGGACAACAAATTCGTGCCTCCGCCAAAATCTCCCCTATCCTATTCATTCCAAGCTCAACAACTGCAGCTTTAGCATCCAATGGAATACCAATCAGTGTCAAAGCAACCCCTACCATGGCGTTGTGGTTCCCACGAGTCTGGTATATACGACCGAGGCTCCCAAGTGCAAGTGCTATCATGGTTCTTGTAGTTGTCTTACCAACACTTCCTGTTAAACCCACTACCATGCCACGAAACCTATTCCTAGAAGACTTAGCCATTTTCTCAAGAGCAGCATTGGTGTCCCCGTCCACCTTAATGAAACCATTTTCCCAACCTCTACATACTCTATTTCCAATAACTCCAACACAACCCTTTTCGCTAGCCAATGCCTCATCAACAAAATCATGGCCATCAGAATTTTCTCCAGAAATGGCGAAAAACCATTGCCCAGGCAACAACGTCCTAGTATCAGTTGAAATAGTCCCAGAGAGACCCCATCTAACAACTTCTCCACCCACAGCTTCAGCAATCTCAAATGCACTCCATAAGTATTCATCACGAAAAATTCTAGTTCCAAATGATTCAGAAGCCAATCCTGGACCAGTGCTTGGTATGGCTTCGACATTTGGACTCTCAGAGATCACAGCATCCCCTGCATATGAATGAGCAATGAAGGACCTAATGGTCATGGAATCAGAAAATAGATAATAGCTGCAAATACGTGGCATCGGATTTGCTTGTCTGTGTGCTTTGTGCCTCAGTTTCTCTAACCTATAGAAACTTTTGCTTGATTTTGAGTGTGAGCTGTCTCTATTAGAATAGCAAAACATTTTGCTCTGTAAAACCGTAAACCCATACGTCCAGGAAAGGCTGCCCATGATCACTAAATCAAGTGAATAAGAACTCAACGCAGATTCAATGTGATGCCCAAAAATAACGATAAAAACAGAGAAAATCAAGCCTGTAATAACTAAGCAATAAGAGAAAAGCCATGGCTAATTTTTTTTATTTGCTCTATCTGATCCATGGATATATTAACACTGATTCGAGAGCAACCACTGATCCGAATTGGACTCCTCAAAAAAAAAAAAGGCTTGATGCTTTGATTGATGAATACCTGGAATCCATCAAATATTCAAATAGCTCGGAGTCGCTTGGATTGGGGTCGCCCTCCAAAGAATAATGAGAAGAAGGTGAATCATATTTTAATCGTTCAGCTCCACGGAAAATGACCGTTGGGTTTCTTGGATTCTCCAACCAGTCAAAAAAAATTGTGATAAATGAAATCAAGAGAGGAACCTATTAATAATTTGTTCGAATGCCAATAGTACAGAGTTTATTTGTTTTAAGGAATCGTTTTTAAATTAATCTGATAAATTTTGAAGGTGTTTGAACTAAAAAATATTAGGAGACTTACATACATACTGTTGCGGGCTGGAATATACGCGACGGTAGAGTATTACTCTTACATCTTAGCGTTGCACGGATATCTAGCTCTCATACAGAGAACACAAGATTTTTACATGAAAAACCCTGGAAAGGAGAAAAACCACGGGGCCTGGCCCAGTTGAAATGATTTCACTAGAAGTTGAGTAGATTACAGGGGGCTGACTTGCCTCCAAGGGCGATCAGATTACAAGTATCAACTGTAGGGTTGAAGTCGGGGGTATGTGAAAGTTTGATGTCGCCCTGACGGAACTTTAGGGTCTCCCGGTGATCTGGCATAACTTCGGGTCCTAGGTGGTAGTCTGGTAGAGCTCCAAGTCTTAAGCGGTGGTCCGGCGGAGCTGAGGACGTCAGGTGGAGGTCCGGCGGAGCTTAGGATGTCAGGCGGTGGTTCGACGGAGTTGAGGACATCAGGTGGTGGTCTAGCGGAGCTCAAGGCTTCAAGCGGTGATCTGGCGGAGTTGAGGACGTCAGGTGGTGGTCCGGCAGAGCTCAGGGGCGTCAAGCGATGGACTAGCGAAGTTGAGGGCGTCAGGCGGTGGTTTGGCGGAGTGCAGAGCCTCAGGCGGTGGTCCGGCGGAGTGCAGGGCCTTAGGTGGTGGTCCGACGGAGTGCAGGGCCTCAGCTGGTGGTCCGGCGGAGTGCAGGGCCTCAGGTGGTGGTCCAACGGAGCTCAGGGCCTCAGACGGTGGTCCGACGGTACTCCGACGTCAGGCGGTGGTTCGACAGAACTCCGGCGGTGGTCGAGGAGGAGCAAGGAGGCAAGAGCGATCTCCAATCTCTCTCTTTTCTCCTTAGGATTATGTGTCATTTCAAAGAGGAGAGGGGGCTCTATTTATAGATTTTTTAGAGTGGCATTGCATGTAAATAGGAGGAAGATCAATGGTGATTAGGGAGTGGTTTGAATGGACGGCCGATGTTGAATCCCTTGATCGTGGACTGTTCGCTGGACATTTGAAGATCTTAGAGATATCGGATTTTTGGGCTCGTTGGATTCGTCTCGTCGAAACGCTCGATTCGACTATAGGCATATTATATTTGAAGAATGTTTGGTAATCCAAATTATGGTCTGAACCTTCCAACAGTGGTTCAGACCCTTGATTTGGACCCATTTGGGCTCGGATTGGGTTGAATTTGGTGTCGTTGGATTCGTATTTCCGAGACATTCAGTTCGACTATAAGTTTGCCTAAATCAGAGTTTGGATGGTCCCAATTTTAATTTTTGAAGTTTCCAACTGGATTTTGCCTCGAGATTCATGCCCGCTCAAGATAATTTTTTGACGATGTATCACATACCATTTTATATTATGCTATTTACATATATCACACAAAATTTTTTAATATTTTAAGACTACAACCCAGAGATCAAATATGGGTGCAATAAATGAAATATTAAAGTTATAGAGTGGTATAAGTGGTATGAATGAAATAGAAGTGATATATTTGATATTCAAGTTACTTATAGGTGCTAGGCATGAAATATTAAATTTTCAGGTGCTAGATATGTAAATAACATGATATAAAGTGGTATGTATGTAAATCCCCAAAAAATAATCGACATGCTAAATTTTTTGAAGTTAAATCTTAAAAACTATTTCATTGCAAATCTTAAAATTATCATTTGAAATTATCTCATTACATATTTAATATCTTTTAAAATTATATCATTACATATTTAATATCTAGACTTCACTATAACATATGTACCACTTTACAATTGGATGTTGAAAAGAGGGAGCATACATGCTAGTATAATTATCATAAATTGGTTAAAAACTATTAACTTATATTCATATACTAAAGGGGAGATAGTCTCCAATGTTTATAACTTAAATTCCTCTACTCACATATGCTTTCAATAATAATGAGAGATTACTTTGCATATTTGTCCATGTCATTATACATTATAGATTTATCATAAAAAATGTGAATATTATTAGCCACATAAGCCTATGGTGTATCTGAGCTTATTTTGTGACAAGTTATATATGAGTGATGATGTTAATATTTACACCAAGTGAATTTAGAATTGTGAGTTTATGTAATTTCTAATTCATGATTAAGTGAAGAAAGATTTAGGTTTCATTTTATACAACTTTCTCACTCATTTTAAAGTAGCTTTCTAGTACAAAAATTCCTAGTTCAATTTTTTTTGTACTAAGAAGTGCTTTGGAAAATAATAAAAAGCTATCCCAAATGAAACCTGAATGAAAAATGAAGTTCATGAAGTTATAAAACATCAAGAGAATAAAGAAGTAAGTTGGATTCTATTAGAGTGGTTCTAAATGTAGCTTCGTAGATTGATAGATTGTTCTTCCTTTATATCATGCCCTAATTGAGATATTAATTAAATTTGATTTTGGGCAATTTATTTTTAATTGCTCATTTACTTATTTGCATTCATAATTTCAATTTCATACATGTATTTAATTATTTGCAAAAATAATAATAATAAAACACCAATTCACAATCTTTGGGTGTTTCATATCCTTCATCTACTTCTAAAGGAGGATCATATAGACCATTCTTATGGTTTTCCCATGCTTTTAACGCTATTTAATTTGTTTATTTGAGGGTATACTGATTTTGCCTTTCAATAGTCCAGTATTGTCTTATTGCAACGGCAAATGCTAGCAAAAATCTACTTTCACCTGTTTTATGTTGCTTTGAGTTTGGAGAATTATTTCACTTCATAACTCATTTTTACTACTAATATAAGTTGTTTTAACTTCAACAGGCCTCATTGTAATAATTCAAATATGTTAAATAAATATTCTTGAAAACATAAAAATTATGTAGAGTGCTTTGACGCTGATCTGGTGAGCACTGCGGCGCTAGGCCATGAATAATATTTATATATATAAATTTATAAATATTCCTCCATCATCCCACCGACTCTCTCACTTGGTTGCTTGGTCGGGAAGAATTTGAAAAAGGGGAAGAAGAGAAAGGAAAGAGATTGGTATTTGAATCATATTTATTAGTTATTCTTGTTATTGATTTTATTGTTATAGAATCTATTCATTGGAAGTGATTAATCTCTTACTTCTGTTTTCAATTATTTTGATTTCTATGAATTTTATCTCTCATAAATCTACAAATATTGCAATATCTTCCAATTTCATAAGATTTTACCATGCAAGTTTAGATATGTTATAAATTTAATCATTCTAAACGATTTGATATGATTTTATTGTGTTTTAAAAGAAGTACTAAATGATATCATATACATGATATGATAACTCCACATGATTTCCTACTGATCCATGTGATTCACTAATTGGGAGTCATAAGGAGATGGAGATTGATTGTGAGTTATAAGGAGTCAAGATTATTGATTCACGTGATTCAAGAAGAGTTATAAGGAGTATATTAGTTGGGAGTTATAAAAGACGACTAATTGAGAGTCATAAGTATATGAGCAAAATATCCTTAAGATACATTCATTGAATATCTGAATACTGATATTGATATTGCTTTGAATATTGTACTAATATTGTGACTGACACTAATACGATTTTACTGTCATTAACACTATTTAATGTTATTGATCATGAATTAATATTGTTATTGGCATTTGTACTGTTGACTGGTATTGATATTGTGACTGATGATGTAATGGATTGAGATGTGATGAACTATAGAAGGATAAATTGATACAGATAATCAATATAGAAATTGATGCATATATTTCTTTATATGATTTATAACATATTATTCTTTTTTATCTTACATTGATTCAAGTTGTAAGATTTTAGTTACTTGCTCGGTTATCTGCTAATTACATGCTTTTATATGTTTTCAGGAAAGAGTAAGGATCCTATGATATGAGGCTCCAGACAAGATAAAAATACAATCATATTTTTTGATTGTTCATTTGTAAGCTCTAGTTTAGGGTTTAGGGCATATGTAATTCTTCTAATATAGATAACGGAGTGTGACACTCATGAATTTCCTTTTTTCATGGTTTGTATTAAATATTTTATATCCTTCGCCAATTTTATATTTATTATTATTGTGTGTAAATAATATCATTAATAATTAAGCCCTCGTGCCAATAGTTTAAATATAAAGAGAGATGGGACATCGTTACCCTATAGAAGGCAGGATAATTCCACATAGATAGGCTTGATAAAGAGATAAAAAATAGAGAGAAGGGTGAGAGAGAGAGAGAGAGAGAGAGAGAGAGAGAGAGAGAGAGAGAGAGAGAGAGAGAGAGAGCTGACATAGAGATTTTATAGTGGTTCAACCAAGATGACTAACATTTATTATAAAGCTGGTCAAAGGATTCACAATAATCAACCAATAATTATAAGCAAATATTTCTTCATATGATAAGGGGGATATGTGCTCTTATCTATGACATACAAAAGACGAGGAATTATCCTACAAGATGGGAGGATCCAAAAAGTGAACAATTCTCCTTATTCTTTCTTGCCCTATTTTCACTTGCATTTGTGTGTATCCCCATTGCTATTAAAGAGGATGATGTTTATGTAAACCTCAAGGTTTCTACTTCTATAGCTCCAAAAGATCTTATTCATCTGTCTATTATATGTGGCTCTAGCATTTATGAGACTAAAGTACATGATTTTGTTGTATAAGGTGATGATGTCAGTAATCAAGCTATTTTTTTCTTCATCCTCATGATGCATGTGAATTTGATGGCGTCATAAGACTTCACCGAGAAAACAAAACCGGGGGTACCTAACCATTGAGTACACAAGAGCATTACATTCAACTGTGAATAGGAGTCTTTTGGCTAGACAATTTTAAACCTTTTCAACTTAACACATATTTTATATCCCATTATTTCAGATGTATTTGAAATTTTGTTGCAATCATTGTAATATGAACTATTATGATTTAATTATTTTAGAAGAAATCTCTGTATGTGTACTCTGAGTATTTATTTATATTATACTAAATGATTAGTTTGCTCTGGTGGAATAACTAATTAATTAGGAATTAACATGTATTTAAGAAAGTCAGTTTAAATTCCTCTTTTAGATATTGGGACATTATACTATATTTGTCAGTGTAATCAGTAAATTTGTTATAGGCTACAACTAGGATCATACCCCTAATATTTTATTTTAAGAAAAACCCGTCTGGCCACCCTCATGCAAAGGATATTATATTTTAAGAGCTAACCTCTATTAATTATAAGGTCAATAGCAAATTTTGCTTGTATGTAAATGTTATATTTATAGCATATTAGTTATATTATTTTTCTATGCAATATAGTCAATATCATGTATGAAATATAATAATCCATATAATGTAGAAAATTTTATAAAATATTATATTATACATTTACTTAAAAAAATCAAAGCTTCCAATTTATTCGGTGAAATTCAATAATATTGCAGTTGAAATGCTTGTCAATATCATATCTATCATATACAAACAATTACATGATGAAAGCTTGATAAATAAGGATAAAATACATTTTTATCTATTTTTAGAATATTAAAATTGTAGAAATTAAAATCATTGAAAATATGAGTAAGAGTATAATCACTTGCTTCAAATAGAATAAAATCCATAACAAGAGTGTTAGACAAAAAAGCATAAAAGAGCTTCGTCTCTCTGCTCTCTCTCCTCTCCTCTCTCCTTTCTCTTCCCCTCTTCTTTTCCTTTCCTTCCCAGCCAAGCAAATGAGAGTGAAGGAGGGAGTGAGGTGGTGGCAGGGATTTAAATTAAATATATATAAAAACTAATTTTAATACTTGGCACCGCAACGCCCAAGTGACCCATCATCGTTGCACTGCATGTCGTCTTTAGAGTTATTATAGAACAGGGAGCATGTCATAACTCGATCCGATATGACCCGATATCACATAATTTATACCATGTGCGATTGTGCTAGACTGATCCCAATATCTCGTTGGAGAAGTATTGAAACAAAACTTCCAATTTATATAGTACACATAGCCACAACTGAATATAATATAAAGCAGAAAACAACTGAATCTCAAAATGATTTGCTATATATCATTCAAAATTATATGTAATATGAAGTCTATCTGCAAAAAAAATAACAAAATAAAAGCCAAACCTATAAAAATCAAAAGTAACCAAGATATACATACAACACAGATCGAAAATTGTTATCCAAACAATGCAGCTCGCTCCTTAATATTCCTCTGGCCTAAAAAATGGAAGCAAAAATAGGAATGAGCTAACACGGCTCAATATCATATCACAACCTAAAATAGAAATCAATAACTAAAACAAAAAAAGAAAACTGAAAATACTATGCTATAAAAGTACTGTACAAAAAATTGAGACTGAAGCTAAAGCCATATAAATTATAAGAAGATATTCTTTTTTATCAAAATGACTCTCAATCCATATTTTTATATATCTTTATAGATTCATTAATATAATCCCACATCTATAGCCCACAGGCCCTCGCATAGCAGAATGCCACCTCGATCGCCCACCAGTGTCGGTATAACACAATGCCATCTCGGTCGCCCACCACTAGCATCAGCATAACGAAATTCCACTTCAGTCGACCACTAGTGCCGACATAATATTACATCACATCACGTCACATCACATCACATTTTTTATATATTTTTTATGCATTTTATTAATTAAAGTATAATTATATTAAATTAAAAAATTATCAAAATGCCTCAATGGCAGGCAACATAAACACTATTGAATAAAATTCATTGTTTCAAAATATAACTAAATTATCAAAGATTATGTAAAACATCATTTTGAAATTTTAATTGAACTAAAGCACTATTTAGATGTCAAAATAAATTTTTGAATAGACAAAAAATCACTACTTTTTTAAAATTACCAGGCCAAATATTTTTAGAGTATACTTAAAATATTCATACTTAATCTCTATGATATATAAAAAGTTACGTAGTAAAAATTTTACCAAAATAAAGTTATCCTCATTTTTGGATAATGAAAAAATATAAATTTGATCTAAAAATCTCAAAAGGATCAACTTATTAAAAACTGAAATAGGCAAAACATAACCTACCTAGAGACGAACAAATTTTTCAATTGAGCTGATGGACAAAAATGGCTCTACGATCGCCAAATCCTAACTTTTCTTCTCTCTCCTCTCTTCTCTCATTTTCAAAAAAAAATTCATTCTCTGTTAACCCCAAATGGCTTAAATGAATGGGATTTAATATTTAAAGTGGTTAAGAATTTTGTTAATAATATAATAAATTAATAATAATATTATTATTAATTTTAAGTATAAAAATCATATACATTTTTTTGGGGATTCAAAATTATAGAAAAAATATCGATTAAATAGCCCATTTTATTTAGAACATTATTGTGAAATCAGTTTGCAAAATAGATACCTAACGATCCTAAAATTCCCACTTGTACGTTAGGTCTCAATTTTTTAAGAAATTTTATCAGTGCAAAAAAATTATGAAAAAAGTTGTGAAACTAAAGCACAATAATATATATTATTGCGAAGGCGATTTTTGATTTAGACTTATAATGACTCTCAAAATATTTTTTGACTCTTACAGAAAAAATATCTTTTATAATTTTTTTAGTTATAACATTCCACCTATTTTAAAAAGATATCGTCATCGACATTCTTAGACCAAATTAAGTCATAATAAACCTATATATAACTGTCTCATCCCAGATTCCTTCTCCCAAGTAATATCTCTGGTGATCCTATACTTCTACTACATATTGACGATCAAAATCTATTTGCTCCTCAATTTTCCTAACAGCATATGTCAGAATCCTATCTGGGTCTTCTCTATAGTGCAGGTTTGGATGAATCTTAATATCATAAGTAGATAACCTTTTCCTAGAATCACATACCCACTTCCTCAAATTAAGAAGATACATGAAATACACTGTGTATATCGACATATAATCGGATAATAATAGTCTATAAGTAGACCTACCAATCCTCTCAACAATCTCAAAATGTCCAATATACTATAAACTCAGCTTACTAATTCTTCCAAATCCATTGACACCTTTCATCAAGTTGACTTTGACATAAGAAAAATCACCAACCTGAACTTCTACCAACCTGTATTTTTTATCATAATACTTTTTATGTCTATCTTGTACATCTCTCAATCTTTCTTTGATCAATCTTTGTTATAGTGTCATCTATAAAAAGTTGATCATATCATATGTCTATCACCCACCTCTATTAAAGACAAAGAGGTTCTACACTTCCTCTCATATAGGGCTTCATAAGGAGCCATACTTATATTGAACTGATAATTGTTGTTATATGCAAACTCTATTAGTAGGATATGATCCTCCCAACGGCCACCAAAGTCCAAAAGACAAAGTCTCAAATAATTCTTTAGTATTTAAATAGTCCTTTCAGATTGTTCATCTGTCTGTAAATGAAAAGTTGTACTAAAGTACAATTTTGTATTTAGTCTACGTTGAATATCTTTCCATAACATAGAGATAAACTGATATCACGATCAAATACAATCACTTTTTTCACACAATGTAATTTAGTAATATATCTGACATATATCTGTGCCAATTTATCAATCAGATTAGTCTGTCAGATTGGAATAAAATGTACTAACTTTATCAGATGATTAATTACACCTAGATGATATCATGCCCTTGTCTCAATCTGGGAAATACCATTGCAAAGTCCATCGTCACCTCTTCCCACTTTGACTCGAGAATAGGTAACGACTATAAAAGACCACCTAATTGCTTATGCTCTATCTTCACTAATTGACGCGTCTCACACTTCGAAACAAACTCTGTTACATTCTTCTTCAATCTAGGCCATTAAAATAGACCTTTCAAATCTCCATACATCTTACTCATTCCTGGATGAATAGTATAGCTTGAATAATATGTCTCATGTAGAATTTCAACTCTTAAATCACCAACAAAAGGAACCCTTAATCTATCTTTGTAGAAAATGACTCTATAATTAGATAATAAAAATTCAGGTCACTTACCAGCCTTAATCTGACCACTCAACTTCAGATTCTTTATATATGGTTTTCGAGCTTCCTGAATTCTTTCTTATAGACTTGGCTGAATGATCATTTGAGCTAATAAACTCAGATCTGCATTAGTGGATACCACATCTATCTCTAACTTTTATGAATCTCGAATAAAAAGGTCTATATAAGTAAGCAACGAAAGAGAAGTAGTAAATAAATTCCTACTCAAAACATCTACTACCACATTCGTCTTACCAAACTAATACTAAATAGACATATCATAACCTTTGATAAACTCTAACCACCTTCTCTATCTCAAATTCAGATCATTCTGAGTAAAAATATACTTCAAGCTCTAATGGTCGATAAAAGTCTCGCATCTAACTCCATACAAGTAATGCTTCTAAATCTTCAATGTAAATAACACAACTACTAACTCAAGATCACGTTTCAGATAGTTCATCTCATGTGATTTCAACTTCCAAGACACATAAGCAATTACTCTACCATTTTGCATCAGCACCATCCCAAACCTCTTAATGTTACATCACCAAAAACCTGAAACCCCTCCGTACATAAAGGAATAGTCAAAATTAGAGCAAAAGTCAAATGATCCTTCAACAGTTGAAAACTCTCCTCACACTATAGAGTCCATATAAAAGCTACTGACTTATGTGTCAACCTCATCAAAGGCAAAGAAATGTGAGAAAATCTCTGAACAAACTTTTAATAATAGCCAGCTAAGCCTAAGAAACTATGAACCTTTCAAACTGTAGTGGGCCTTGACCAATCAGAAATAACTTGAATCTTTTAGGGATATACTGAAATACCTACACTGCTCACTACGTGCCCCAAAAATAAAATTCTCCTCAACTAGAACTCGCACTTCGAGAATTTACAATACAACCGATGCTGCCTCAAAATTAATCATCAATGCTAGGCAAATGCTACTTATTTTTTATAGTTACCTTATTCAGATCCATGTAATCAATGCATATTTGCAAGGTACCATCCTCCTTCTTAAAAAATAATATAGGTGCTCCCCATAGAGACACGATGAGATGGATAAAGCCTTGATCCACCAACTTCTGAAATTGAACCTTTAACTCCTGGAGCTCCTTAGACGACATTCAATATGGAACCTTAGAGATTAGAGCATCACCTAAAAAAATATCTTTATAAAACTTTACCTTTATATCTGGTAGGGGTATCAATATTTGATACGACCCAAAAACTCGACACGAACTCGACCCGAAAATTTCGGGTTAGGGTCAACCTGGACCAAAAATGGGTCGGGTTTAGGTTCAATAAATCGATCTATTTCAAAAACTCGGTTGGGTTCGGGTTGACCTAGAAATCCAAAATTGACCCATTTTTTACCTGAAAACCCTAAATTAACCTGTTTTTACTCGTTTTAACCCAAAAATTGGAGATTGACTCTTTTTTGACCCAAAAACTAACAATTTTTGGTCAGCCTCGTGTCATCCGGGTCGTGTCGGGTTGACCTGAACTAGAAGCCGGTCAGGTTTGGATCCAAAAAATTGACCCGTTTGTAAAAATGGATCAGGTTTGTGTTGACCCGAATAATGCCGGGTCAGTTCCGGGTTCAACCCGAACCCAACTTGTGACCCAAAATTGACACCCCTACTGTCTGGTGGTAAAGTCACCAACTACTCAGGGAAGACATCTAGAAACTCCTGAATTATAGGGTCACTACTCACAGATGTAGAAGATAGTTTCACATCTTTGACAAATGTTAAAAATATTGAGCTACCTTTCCTCTTAAGTATATCAACCTCTAGAGTAAAAATCAGACAATAAAGAATATATATGATTTCCTGAAATATAAAGCTCTCATCATTCTAATATAAAGTTACATTCTTTTTCAAACAATCAATTTGAACCCCATATCAACTCATCTAATCCATAGTCAAAATAGCATTGGATGCAAAAATATATAACAAAATTAAACCAAATATCTAAACTATATCAAAAAATTCTAAATTACAAAAATAAATCATACTAGCTACCACTCCATCACCTATAAGCAAAACCATAAATAAAGAAATAAGCAATAATATTGAAGTCAAACCGACAGAATCAAAATACTACTTTGACATGAAAGAATATATAGTATCAGAATCGATTAAAATATGACAAGAAGATGCAAAAATATAAGTCGTAGCTATCAAAATATCTGGCGACTAGCTGGCCTCTTACTGCGTCAGACTGTAAACTAATGGCTCTACTGGGGTCAAAGCAACAAAACTATTTACACCCTGTGAACCTCCAGAATGCTGACCTCGTAATACTGGACCAACATCCTGGCTATCATAAGCTATAAAATATGGTTGAGGTGGTACCATTCTCAGCCTACCCACGGTTGCCTTCCAAGATCTATCAGCTCTCAAGTCATAACATCTATCAAAGCCACACTGTGGACACTTAAAAATCCTGTATCCATACTAGCTACAATAAACATATTGACCCATAGTCAATAACACTATCCACTATGCCTCTTGGGACACTATTGACATAATGGCGGGAACCCATTGACTGAACCTCTAGAATTGGAAATGCTACCTCTATCAAATTGGAAAGAAATCACTATCGATTATCCCCTCCTTCTAAACTCAACAGGTCCAAATAAGCTCTTCTTCCTAAAATGACTACTGCAAGCTATCTCACTTTTTGCTCACAGTCTATCACTACTACATTGCTATCAAATCAGTCTTTATCTTCTTGTTCCTCTTGACCACATGAGCAAAATCTATAATATCCCATGCCAATAGGGGCTGGCTCAAAGTATCTCGGAGTCCCTACAAAAATTTATACACTCCTCCTTAGAAGTGTTAACTAACTATGGAGCGTACCTGAAGAGAGCAGTAAACTCTGCCTCATACTGCATCAATGACATACTTCCCTGAATCAACTTCAGAAAAGAGCTCTGTAACTATCTCCTAACAGACAAAGGTATAAACCAAGTCATGAATATGTCTGTAAACTCCACCCAAGACATTAGAGTATTTACAAGATCGTAAAACTTTTCCTTCTGCTGGCCATGCCATCAGTGCTATGCCCGCCATCCAATAGAAATGTAGCTAATACAACTCTCCTTTTAGGAAGATAATGTATCCCATCCAGAGTCTTCTCTATCCTTATCAGCCAATCCTCATATACTTTAAGCTCAATAACACCTGAAAGTCTAGGAGGCTATAATCTCTTGAAATTCTATAAATATCTACCCATATCATCAAACCGGGTATTAAAAATTAGAGTATGAGCCTCTCCTACCAATTATACTATCAAACCAGCAATCTTAGAAACTACCTCAGAATTGATCACAGGAGCTGTACTCTGAACCTAAGCTGCTTGATTAGAGCTCTAACCAATAGCCATATCTTGATCTGACCGAGGTGGATCAGCTATATCAAAACAAACACTACTAAATGTAACACATGCATATAAAAAATAAATAAAATGAGCATCCAAAACTACCCAGAAGCATCTCACTCTTCTAAAAATTAAATCCTATGGTTCTGTTACGATTTGCTTCTCCAACCTTACTCTAATACCAAAAAGCTTGTCATAACAGACATGATATAACCTGATATTACACAGGTCATACCGTGTCCAATTATGATAAGTCTGGCCACCCTAAGATTTGGTTGGAACAATATTAAAATAAAACTTCTAATTTATATATTATATAAATCCACTACTAAATATAATATAAATTAGAAGAGTATGAAATCTCAAAATGATTTTCTATATATCATCCAAAAATATATGCAATATGAGTCTATCTACAACAACATTTATCAATAAAAAGAATAACAAAATAAAAAGCAAGCCTACAAAAAACAAAACTAACCAAAATATATATACAACACAGATCAAAGCATGCTATTCAAACAACTCAGCTCGCTCCTTACCCTTCCCTAGACTAAAAAATAGAAGCAAAAGCAATAATGAGCTAACAAGGCTTAGTAGGCTATCACAAGCTAAAATAAAAATTAATAACTCAAAATGATGTATTATAAAGGTGTAACGCCCCAGAATCAAAGTTGAAAGAATTATATATTTATCATTTTAAGAATATACTAGAGCTTCTATAAATTATCAATATAAATAATAACAAGTGAAAGTAACTCAAATTATATACATCAAAATATTTTACTATTTATTCACAAAAAATATCATTTACACTAGCCAGGAGATCACTCTATCACAATTCTATCACAAGCTCCTGACTATAAAAGAATAAATGAAAATACAAAACAATTTTAAAGAAAATATGAGGATCTTTAACAATCTCACTCCAACTGGTCATGACTCCTTTCTTGATATGAAATAATTAAAAATCCATATAATGAGCTCAAAAGCACAGTAATAATCCAAAACCCACTAAAGCTTTCAATGTAATAACTAAAGAATCAATATAATATGCTCAGTCAAATATGATCAATTACAATCAATATAATTAATTACCAAATATTATTAATAGAACTCAAAATGATCAATAATAAAAGCAGAGAATTATTACAATGAATATAAAAATCAATAATTAGTATAAAATTTAATAAATTAGTAAAATAATGGTGTAAAAATTATTCATAAAGCACTAAAAAATCTATCATATCTATTTATATGCATCATTTGTTTATTTATTATCAGTGCATCAAATTCTCTCAATGATATTAATATATTTGTCAATGTCATCAATGCTATCAATATATGTAGGATATCTAGCTTTAATGTGGTATTTTTAACACCTTTTTATGCCAATTGATTCCCAGTTGGTCATCAGTCATATTAATTATCATTTATCTAATTAATCAATTATCATATTCAATTAATCAATTATCATTATATACGGCTTCATTAAAATCAATAAATAGTCATTACTCTCTGCCCGTCAGCATAATCGGTCATCTGTTATAGGCTACAGTCGGTATAACACCATAGACTATCTTTAAAAGAAAGTCCGTCAACCCACTCTCATGTGTAGGATATTATATTTTAATAGTCAACCTATTTTATAGTGTTAACAACTAACATTTCTTGCTTATGCAAATGCAACAGTCAAAATGCAGTAGAAAATAATCAATTATGTTCATTACAAGAAATCTATATAATAATTAAAATGATTAAAAACTAAAATGAGATTTGAGTTACTTACCACAAATAGGAGAAATCTCTGAATAAATTGATGGATGAAAGCAACAAACAATATTCTCTCTCTTCCCTCTCTTTTCTTCGACAAGGCTTAACATTAAAATTCAAAATTTTCATTAAAAAAAAGATTAAAAAATTTTGGATTATTAAAAAAAGTACTATATGAAAAATTAAGACTAAAACTAAAGCAAAAGCTAAAATTGAAATCAAATGAATTATAAGCAGATATTCTTTTTATCAGAATGGCTCTCAACCCAAATTTTTATATATCTTTATGGCTTCATTAATATAATCCCATCTCGGTAGCCCACAGGCCCCGAGATAACAGAATCTCACCTTGGTAGCCAGTAAGCCCCGACATAACATAATCCCACCTCGCTCACCCACTGACACCAGCATAACCAAATTCCATCTCAATCGCCTACTAGCGCCAGCATAATAGAATCACACCTCGATCGTCCACTGGCGTTGATAATAATATAACATAATATCATGTCACATCACATTTCTTTCATATTTTTAAATACATTTTATTAATTAAAACATAATTAGATTAATTTTAAAAATTATAAAAAAATCCTTAATGGTAGGTAACACAAACACTACTAAATAAAAATTCACTGGCTCAAAACATAACCAAATTATCAGAGATTATGTAAAATATCATTCTGAAGTTTTAAGTGAATCAAAGCACTATTTTTAGATGTTAAAATAAAATTTTGAATGAAAAAAAATCACTATTTTTTCAAAATTACCAGGTAAAATTTTTTTAGAATATACTCAAAATGTATTTAAAAATCCTTCTCCGCTAACGCCAAATGACTTAAACGAATGGGATTTGATATTTTAAGTGCTTAAGATTTTTTGTAATAATATAATAATATTATTATACTCAATTGTTAGTATAAAATTCATATATTTTTTTGGAGATTAAAAAAATTATAGAAAAATATTCATAAAATAGCCCTTTTATAAATAATTTTTTTATGAAATTAATTTGCAAAATAGACACGTGAAGATCCCAAAACCCCATCTTATATCATCAGGTGTCAATTTCTTAAGGAATTTCACCAGTGCCAAAAATTAATGAAAAAATTAGTGAAACTATAATATATATATAATGACAAAAATGATTTCTAATTTGGACTTATAATGACTCCCGAAATAATTTTTAACTATTATAGAAAAAATATCTTTTGTAAATTTTTTAGTTATAACAGAGCATCCGCATGATGGCGATATCTTCTGGTGCCGTTGCTTCTCTATAGCAAGCGCTACTGTGCCTTCTAGACCAATGCTGTAGCGATCCATGCAAATTTTTCATATTTTTCAAATAAGTTCATTTCAAGTTTTTGGGATATTATAATGACTCAGAGTGTTCAACACATATTAGATATTTATAATTTCAGGCGCTTATGATTCCCTCGTACATTTAGAACCAAAATATAACTTCCCCCACATATCAAAACTCCTCAAAATCACACAATTCAAATAGATAAACTTGTATATCATGTAATTTAATACATGAAATATTAAATAAATCAACTTGTAGAAATTCACAATGTACTATATCAATGGACTACAATTTTACCAACCAAGTAGAAATGCAATATTTTTGTCATCAGTAGTGACATCGTGAGAATCCTTATTAAAGTGATGGGAATAGTCCCTAATGGGCTTCCATACCCTTTTCTAGATGCAAAATATAGATTGAGAGGTTTTCAGAGGCCTCATCGAAGTGGCAAACTTTGATATAACATGTAATTAGAGAATTGTTCTAAGGAGATCAAACTTTTGGCAGGCAAATAATTGAACCAATTTTTGGGCTGCGCTTTTGAATGTGTTTAGGGAGAGTTGACAATTAATGGCATCAAAGCTGTTGTGCATGGAAATCATATTTTTAAAGATGTTTCCTTAATAAATTTTCAGCTACAGCGCTTTAAAGTTTAGAGAGATATTGTTAAGTAATAAGGCATTGCAACTTAACTATTCGGCACCGGTGGGAGAACAAGGATTACAGTGGTGAGAATCTCCCACCATGGCTATTGTCTTTTATGTAAGAGGCTATAGTCGTAATGAAAATGTTTCCATAGACAAGGCCAATGAAGAGTGTTTATAGACAAAACTCGTTGAGCAAAATAGTACGGAGAGTTTACACAACAACAATTCAAATAGATAGAGGGGGGTGATGTGGAGTCCATGAGATCGTTATGGTAAAGGTAACAACTTGATTGGTGTTCTCCTAGGATGGTGATGGAATGATTATTTGGGTGATGGTGAAATAAAAATTCAGGCTTTGGATACATTTGGTTTTGAAACTTCTAGGTTAATAAAAGATAAGTCTTTCATAGAGAAGAAATAAGTATAAAATTCAGATTAATTCTTTTGTGTTTTGGACCAATAGTTAAGGAATTATGATATTTTTAATTTAGTTACTCACATTATGAAATTATCTCTCTGTGTTGCGAGTTTTGTTAGTTTATCTTAGGATTATTGGGGAAATTATGACTTGAAAGGTTATGAGGAATATGGAGGAATATTTGGTAAAGTTTTGAAGAGATTGGATGAATTTTTGGGTTGAGGTAGGCCAAGCTCAAGAATATGTATAGGAGATGAAAGTTATGCTAAGAAAAAGGAGGAATAAAAGTAAGAAATCAAACTTAGGACTCACAAAAATCTTCGGAGATTAGCCACAAAGTTTCAGCAAAGAGTAGAGCTATCACCAAGCATTTTCACATGAAATTTATACAAGAAAAAAAATAAATTTTATTAATATAACAACAAGTATAAAATAATGTCCTATTTATAAGACTTTTCAAGCCATAAAAATTTATAAAGCCTTAGGAGCCAATAAAATGTTACTATATAGATCAGTGACTTAACCTAATATAAAGGGAGAGAAAATAAAATAAAAAAAAACTAAAATTGAAATGCAAGTTCATAAAGTTAATCTATATTATTATTATTTGTTATTATCAATCTATTGTTCATAAAGTTAAATAATGATTGCTGAATATAATTTTTTTATAACAATTTTGATAAATGAGAAATAAGCACTCTTCATGAAATTTTTTTCCATAACACTATTTCATGATCCTTATTTATCTTTCATTTCCTATGCATAATTAATTTATTAAAATTTTTGACTAATTTTATCATAAATTACTATTAGTAGAGTATTTAAATTTAGATAATGTATATAAAATAATTGACATAAGCACAATTAAAAGGAGAATACTCATTTTGTCTAAAAAATTAAAACAAATCAACCAACTTATATAATTATAATTATGCAAACCATCTTATATATATTTTATAATTTAAAAACTCAATCAACTATCATTTATGATGAGTATAATTTATGCATATTTATCAAATTAATGATTAGTTGATATTTTATAAAATATGTGAAGACAATAACAATTATCAAATAATTTTAGAAAGCCCATTTCAAATATAATTTTATTTATGCATTTTAACTATTAAAACTATTAATCTCATTTTGCTAATTTAAAAGTGTGAAAAAATTAAGATGTTTATTTTCAAACAACATAGTATTTATTCATAATTATTAATTGTAAAATAATTATTACATTCTTTTCATATTTTAGACACTTTGAAATCATTTAAAGCATACATAAAATTTATAAACCATTAAATACTTATATAATTGAAAAAAATAGATTAAAAATTAGCACTATCATCTCATACTTTTAAGTTTCATGCAGCTTATTTTTATCTGTTGGTTAAGAATTTTGACTATCAATTAAAAGATTTTGAATTGAAAGTTTTCATATATGATGTGTATATAAAATTGTCTTAATTGACCTAAATATATTAAGGCTTCATTTGACATGACTTACTTACTGCTTCTTAAAATAATTTTTTTAATATAAAAAAATTTTTATTAAAAAATATTTTAAAAAATAATAAAAAAACTTTCCTCCCAAATGAGGACTAAAAAAAAAAAAACTTTCGAGTTTCAACCGAGCTGCCCTAAGTGATCTAATCCAACCACTATATAAGGACAGTAAGATATCAAGAAAATGCGTTTCTTGTCCTATTATCGATTCCACGTCCCAGCGACCTATTGTGTGGCTTCGTACGAGGGACGACGGCCCAGGAATCTGACGCCGTTACGCGAACTGCGGCTGCCCTTCTTCTCCTTTTTCTCTTACAGTCTCACTCCCAGACTGATAGATTTGGATCCGATCATAACGACCATCAAATCGACACCAACACCGAACTCAAAAAGGCTATCTATCTCTGCCGCTCGTGAGCGTCTTATTTCTTCTCCGACCGTCTTCCGTCTGGCTGAAAGCGGCAATGTTCCTTGGCAACTCGGGCTCCAGTAATGGGCATTATAGAGTCGGGCAGCAGCGAGAAGGCCGACCGCGAAGAGGGCGAGGCGGGACTGGCGGCGGCTTTAGGGCATCACACTACAGCCAGCAGTCCCAGGAGAAGAACCCTGTTCCCCCGTGCACTGAGTATGATAAGGCATACTTTCAGGCTTACTCGGACATCGGAATCCATGAAGAGATGATAAAGGTATTCGCATCATTCTTGTTCTCGTGCTTTTCGGTGTTCTTGCCTCGAGATTGGTCTAATAGTTTTGTGAGAGCCGGAACTTGTTGATGGAATAGGGTTTTTTCTATGGTTGATTGTAAAGGTGGTTCACCCAAGGTCAAATGAACTAGCATTGTTTCAGAATGTACTGTAAATCTACAACCAATACATAATTCGAAATAAAAATGCTACCCATAAAAAAATTCCCATAGAACAGTTTGAGCGGGCAGACCTTAGTTATGAATACTCAATTTCTCACCAATATCAGTATCAGAATAGTCAAATTCATGATTGATAATTGTATTAAAATGGCAATAAACCAGGTTCGTGGTGTTGACTGTGCTGTCTTGTTCAAAACTTGAACTAATTGGCTAAAAATGACAAACTGAATGGCCAGAGTTGTAGAGGGCATGTTGCTTTCCCATCTTTCCCACCCTTTTCCTAAAGAAAAAGATTCTTGGTTCGTTTTTAAGACAAACTCTTAACCATGGTAGGTGTCATTGTGCCAACAATTAACACAAAAAATTTCACTGCATATGTTGTACTAGAAATGATGTAGGTGTGATTATAGATAAGAGTTTGAAGGATAATGTTGTAAAAATTAATAGAATTGGAGATAGAATTATATGTTTAAAGATTATTGTTGATACTAAGATTATTAATATTATAAGTGCTTATGCTCATCAATTAAGTTTGAATATGTGTTTAAAATTAAAATTTTGGAATGACTTAGAAGAATTAATACAAAAGATATCTCTTGAAGAAAGAGTTTTTATTGGAGGAGATTTAAATGAACATGTTGGTAGAGAGGTAGATGATTTTAAAAGCATTCATGGTGGCTATAGTTTTGGAGCGATTAATGAATGTGGTAAGACCATATTGGATTTTTCTCTAGCTTATGATTTTGTAATTGCTAATACTTTATTTAAGAAAAGAGATGAACATCTCATCACTTATAAGAATATATATAGTAAAACTCAGATTGATTATTTTCTTATAAGAAAAATAGATTCTTTAGCTTGCAAAAAATTTAAAGTTATTTCGAGTGAAAGTTTATGTACCTGTTAAAATCCCAGCCGTCCCTTAACACTTGATCCCACCGCCAAGATAGGAATCCTTGGGAGGCTCACCTAGATCATGCCGATCTCAGTTAAATCCCAGCCGTCCCTTGACACGTGATCCCACGGCCAGGATGGAAATCCGTGGGAGGCTCACCTGGATCTTGTCGATCTCCTTCTATATTTGGGTGGCTGATTTAGGATAGATTATATTAAGGGAATTATGCATAATTCTGTAATTATTTATTTCTTTATTAAGACATCTTATATAGATCTATAAATATGGATAATTTTCTATAATAAATGTGATAAGGTTTGAGTAGCTCTTGTGGTAGATAAGATTATAGAGAGTTGCCTTAGATGGTTTGGTCACATAAACCGTCGGCCTTCCAATGACCCTATTAGGAGAGTAGATGTATTAGATTTGACCTATATATGAAATAGAGATAGACCTTAAAAGACTTGGTTAGAAAGTATTAAAAATAATATTTTTTTATTATATTTAAATGAGAATTTGACTCTTAATAAGACAAAATGGAGAAAAATATTCATATAGTCAACCCCACATAGTGGGATAAAGGCTTGTTGTTGTAGGTTATCACCTAGTTTGTCGTCTATTATAATTGATAAAGTTTGGTCAATCCAACATTGCATTTATCAATGACCTCTTGATAAAGGTCATACTGTCCCAATCTTCCAATATAATGAGCCAAAATTTTTCTTTTTTTGGTTTTTACTGAGGCTTATCTCATTAGAACTTTTGCCTTCACCCATGCAAGTCATTGTTGTCTGCCAACCTATCACACAAGATATGAACATTGAAAGTCATCGTTGTCTTTCGTAGGTTTCCTTTATTTCCTTTATTTTTAACATCATTATTATAAACATTTAAAATTTCTTAGTATTGATATGCACTTATCATAAATCAATTTGTATTGACATTAATCAAAGGTAAAGCAATGATATGTACAAAAGTCAACTTTTGGATATTTTATTATGCCTCTAACTTAATTAAATAATATCATGATTTGAATTAGCCTGACTTATCTTGAAATTATTTGAACTGATAATCATATAAATTGCAGTGAGCTTTTTGATAACATTCAGTGCTAGTAACATGCTCAATATGAAGAAATTATAAGTCATACACATAACAGTTAAAATGTAATTGCAAAGATTTACAAGTAATAAGGCTTAGAAGTAGTTTGCCCCCTATATTAAAGATTGAGCATCTTATCTCAATGGGTTAAATTTCAAAATAGTCCACTAACTATTCGATATGATTAGTTAGTCCCAGAGCATAATGTTGCTCAAATTTAATCTCTTGACTATAGAAAATTGATACAAAATAGTTCATTTTAGATTAAATTTGGATCAATTTTATAAAGTCGATGGACAAAATTAGGATCGATTTTATATCACAATTACAACATGATGGACTATTTTGGATCAATTTGTATAGTCAAGGGACTAAATTTGGGCAATGTGATACTTTGGGACTAAATTGGCCATACATGATAGTATTGGGACTATTTTAAGATTTTTCTTTATCTCAATTATAGGAAGATGGTGTTGATTTTTTTATTTTTATTTCCTCGAAGCCTTGTCTTTTCTTAGACAACAAAAAAATAATGATTTTCTCAATTCAATAGACATTCCTAAATCAATCTCAATTTACACAAAATAATCACAAAAGTATTTCTCTTCATTCAAGCCTTTAGGCTACTACTTGAAATCTACACTCAACTTACGGAAGGAAATGCTAACAATATGATTTTTCTCTAAAATACCAAATTCTCCTCTCCTCCTTTTTTTTCCTCTTCTTTTCTTCTCCGTTCAAGCCATCTGAGCCCCCCTTGTTTCTTCCATCTCGAGCTCTCTATTACGAGAAGAATGGGACAAGTGTGAATAAGAATAAGTTAAGCTTAGTTTATTAGATAAGGGTAATATAAGTAATTATACACACACACACAGCCATTTGTGTGTTGGTGGAGAAAACGGATTTGCCAATTGCTACTACAAGACATTACTTAGCTGAATAGTGATGTTAAGAAACTTTTGGCAAATTTATTTAGTCAAGAAATTAAATTTTAAATGCTAATATACTTATATATTCATATATATATATTTCTATATATGAAATTGATCGAATTGAAATATAGAATTTTATAAAAATACTATTGGTCATTTTTGGAATGGGTAAAAATGGGATATAATTTCTAGGAGAAATTTTGAATGTCACATTTTTAAGTTTTGGCTATTACATCTTATTAGTCTTCGTTAGTAATTCTGTTTGGAACAAGCATGCTAGGAAACTCTTTTTGAAACCTCGTCAAGCAGTATTTAGAAACTGCAATTCAAACTGGATGATGGTTTTTCGAAATGAAGAAATGAAGAGTGCATGTGAATTAATAAACCTTTGAGATTGTTGAAATTTTGACGAGCTTTGGTGGGTTTTGGCCATTTGGTTTTTATTCCGTACTCCTTGATAAATTAACAAACGAATAAGAGGCTTACTATGGCTGTTGCATGATATTCCATAACCAGTTGAACTTTGTTGATATCTCATTTATTCTTTGTTGATGATAAAAATTATTTTGTGAATATGGTTAAATTTCTTATCAGATTTTTGAAAAATTTTGAGATGATCAGTGGTCTTAACCTTAATAAGAACAAGTACTGCTTTATCACCTCTAAGAATTTTCCTAGTGATCGCATTAATGTTATTAAAAATATCACTGGTTTTAAGCAAGGATCTTTACCTTTAAAATATCTGGGTATTCCTCTCTTTAAAGGGTGAAGAAATCCTGTCTTTTTGATGATCTTATCACTGCGGTGCAAAATATGCTCAACTCTTGGGAGTTTAATTTTTTAAGTTTTGGTGGGAGATTGGTTTTGGTCAAGAGTGTTCTTTGCTCTTTACTTATTTATATTTTTCAAACTATTCATCCGGCTCTTACTGTGTGTAATAGAATTGGAAAATTGTTTAATAAGTTTTTTGGAAAGGTAAAAAGCATATTAAATACAAGCAAAATACCTCTCTTAACAGCATCCATATTTCATTGTTTATTAGTAAAAAAAAAAGCTGCAGTGTAGGTTCTAGAAGCTTGGTACGTTCCATGTTCTCGCTTCTATGGTGAAGTTTCTGATGCGACAATCGAACTTAAGTGGAATCCTAATGATTTCAGCTGACACGATTTGTATTGAAAGCTCATCTAATTTCTCAAAGTACTTTGAGAAATCTTTTCCAGAGCTGTTGGTTAGGATTTGTGAATTAAAAGAAAATGACTTTCCTGTTATTATGATAGTTAAAACTGGAATGGGATTGTGAAGATTTCGGTTGTGTGCTTGTCAGATTCATCTAACCTCCGATGTTGATGTTTTAAATGTTCCTTTGGATTATTGCTTATATCTTGAAATAAAATGTACAAGTAAACTTAAGATTTATTGAAGATAAATAAAAGTCTATTGATTTCCAGGATTAATCATGTCTTTTTACCTCTAGAGAGCATTGGTTTTTCAGATCGGAATATAATGCTTTTAAAGGTAAAATTGAAGAAAAAATATTGTGTTATACTTGTTATACTCTTGAAAATATTTGATAAATAAGTATTTTTCCTCGTGATAAGCACGTTGATTTATCTTTTCCAATCTTAAACCATAAATATAAATTTGAGTAGCATTTATAATAATTAGCTATAAGTTGTTTGTTACCTTGGTACGAGTAATTGTCCAAAATAGTACCTAGACTTGTTAGGTGTCTTCATTTTAGTCTCAAATTTCTTTAAGTGTTCAATTTAGTTCCTCAATTGACCAAATATTGACCCAATTGGTCCTACTCTCAACTTTGCCCTTTTTTGGGCAAGATTTGATGTGGGGAAGATTTCCATGAGGGTATTTTAGATTTTTCAGGGCCAATCTCACTAATTAATACTTACCCAAACTAATGAAATTGACCATAACAAGCTTAAAATGCTCTCGCAGAAAGCTTCGTCCACAAATTTTAGTCCTTCTAAAGCAATGATGAAGTTGACAGTTGGATCAAGTTGGTTTAAATTTGATAAGTAGAGAGACCAAATTGAATCTATAAAAATGTTTTAAATTAAAAGGTACACACCAAAAAAGTCTAGGGACCATTTTGGTTAAATATTCTTTTCATTATGACGTGCTTTAAAAAAAAAATAATAAGTTACTTACTGTCTATATTATTATTTTTTGTCATTATCAATACTTTTGAGTACATGATTATATTCTAGGATCATGTGCGGACGAGCACATACAGGGCTGCAATCATGCGCTACCAAGATTCAATTGCTGGCAAGGTATTACATGAACACTTCATAGTTGCTGCAAAACATTGGAAAATGAAAATATCTTTGTTTTTTCATCAGAAAAAAAAAGAAAAAAGGAAAACTTAATAGATCATAAATTTCTTACCATATTAATAACAATATATTCAGGTTGTAATGGATGTTGGGTGTGGCACAGGAATTCTTGCTATATTTTGTGCCCTTGCTGGTGCTAGGCGGGTAAGATATATCTTATTGCTTTCTTCAAACCCTAATGCTCCAATCCTTTGATGCACCAACTTTCCTATTTATGCTTCTCCATCATGTATTTTATGACGCAAATTGATGCTTCTTTCCTTATGATTATCTTTTTTACTTTCTACATCTGCTATATTTGTTCAATAATATTGATTTGCAAGATCTGATTCTGGTTTTAACATTTGTCACTTAAGTTGGCACTTTCACGAAGAGTTTAAAACTGTGACCAGGTACTTCAAATAGTCTTGTCAAATGCATTTTTCCTTTGTACAGGGAAAGAGAGTAAATCTAAACAGATTTGCTTAGGATTAGTGCTATGAAATCTCTTACATAGAGTAACTCAACATGCCAGTCATGCCAGTGGATACTGATCATTTAATGCCCATTTGATGTATGGAAAGAATCAAAGTGTCGAGCTGGCATACTGACCATTCAGCGCCCACTTGATGCATAGCTAGGACTAAATGTTGCTGATTGTGTCCTTACTGGTGATATTCATGATTTGTGCTTTTTCATGTGATTAGTGCAAACCGAGGTTGACATGCACGCAAAATATCACCATTCATAGTTTCACATCTTTTAGTTTAAGCAAAAAAATATTTCTTGATGCTAAATTAAAGAAGACACTCAATCCATCTTTTCTTGATGCAAAATTAAAAAAGACACTTAATTCATCCCAATCAATAATATAAAACTTGTCTTAGTTTGGATTCCATAAGAAATCTGAGATCAAATTTTCATAACTTAAAAATAGAAACTAATGTGCACTGAACTTAACTAGATCTCATTCACACATAAAATACTTAATAAGAGTTTAGATGAGATCAAATCTTCATCAATTTAAAGATCAAGACCTCATGTCGGTATAAGAAGAAGCATCTCTCAGAAGTTTTCTTCAAGTCTTGCAAAGCGCTCAAAGAATTCACATTAGGAACACTCATGTATGGAGACGAAAAGAGGGATTTATTCAATCATTTATTGTAAATTACATGTGACAAGGGTTCTATTTATACTTTGTAATACCTAAAATAGTAACTTTTAATGGCCAAATCTGGCCTAAAGTTGCAAGTACTCTTTGGAAGCTTTCTTTAAGACGTGCTCTAAAAGAATTCACATTAACAACACACATGTATTGAATGAAAATGAATACAACAAGTGTGCTGGGTGACAAGTGTGCAAGAGCCGCTCCTTGGAAGCGACGCGCTGTATGACCTAAATATAGCGATAAGTATGTAAGGGCAAAAAAAGTGTGTAAGGGCCATTGCACCGCACCTGGGTGCAGTGTTAAATAGGCAAGGGTTCCTACATCATGGACATATGTGGGCAAAGAAGCTAGTCCTTGAAACTAATTAGGATATAAACTTGGAATATAGGTTTCTTTACAGGGAAATTAATGAAATTGATAGATATTATGATTCGTAGGAAGATAAATATTCTATGCATTCATGAAACTAAATGGGTTGGAGAGAAAGCTAAGGAGATTGATAGTTTAAGATTTAAACTATGGTATTCTACTAAGAGTCGTACTAGAAATTGTGTAGGTGTGATTATAGATAAGAGTTTAAAGGATAATGTTGTAAAAATTAATAGAATTGGGGATAGAATTATATCTTTAAAGATTGTTGTTGATGCTAAGATTATTAATTTTATAAGTGCTTATGCTCCTCAAGTAGATTTGAATATGGGTTCAAAATTAAAATTTTGGAATGATTAGAAGAATTAATACAAAAGGCACCTCTTAAAGAATTTTTTTTATTGAAGGAGATTTAAATGAACATGTTGGTAGAGAGGTAGATGATTTTAAAAGCATTCATGATGGCTATGTATTTTGGAGCGACTATTGATGGTGGTAAGATCATATTAGATTTTTCTTTAGCTTATGATTTTGTAATTGCTAATACTTTATTTAAGAAAAGAGGTGAGCATTTCATCACTTATAAGAATGGATATAATAAAACTCAAATTGATTATTCTCTTATAAGAAAAATAGATCATTTAGATTGCAAAGATTATAAAGTTATTCTGAGTGAAAGTTTATGTACCCAACATCGCTTATTAGTTTTGTACTTTAAGATGAAGGGGCAGAAAATAAAAAAATAATGTAAAACATTGTTCTAGGATTAGATGGGGGCTTTTAAAGAATATTAATAAAAATATTTTTGAGAGTAAGATACTTGATCTTAAGATTTTATCGTGCATGAGGAAGCTAATATTATGTGAAAAAAATAGCTAGTGATATCAAGAATGATGCGAAAGTTATGCTTGGAGTATCAAATGAAAAAGCTTCTAATAATAAAAATAGTTGATCATTGAATCAAAATGTGTAAAAAAAGATAAAAAAAAAGAAGATTTGTTATAAAAATTGATTTAGATATAAAAATTTTGATAATTAAAAAAATAAAAAAAAAAGTTTGATAATTAGAAAAAATATAATGAGGCTCGCAAGGAGTCTAAGAAAGTAATATGCGATGCAAAGATTTTAACTTTTAATGATTTATATAATAAATTAGATACTAAGGAGGATGAAAGATGTATATATATATATAAAGTGTGTCAAATAAAGAGATAAGAGTAGTAAGGATTTTGTTCAAGTGAAATGTATTAAGAATGAAGATCAAAAGGTGCTTTTATTAGAAGATGATATTCAACAAAGGTGGATGAGATATTTTTCTAAACTTTTCATTGAAAATTATGAGAATCCAATTGACTTTAGTGACCTTAACACCCTAAATGAAAATAAAGATTTTTATTTTTATCGGCATATTAGTAAAGCCGAAGTTATAGAGGCTTTAAAGAAAATGAAGTGTGAAAAAGCTGTTGGTCCTGATGATATTCTAATAGAGGTTTGGAAATGCTTAGGAGATGAAGAAAATTTTTTGTTTACTAAACTTTTTAATATTATTTTGAAGACAAATTATATCAGATGAGTGGAGAATGAGTGCGTTGATTCATATTTTTAAGAAGAAAAGTGATGCACAAGATTGTGTGAATTATAGAAGAATTAAGTTAATATGTTATACTTTAAAACTATGGGAGAGAGTTATGGAGTATAGGTTGCGGTGTGATACTAATGTTTCTCAAAATCAGTTTGGATTAATGCTGGGTAGGACTACTATGGAAGCTATATATTTATTGAGAGGTTTGATGGAGAAGTATAGAGAGAATAAGGAGGATCTACATATGATATTTATTGATTTAGAGAAAGCATATGATAAAATTCCAAGAGAAGTGCTATGGAGAGTTCTATAAAAGAAAGGGGTTAATAATGCTTATATTCAAGTCATTAAGGATATGTATGCAGGAGCTAGTACTTGTGTTCAAACATAAGGTGGTTTGATAAAGTGTTTTCCTATTTCAGTTGGATTACATCAAGGAATTGCCTTAAGCTCATATCTTTTTTGCTTTAGTCATGGATGTTCTCGTCAGACATTTGCAAGAGGTTGTACCCTGGTGTATGCTTTTTGCTGATGATATTTGTTGACTAATAAAAAAAGAGAGAAACAAACGAAAAAGGGGGGGAATGCATTGTTATTGAACGAACAGATGTATCTTTCTGGAAGAGGCATGCCTATTCGATAACCCGATCAATAAATACCCAAGGAAACTGAACAAAGAAAAAAAGACTGTATCCCAGAAATCAGTTTGGAGTATAGGTTGCGGTGTGATACTAATGTTTCTCAAAATCAGTTTGGATTAATGCTGGGTAGGACTACTATGGAAGCTATATATTTATTGAGAGGTTTGATGGAGAAGTATAGAGAGAATAAGGAGGATCTACATATGATATTTATTGATTTAGAGAAAGCATATGATAAAGTTCCAAGAGAAGTGCTATGGAGAGTTCTATAAAAGAAGGGGGTTAATAATGCTTATATTCAAGTCATTAAGGATATGTATGCAGGAGCTAGTACTTGTGTTCAAACATAAGGTGGTTTGATCAAGTATTTTCCTATTTCAGTTGGATTACATCAAGGAATTGCCTTAAGCTCATATCTTTTTGCTTTAGTCATGGATGTTCTCATCAGACATTTGCAAGAGGTTGTACCCTGGTGTATGCTTTTTGCTGATGATATTTGTTGACTAATAAAAAAAAGAGAGAAACAAACGAAAAAGGGGGGGAATGCATTGTTATTGAACGAACAGATGTATCTTTCTGGAAGAGGCATGCCTATTCGATAACCCGATCAATAAATACCCAAGGAAACTGAACAAAGAAAAAAAGACTGTATCCCACTCATATTTCGCCTGTCTTCCTTACACTCATGTTGGTCCGCTGGATCGAGCCTTTCCCTTGTACTCGTTCGAGCCTTCTCCGCACACTGTCGACGTGCCAAACCAACCTGCGTCTCCCATGCGTGCCCAATCCCGTGACGTACAGGCCTACGTGAACAATCATTTGTACGGCTCCTTCATTCCGATCAACCCGCCCGATCCGGATTCTGCTTGTGCGGGATGCTCACATGAGCCTCTTATGTGTTCCACTATGTCGAACCTACACCCGAGCCCGCGCCTCCTTCCAAATCCCGCATGGCTCTGCTTGTCTTCGACCCCAACGCCAGACTGATCGCCTGCAACCCGAACGCCTAATCAAAATTACATAACCCGCGGTGTCTCCGACGCCCATCTTCAACCCAAAGCATGACAGCCCGCGCATGAATTCCCTGTCCGTCTGAACCCAATTGTCCGATTCTACTTGATGTGCGTAATTTGTCTTAATTACCCATCCCGATATACTTAAAACTAAATCTGGTCTTCTTCTGATGTTGTTCAAGACAATAAGACAGTACTCAGAACTGACTATCTTTTCTCTAAATCATGAAGACTAAGCCTAGGCAATTATATTGGTTTAAGCAGATAAATGAGATTATTATATAATTAAATAATAATATTAATTATAATTATTTTTGTTGGCAATAAATCCAATAGGTATTAGTCGATTTCAAGACCCGCGCCTTCGATATTTGACTTGGATGGATGAATTTTAAAATCAAAGGCCCTACGCCGTTGATCTTTGATCCGGGTAGGATGAGTTCCAATTCGAAGACCTGTGCCATGATCTTTGATCTAGGCAGATGAATTTTCAATTCGAATACTCTAGGCCGTCGATCTCTGATTCGGGTAGAATGATTTAAAATTCGAAGATCCTGCACTGCTGATCTTTGATCCAAGCGGGAAGAAATAACGACAAATGTCGCCCCGACCTCGCCCTACGGGGACGGGATGCCGGGAGGCTGTCAAAATCACCCCTCAAGATTATCAAATTGGAGAGCGATTCAATTTGAAATTTAATTGATTAATTTGATTAATTTGATTAATTAATTGATTAAATTTAATTAAAATTAATTAACTAAAATGAACTTGTTTAATTAAAAAAGAATGAAATTAATTGAAATTAATTAATGAAAAAGAATGAAATTTAATTTCAATTAATTAATTCATTGGAGTTAATTATTTGAAATGAATTAACTAACATCAATTAATTAATTAAATCTAATTAATTATTTGAAATTAATTTTAATTAATAAAAAATAATCGAAGTCAATTGATTAATTAGAATTAATGAATTGAAATTAATTTATCAAAATTAATTGATCAATTGAAATTAATTAAGTAAAAATAATTGATTAATTGAAATTAAACAATTGAAATTGATTAATTGATCAAAATTAATTAATTGAAATTAATTTATTAATTAAAAAAATCTGAGAGCACTTATAATTCGAAAGCAATTACAAATCTGAGAGCAGTTTAAAAATTTCGGAGCGATGAAATTTAAATTAATTAATTGATTAATTTAATTTAATTAATTAATTATTTAATGCGGAGAGAGCCACTCTGGTGTGAGGTTTCCTTGGAATGCAGAAAAAGAAAAGAAATAATATTTTTTCACTAATTAATCCTGAGTACAAGCTATACTGAAATCACATTCCTAAAACTAAGACTCAAACAAAAGAAAATCTCTCATATATAAACCCTCCAACTCTCCAATGCTCCTGTGCAAACTCCAAGGTAGCACGAATCCTGCAAGCAAGCACATGAAATTGATTAGCACTAAAACTAAAATTGCTAAAGCAAGAAAAAAAACAAGTGCTATACTAAACTATAGTACTGAAATAAAAGAACAAGGTACTGGTGCAAGAAAAAGAACAAGGTACTGGTGCAAGAAAAAAAGTAAGGTACTGAAAACTAAAGTGCAAGAAAATGAAAGCAAGGTAAAGTACTGAACTACTAAAGTAGGAAGAGAAACTACTGTAGTAAAAACTCTAATGTCGGGCTAGTAAACAACTGAAAGCTAAAAGTCTAGTGTCAAGTTAGCAAGTAACTACAAACTAGAGTACTTATGGGTAATGTCTAATCTATCTTAGAACAAACAAACATACTACTTTTTAAGGGAAGTAGTACATCCTATAAAATCAACGAGTAGCTTAGTTTAAAGGGATAGGTTGTAAGACCCCACCTTCAGGCATCTTTTAAAAGAAGTTGTAAGACTTGTTATTTGAGAGAAACTTCTAGGAGAAATATTAAACTCTCAAATTAAATATGAATCAACGGGTAGTCTTGCTTATAGAACTTGGTTGTAAGACCCATCGTTGGGCTACTTTAAAAGGGAAGCAGTAATACTCGTTCTAAAACAAAACCAAATAATATGCAGCTTAGCCTATAGGGCTAGGTTGTAAGACCCACCGATGGTGTCACACCCCATTTTGTCCCCCCCTACAGTCAACTTGGAGTATAACAAATAAAGAAAATCTAAACAGGCCCCTTCTTACTGAAACCTATTTTGAAATATTCCTATCAGAATCAGATGAGTAAAAAATAATCAATTTAGACTCTTTTAATATATCAAGCTTTATACTTAATAATAGGAAGCATGTAATAGACCTCAATTAAACATGTAATAAAATCAAAGGAAATACAAAGTTTTACTAAAACTTTTTAAAATTTATTTACATACCCCAAAAGTCTTTGTACAGCCTCCACTTGAACCTCAATGAACACCTAAAATGTATATACACTAAAAAGGGCAATCACCCATTTTTATCTAATGCACTACAGACTTATTCTCTTTTCCTATAGTACAACCACGGCTAATGAGCTAGAGCTCAATGAAATACACAAGCAATGTATAAGAAATAATAATAACCTTGTTAATAATTAATTTAAAACAAATGTAAATTTCATATTGGTCATAAGAAATGCATAACATTACTTTCCATCTTGCTAACTGCTCAACACCTTTAAAAAGTCATGTGATGACTATAAGCTTTTGCACCCTTTCAGCTTTCTAATTCAAAGTTAGGTGCAGATTCTCAACTTTTAAAATTGAAGCTGCTCTCTCATTCAAGGTTGGATCCAAATTTTCAACTTTTAGAATTGAGAGTATAGGCTTATTTCGTTAGGTCTTTCGCCTTTACTTGTGCGGGCTTATCCCCCATATATGACTTAAGTCATCTTTCCAATACCATTCAATTATAACAATTAGAAACTATACTATTGTAGTCACAAATTGCATGAATAAATTGCATGAATAACTAAAATTAAAATGCTATCATGAGACAATTATGAATTTATAAATATATAAAATTTCTATTATTTTCTATGCATTGTTTGGGTATATCACCTCACTTGGAATTCGTTCTTCTTAGTCTTTTCTTCTCCTTTTGTACACCATCTAAAACATGTATTTCTTTATTTACACATGCTAATAAATAAATAAACAAGCAATATGAATATCTTACCAATTTACCTCAATTAAGTTCCTCCTCATTCAATAGTAACCTTTTCTTTGTTTCAAAATTCCTCTACTACCTTTCTTTTTTTTCCTCTTCTTTACTGTTTTCTGCAATAACTACAACCCTTACAAAATTCAGCAAACAACCCCCTTGTTTTTATTTACTATTTTCTGAATTTTTCAGCAACTAATAGCAGCAACAGTCCTTACTTCCCTATTTCCTAAATTCAGCAAACAATAAGTTCAACAAACACTGCATTAGCCCTTACACAACTACAGCCTTTGTTTCCTTGATAAATTCTATTTCCTTGCTGAATACAGTGCTGAATTCAGCATCATTAAGTCCAACAAATACTGAATTCAACAAACCCTACAACCCCGGATTGATTACTCAACTGATTTCAGCCATTTCCTAATTCTGAATATCCCAACAACAAGCAACAACAACCTTTCCTAGCCAACAGCCCTCACAGCATCAGTTCACACGACCTACTGCTTTGAACTCCAAAGGATGGCGGGTGGAGAAGAAATGGGATGAAGGAAATGCTCTTTAAACCCGCTAACTTTCATATAATATACCAATGTTTTTCCCACTAACCTATTCCCTTAATTCCAGCCGTAGGATTACAGATCAGCCATTGCATGCATGTTTAAGTGGCAAACAAAATTCTGCTATAATAAAATTCATTTAATGAAATGACAGATAAGGTGTCAGATAGGTTTAGCAGCTATTTAATGAACATAAAAATGTTGATATAATAAAATTCATTTAATGAAAATAAGGTTAACATTTTTTCATATGAGTGATAAAATAGGGAATGATTTTGTTGGAAAATATTCATGATTGCCTTTGACAAAACTTTGGGTATTATAAATGGGCTATTTCTAAGTGAAATCGTAAGACCTGCATGTTAAAAAAATTGCTAAATGAAGTGCAATAATCCTAAAACCCAAACAATCAAAATGAGCGGCTAGCTTAGCCAATATGGTTAGTTTGTAACACCCACTTTCAGGCTAATTCTGAAATCCAGAAGCCGTAATACCTGTCCAAAATAGTCAAGCGTCTTCCAAAGGAAGTTGTAAGACTTGCTATTCGGGCAACTTTCAATGGAAGCGGTAAGTCCCAACCCAAATTTAAACTTTCGGCTACTTTCAACGGAAGTCGTAAGCCCCGAACTAATTTGAACAACCGTGTAACTTCTAAACGAAGTCATAAATCTCAAACTAAAATAATCACTGGGTATTCTAACAGATGTAAACCCAAATTTCCATAGGATTACAAACCCACCAATAACCACTTCAGTTTACTCGGAATTCCTGAGAAGAAGCAACCCATGGCTGCTAATCGGATTCCCTGGACACTACGGTCAACGATCGCTATTGTTGGTAGATTGAAACCTACGGTATACCCGAGACGATGGAACCATGAGATTTTGATTGGGCTTACCTCAATTTTCTCCTACAACTGAGACTAAAAACACCTAAAATTATTCATCCTTAATCAAGAGTTCTCTCTTACGCGTTGAGGGGATCCAGATCTAACTAAACCTTGACACTACCCTCATGGGAAATCTGATTAACTACAATCTGACTTAAGGAGAATGGAATCCTATGTCTGCAAAACGGGATTCATGCCAACACGCTTTTTTCTTGAGCCAACAATATTCTTTTTGTTGATAAGACTAGAGAGGGAGTTGAAGGTAAACTTGAATTATGGAGTAGCTTCAGTAGAAGATAAGATTAGAGACAGTCGCCTTTGATGGTTTGGTCACATAAACAACGGCCTTCCAATGACCCGGTTAGGAAAGTAGATGTATTAGATTTGACTTATGTTAAGAAAGGTAGAGGTAGACCTAAAAAGACTGTTAGAAAATATTTTAAATGACCCTTCTTTATTAGATTTAAATGTGAATTTAACTCTTAATAGGGCACAATGGAGAAAAAAGATTCATGTAGCTGACCTCACATAGTAAGATGAAGGCTTGATTTTATTGTTATTGTTGTATGTATTGAATAGAAAACTATGATCTTTTTCAACCATTCATTAAAAATTACATGTGTCAGGGGTCCTACCTATGTCGCATAAGACCCAAAATCAGGAACTTTTCAAAAAATCAAATATGGCCTATAACTGCTAGTTTCAATTCATTCAGCATAAAAAACAGAGGTTCAAATGTTTTCTTTCAAGTCCAGGTCCATCATCGCCAACGTAAACTTTCTAATTTTAGAAAAAAAGATTGTAGGAAGGAAATTGACTCTGCCGCAAAAAGCAAAACCTAAGAACGAAAGAGCCATCTTAAACAAACACAGGAAACTCCTATAGCAAAACACAAAAATGAGTCGTAAAGCGAAAACCTGAAGTAACTATAATTATAATAGATGGAACTCCTCTCAACATATCTTGTGGTCGAAGCTATAGTAAGGATGGGGACAAGTTGACAAACAATAATCGAAGGCAACCAATAACAAAAGAAAGATGCAGGGAGTGCTGCAACCTATTGAAATTTGAATAATCTCGATGCTTGTTGAATTGAAACCACTTGCATTAATAAACCCAAAGTCTGTAACTTCTTAATGTCTAAATCTGGACTAAAAATTCTGGACTAAAACTGCAAGTTTTAATTCAATCAACATAAAAACAAGAGTTCAAATCTTTGCTTTCAAGTCCAGGTCCATGATCACCAACTCACACATTCCAATTTATTAGAAGATTGCAGGAGGAAAATCAACTGTGCTGCAAAAGGGAAAGGCTGAGCAGGAAAGAGCCGTTAAAATCAAACACAATGAACTTCTATAGCAAAACAGGTAAAGGTGTTATAGAATGACACTTGAAGAAGGATAGAGTCACATAAGGCAACTAAAATTAGAGTAGTTGAAACTCTTCACAACACTTGTTGCGATTGAAGCTATAGTAGGGATGGGGAAAAACAACAATTGAAGGTAGTTATTGACAAAAGAAAAACATAGTGAGTGCCACAACTTATTGGAATTTGAACAATACTTGATGCTTTTTGATTGAAACCACTTGCAACAGCAACGTAATTGAAACAACATAAAATATATATTTTTCTCGTAAGAATCATCATCTTAGGCATGTTACATCCAATAAATGAACTAGAAAACAAAAACCATGAATGAAACAATTAAACATCACAACTCAGAATATTGATGCACTTACCTTAAACTCTTACATCATGTGTTTCCAACGAGTATGCACTTTCAAATTCCCATCACCATGCCTAGCTGTTCTAGTACTTGGTAAGGAAGCAAGATTGTGGAGCTTAAAAAGAATAGTATAGATATTTATGCCTATATACACACGTGTGAGCTTGATGTATGCTTTGGCCACTTTTAGCTGCACTAAGGTTATTGTTGGCATGTTACTCCCTGTGTTCTTGGCATGGTGTTGCACGAACTGCTATCTGAACTCATTTTTTAAACCACGGAAAGTTCAGTGGCATTTGCTTTGTCTTTGTTTGGTTATTTAAGGAAGGGGTAAACATACAAGAGATATATTGTGTTAATTTGGCGAATTGTTTAATATTTGTCCAATTGGCAAAATGCTTTACATAATGCATTTAAATTTTTTTTTTTCACTTAAAAATTGTTTTTTTTTTCCTCTCTTGAAGAAAAGCAGGTCATTCCCTTCCATATGCCATATATGCAGTTGCAACATTCTTTTATATATTCTGAATGCTTTGTTTTTATAAAACTGATGGTTTTTAGGTATATGCAATAGATGCAAGTGACATCGCATTTCAGGTACTTTTTCTTTTGATTGTGATCCTTGGCATAGCTTCATATTACTTTTTTATTTTGTTGTTTTGCTTTTTTTTTAAAAAACCTTTGCAGGCTTAAATATTTGCTCAAGCCAAATCAGGGGTGATTCTCTGTGAGAGTATAACTCAGCCACATTTTTATTTTTTTTGCTTCCTTATTTGAAGGAAAAAAACTTTTTTATGTTCCAATTTTTATTTTTCTTCCTGCTAGATGATAATAGTATAATCATGAGCTTTTGAGCTTTTTTCCAAGTTCAGTTACATACCTTAAAATGTTCATTGGTTATTTGTTAATTCATTATGTCTAACTGTAAATTGGTTTATTTTAAATGAATAGATCATACGCTGATCTGACCTTTGCTCAAGATTTTTGCCTAGCTATAAGCAATGCTCGATATCTACTTGATCTTTTAATGTGTCAAATGCCTTGATTCATTTGCATATTTGAGTTCCGAGGATGGCTCTTCTTAGATCAGGATTTTTAGGGCGACTAAGTGGATTTGTAAGGATACCCTTGGAGGTTCCATAAGGTTCTCATTTTCTGGATTTGATGTGGCAGACTGATAAATTGACCCCATATACATATTAATGTTCTTTCCTAGTGTTTTTACTATGTTATCAAAAAGGATAGTTATCTTCTGACATTCAAATTGTGAACCCGGTGGCTCAATTGCTCATCACTTTGTTCTAATTTTTTATGTTAATATCTAAATATTGCAAGCATCAAGATTAAATGGAAATGAATATTCTATATGAAGAACAAATCAGAAAAATGTGCTGAATGCAATTAGACAAGAGAATTATATACACAGATGCAATTTTATTATCACCTTGTGGTGACAAAAGACTGATAAAACTTCTATTGAATTTTGTGCAATGAACAATGTATGTTTTGCGCCTAAAACTATGCTATAGATAAAGCAAGGTTAAAATATGGTGTCGTATTTTATGATCAAGGTGCCCAATTATTTTGCACTATAGATTCTCAATTTTGGTGGAGCTGCAAGTGTTATTCAACCTCACTTATGAGACAGTTTTCCTTGGCATTGACCACCTTGCAAAATAATTGTGCTCCAATTGCAACAAATTCTTCTCGGATGAAGTTCCGATCTCAGATGTTGCAACAATGAACTCTCCAAGGATGTCAATGTTTCACCAAATTAGTCCTCATTGCTGGCTGTCTGCTGTGGCTGCCAGCTATCTGGGTTCAGTTTTCAACCTAAAGAGTTGATGGTTGATGCTGTGAAGCTGTCTGGGGTGTTTGGCGGACTGAAATAACACTGAAATATTTTCATTGAATGCTGCAGAAAATTACAGGTACAGCAGTGTGGCGGTTGTTTCGGAAAACAGTGGTATATGGAAGGATTTTTTTTTTCTTTGACATTAAAAATTGATGCTGTGAGGTTGCAAAGGTTTGGCAATGCATTGGGATAAAATGTAGTTCTGCAATTCACTGCTTTCTAGAATTGTTAATGGCATAACTTGGATTCATTAAGGGCTGGCTGCGGTGCAATATTAAGGCTACCATTGGAGTTAATGTAGTTTTGTAGTGCGAGGAAGAGGGTTTACGGCAAAACGGGAAGCTGATGAGGGAGCCAATGGGCACGGAAAAGAAGAATAAAATCGGTGAGATGGACGACATGCAGAAGAGGTGGTATAGATGGATGAGAGAGAAAGAGGGAAATTGGGACATAGAGAGGATATGAGAGAGAGGGTGTTATATATCAACATATTGTATTTTTTTAAAAGACAAAAGGGTTCACATATGTAATAAAACCCTAGTCTAGCCTTTCTTTTACTTATTTTAGGTATACCAGTTTTTTAGTGATATTGGTCTACTAAGTATTATAAATACCTCTCTAGTTGTAAACACTGGAATGAAAGATATTTGATTTATCCCTCTCTAGTCTCTCTTCTTTCCCCTTTTCTTCTATTGGAGTCTACACCTACTCGAAAGGTGGCAAGGTGCCTTCCTCTTCTTAATATGGATTAAGAAGCATATCAATGGTGTTCTTGTTGCACTAACCTCACCTCCCCTTTAGTCACACCCTAAGATCTAAATTGGAATAAACATCTATTTTAAATAATCTACCAGAGATTTCATGAATCATCAATATAAATTCATATATCCAATAGAAGCAAATCTATATATCATATACATTAAAATATAAAACTATAATCATTCCTCAAAATCATATTTACAATAGCCAGGAGATCATTACACAATCAATAATCTATTTCAAGCTTCTGACTACAAAAAGAATAAATAAAATACAAAGCTAACAAAAGGAGAAACCTGAAGATCTCAATCAACCTCACTACACAGAGTCCGGATCCATTCCCCAACTTCAAATCAATAAAATCACATAATGAGATCACAAAGCTCAGTAGAAACCCAAAACTCATCGAAGCTTTTAATGGAAGATTCAAGAATCAATATACATGCTCATCTCAATCAATAGAATTAATAACTTTCAATATCATTAATGATTAGTTATCGATAGTACAAATCAATATGACCAGTATGAAAAATAGGAATCATTACTCTGAAACCCTTAAATCAACAACAGGTACGAGAGCGTAAATATATCAATAATCAATGAATTAGTATTGTAGAGAACAACACATTGGTATTATAATTATTCAATTTTATCATTCTATCAATGAGGTGAATTAAGAATGTAAAGGAGTCATATCAGTATGCTATGTATCAGTGGGGCTGACATATACCTGGTATGGTAGTCTATAATCTATAGAACCATGAAACCGTGTGTGTATGAACATTAATAAGAGCATGAATAAGAAATGCACGAATCAATTATATGCTATCAATATCATATAGTTTAAGCAAGGTAGGCCATCCAGCTTTAATGTGATTTTTTCAACATCTTTAACCCCAACTATTTCCTAGTTGATCATCAGTCATATCCATCATACTTATCATTTATTTAGTAAATTAATTATCATTATAGGTGGCTTTCAATAATTTATAAAGAGTCGTCACTCCCTAGCCGTTGGCATAATTCGGTCATCGGTTACAGACTACTACTAGGATCATATCACAAGCCTTTTATTTTAAGAAAAGCTTGTCGGCCTACCCTCTTGCGTAGAGTATTATGTTTTAAAAACCAACCCGTATTAATTATAATGTTAATGCTAGCCTTCCTTTCTTACATGCAAATACTATATTTATCTTGAATCAATGGTATTTGTCTTTCTTTAATGTATGAAATGCAATATGAAATGCAAGAATCTATAAAATACATGAACATTTGTATACTAGCCAATAGCTTAAGTAAATCATAACTTTTATTTTATTTAGTAAAATTTAATAATATTACAGTCAAAATGTCCATATCAGTCATATCTATCATATACCAAAAGTTACATGGTAAAAATAAGAGAAATCAGAGAAAATGTATTTTTATCATTTTTGGGGTAAACTAAATCAATAGATATGAAATCATTGAAAACAAAAGTATGTTTTTGGTTATTTACTACGATTAGAAGACTTTTCTCAACTGAAGCAATGGATGAAAATGGCCAAAATCCGATTGTCTCTCTTTTCCCTTTCTCATCTTCCTCCTCTTCCTCTCCCTTTCCCTCTCTCCTTTGGCTCCTTCCTGGCCAAGCCAAATGAAATGAGGGCTGAGGCTTTAGTGCTTTAGGTTTTAATATATATAAAATCACTGTTTGTGGCCTAGAGCCGCATGCCGGTTCATTGTGCCACTGTGTTCAAAATCCCGGTGCCGCCACGCCAAATTATTTTCAAATTTTCCCAAGACTAGAGCACCGGAGTGCCAAAATACCCAGCGCCGTAACGCTCCATTTCAGAAATTTCATAATTTTCATATTTTCATTTAAAATAATTTTTATAATTATCAGGTTACACCTCTCCTCTTCCTGCCGATCAGCATCCCTCCTTCCCATTTGTCCGTCTTCCATCCTTTGCCAGCTTTCCCAGCCATAGTCTCCAGTCAGCCGAGCCACTCCAACCTTCCAAACGCAGCTTCCAGCCGCACTTCTTCAGCAATATTGGACACAACTCTTCTGTTCTTCCCAGACTTCTTTCAGCCGCTGTCTCCAGCCACTTATTTTCCACCCAAGTCCTTCAAGAACAGTAGCAGTCCACCTATTCCAATTGCTGTTTTAGACACAACACCCACCTTATTGCAATTGCTGTTTTCAGAAACAGCAAACCTCAGTTCCAACCACATTCCCTGCATTATTTAGACAAGAAACAGCTTCTTGCAGCTGTTTTGATATCTCCTTTTCATCGTTCTACTACACATTCAATCTTCAACAATTCCACCTTGTTTAAGCATTGTTTGTCTTAAGAATTGCATTTTTAACATTCCAAGACCTGCAGTTTTATGACCAAACAGCTGCAGTTTTTTTTCAAGACCTGCAGTTTTTGCATTCAAGAACATTACAATAGCTCCATTTGCAGTTTTTTCAAGACCTACGGATGCTTGACATCAGCCGGCCTTCCACCTCTTGCAAATTTTCTTTTCAAGATCGCATCAGGTTCTCCATTCCTTTGATTCTCTTATTTCACATTTCCAAATACATATTTCTACTATATCTACTTGATCTTCTTCTTTCCTTCTTACATGTACCAATTTTTTTGTTTTCAAGAATTTCATATTTCCAATTTCCATCATCTTGGGACCCATCACCATGAAGAATTGTGATTTGGCTGACACATTCCGATCCATGCAATCTCATCAAGAATGCTAATTTTCCAAAATTCAGAAATCACTACAACAAGTCGATGTTTAATTTGCTTCCGTTGACTCGTCTCTTCAACAAATTCATGCTTTCATGGATTCCATAGACAATAAACTTGATAGTTAGTATTGATCATCCACATACTCCACTTCATTAGAATCCTTGGTTCCGCCGGCCGAATTGCTTCTCCACAACTACCACTTTTATGACAGGTTTCTCTTTTCTCATACATCATCTACCATTATCCAATTCTACCTTACTCAAACAATCTCAACATTTGTTTCAGCCACCACAAGTTTTACCTCAAGCTTGTACAATTGACCATCGTATTCATCTTACATCCTTATCTCAACTTGTTAACATCTGTCATTTTCCTTCTCCATATTTTCAAAAGGATGCTATGGAACAATTAGTTTCTGAAATGCTTCACTCTGGCATAATTTGTCATATTCCTTGCTTTTTTTCTATTCCGATACTGCTTGTTCAAAAATAGAATGGTATTTAGCATTTTTGCAGCAATTCTAGAGCTCTTAATACTCACCATTCAAGATAAATTTCCTATTCCAATAGTACATGAATTTTTAGATGAATTACATAGAACTTTCTTTTCTAAACTTTATTTTTGTTCTGTCTCTCAATAAGTTATGATACATTTTAAAAATGTTCATCAAAACTATTCATGACGGTCACTATGATTTTCTCCTCATGCCTTTTGCCCCTCCTACCTTTTTACAACTTTACTGTCAAGTTTTCTTGCAATGGAAATTAAAATTTTGGATGATGCCACATAGAAAAAAATTTTAGCCATATCTTCGTCTTTTCCTTCAATCAACTTTGAGGATAAGTTTGTTTTCTTTGGCGATAGGAGTGTTGTACATCAGCATATTATATTTTTTAAATAACAAAGAGGTACACATATGTAATAAAGCATTAGTTTAGTCTTTCTTTTTCTTGTTTTAGGTAGACTGGTTCTTTAGTGACATGTTAGTCTACCTAAGTATTAGGGGTGTCAAAATCGGGTCACGGGTCGGGTTCGGGTTGAACCCGACATCAACCCGCTATTGTTTGACCCAACCCAATTTTGCAAACGGGTCAAAAATTCCAACCAGAACCCGACCCGCTCGGATTACTGGTTGACCTGACCCGACACGCAAATCCCTATTTCTTCCCAACGCGAGCAGTGTGGCGCAGGTGAGGTTCGTGCGGGCGAAGCTTGTAGGGTTGTTGCCGGCTGTAGAGGAGTGCCGATGACGGCTGGTGAGGGGCGGATCTGATATTCTAATGGGTGTTGAGGGTTCGGTCGGTCGGTCCGATCGGATAAGGGAGGCGGCGAGACGGCAAAGTCATGCGTGATGTGTCTTACACCTGAGGGCTGATGAACGGCCGGACGGGGGATCGATTCGGCGAGGCGGTAAGATGGCGAGGGTAGCGGGCAAGTAGGCGGCAAGGCCAGAGTTGAAACGACGCATGGTTTCCAAGTCAAAATCGAGTTTTCGGGTTGACCCGAACCCGACCGGAATTTGAAATAGGTTGAAAATTGGGACCCGAACCCGACCCGTTATAAAAACGGGTTAACCCTAACCCGAAAAATTCAGGTCGGGTCAGGTTTTTGGGCCATGTCAATTTTTGACATCCCTACTAAGTATTATAAATTCATTTCTAGTTATAAAGACTTATTATAGAATGAAAGATTTCTGGTTTTTTCCTTTTTAGTCTCTCTTCTCCCCCCTCTTCTTCTCTTGGAGTCTACACCTACTCAAAAGGTGCCCTCCCCTTTTTGATATGGATTAAGAAGCATATAAAAACTATTCATGATGGTCACTATGATTTTCTCCTCATGCCTTTTGCCCCTCCTACCTTTTTACAACTTTAATGTCAAGTTTTCTTGCAATGGAAATTAAATTTTTGGATGATGCCACATAGAAAAAATTTTTAGCCATATCTTCGTCTTTTCCTTCAATCAACTTTGAGGACAAGTTTGTTTTCTTTGGCGATAGGAGTGTTGTACATCAGCATATTATATTTTTTAAATAACAAAGAGGTACACATATGTAATAAAGCATTAGTGTAGTCTTTCTTTTTTTTGTTTTAGGTAGACTGGTTCTTTAGTGACATGTTAGTCTACCTAAGTATTAGGGGTGTCAAAATTGGGTCACGGGTCGGGTTCGGGTTGAACCCGACATCAACCCGCTATTGTTTGACCCGACCCAATTTTGCAAACGGGTCAAAAATTCCAACCAGAATCCGACCCGCTCGGATTACTGGTTGACCCGACCCGACACGCAAATCCCTATTTCTTCCCAACGCGAGCAGTGTGGCGCAGGTGAGGTCCGTGCGAGCGAAGCTTGTAGGGTTGTTGCCGGCTGTAGAGGAGTGCCAATGACGGCTGGTGAGGGGCGGATCTGATATTTTGATGGGTGTTGAAGGTTCGGTTGGTCGGTCCGATCGGATAAGGGAGGCGGCGAGACGACAAAGTCATGCGTTTTGTGTCTTACACCTGAGGGCTGATGAACGGCCGGACGGGGGATCGATTCGGCGAGACGGTAAGATGGCGAGGGTAGCGGGCAAGAGGCGGCAAGGCCAGAGTTGAAACGACGCATGGTTTCCAAGTCAAAATCGAGTTTTCGGGTTGACCCGAACCCGACCGGAATTTGAAATAGGTTGAAAATTGGGACCCGAACCCGACCCGTTATAAAAACGGGTTAACCCTCACCCCAAAAATTGAGGTCGGGTCAGGTTTTTGGGCCATGTCAATTTTTGACATCCCTACTAAGTATTCTAAATTCATTTTTAGTTGTAAAGACTTATTATAGAATGAAAGATTTCTGGTTTTTCCCTCTTTAGTCTCTCTTCTTTTCCCTCTTCTTCTCTTGGAGTCTACACCTACTCAAAAGGTGCCCTCCCCTTTTTGATATGGATCAAGAAGCATATCAGAGGGAGGGAGGGAGGGTGGGAAGGGGGGCACCTACTGTAGAAGGATAATCTGATAATCTTTCAATTCCCTCAGACTTAATAAAATCTGATAATGTTTCAACTCCCTCTGACTTAATAATCCCTAAGATCTTAATAATTTTGAAATCAAACTATTTTCTTGTACATCAACTAATTAATCAGAAAGAATCCCTTGATGTCGAATAAGATCTAGGTTGAACAGTAATCAGCTCGTTCTACTATTTGTTTTCATGTTTTGCTGATATATGGATGATTTGGATGAACATGAGCTCCGTTTTCTGATAGTATGAAAATTGTAGACCAATTTGCCAGCTATGCAAGTTGTTTTTACGAAGTAATGCAGATTGAAGTACCTAACCTTGCGTACTTTTAAAATCAAACCGCAATTTCACATGTATATGTGTAAGAGGTTTCATTTGAGACAACTTCCTTATTATTTTTTGAAGCAGTTTTTTTAGGGCAAAAAAATTTTGAACTAGATGTTTTTGTACTAAAAAGTTGCTTTACAAAGCAGTAAGAAAGCTGTCTCAAACGAAGCCTGAGGCTAGTATAGCAGTGTGGTGTGTGAAGAATCAAGATCAACTGCTTGAGGAATGCTTCTAGAGACGGGGGGTGCATCCAAAAGAAATGATGACACGGTTTCCTGGATAAGAATATCTATTACGTGTTATTCCGATCATTTTCTCTGGCAATATTCGTCTTTCCAACATTTCACAACCTATTCTTCTTCATATTATTTCTTTGTTCAACGTTATTTTTCTTGATGCACATAAGCCAATTTTGGTTTCGCATATTTAGTTGATTATGTCTGTAATGATAAAAATATTTTTCAAATTCACATTTGCTAGACGGCCTTATAAACATATATTTGATGTAGTTATTTTCCTGAATAATTTCCAGGCTAGTGAAATTGTCAAATCAAATAATCTTTCCGACAAGATTATTGTGTTGCATGGACGAGTTGAGGCAAGTTTCATTAACCATAGAATCTGTGATTACTTACTTTCACATTGATTACTTAGTGTGCTGTAATTTGTAAATGTAACGTGTTTGTTAACTAATCTGTTGATTATCTACTCCCATAAGTATTTAAATAAGAACACAATCTATTCCTCAGGCTTGTTAGGAACATTCAGATTCTGTCTCTCAAAAGCAATGCCAAAAAACGGTTGAAATTTTAAAATGAATTATTGCAGATCTATACTCAAGCCATTATCTGAATTTCTTTTCATTTTTTGGAACTTTTCATCATCCATACACCACATGGTGATTGTTGGTATAGAAAACTGATGCTTACCATTATGTTCAGCTTTTCTTTAGTGCTTTCCTGAGAGCTTTTGTATTAAAATCTTTCGAGATAGAAATATTATATGAATTCTCTATATGTGTGTTTGTGGGTGGGGAAAGAATTCATTTTGTGTGCTTTTGTTTGTGGGTGCGGGGTGGAGGGGGCAGATGGGAATAAAATCTAGGTGTTTGAAACAATGCAGGAAGGGAGAGGCTATGATATGCAGCAGTACTGCTATTTTAAAAGAATCAAAATAATGCACTGCCATTATCCTTAAAGATGAACTTTTTTGAATTGTTAATCTTTGATTCAATTTTTGGTACTCAGATCATTGTAGTTCTCATCATTAGTAAAAGGACAACCACCAACTCGTTGGTCAATTAACCTTAAACCTTTATGTAATTATAAATATAATCACCTACGAGAAACTTATGATTTCGTAATGATTCATTCATTCTATGGGCCCATAATCATGCTTGTAAAGAAAAAAAAATCAATTGACATAAATATTCATTCATTCTATGGGCAGTAAACATAATTTCATGCTTTCCTTCGAGCTTTTCTAGTAACAATTAGCAATAGAATCTTGTTGCTTAGAGATACCTATAGTTTATATAGGCATTTAAGCAAATTAGTGCACTAGATGAATTATTCATGCTCATTCATATCAAGGCTTGTTTATGGTTATTTTTATAATGGAAAAAAATTGAACAAAATTTGAAAGGCTCGTCGTACAAAATGAACAAGTTTGTGCACTTACTTTCTTATTCGTTTATGTTTGTGAATGTGCTTGCTTGTTGTTTAATAAGTAGTGCATTACAAACTAGATAACTTAGCTTTGTGAACCTGTGTTATGTATCCTAGTGGTTGGGCAAAATGGGGAAAGCTTGAAATTCAATCGATAGAGGAGTGGGAAACTTTATTATCCGAGTAACTAATGTTGTCAATCTTGAGAAATGTTGGTAACGTGAAGATTTCATCTGCTATTGTTGCTTGGTAGTTAAGGTCATTTTCCTTATATCTTGAGAAATCTTCAAATTGTTATGATGACTTTTGTTTAATTTCTATCTTTAATAGTTTTGGTATTTTAAAACTTTGCTATATTGGGTTTTCTTAGTATTTTCAAAGCTCTCAGTGTAATCGGATGCATAAGAGTTACTTTTTGTTTCAATGTGCAAATTGCAAAGTGCAAGGAAAGCAACAATTTTACTAACTAGAGCACTTATAACTTATATATCATATATGTATAAATTATGTACATACAATAGTTATTTAATTAACCAAACTTAAGTTATATTAGGTAATTGTTTTAGAATTATATACATTTAATGATAATAGTTTTTAAGCTATCTAAGTGCCATAAATAAATGAATCAAAGATAAAATGAAGTGATGATAGTAATTTTTAAGCTATCTTAAGTGCCATAAATAAAGGAATCAAACTAAAAAATGAAGTGATGAAAGAATGCTCAAGAGATTGAGAAGGCATACACAACATGAAGGCATCATGAAGTGTGTAGAAGATACACTAAACACTTCAAGGAAAAACATATTTCCAATTGGAAAATCCACTAGAAATGTGCTTTTCATTTCCAACTATGATTGGTCAAATTTTTGTCAGAAAAAATATGTTTCTAGTGGATTTTTTGATTACGAGGGAAAATTTCTGCAGAAAATTCAAAGTAAATCTGTATTTTTTTTTGCAGCGCTTCCCTTCAATCATCTACACATTGTTCGTCAAATATAAATATCACAAACGTATGAAAAATCAGAAACTCAAAATCTCATGTTTTAAGCCCTATAGACATAACAAAATAAGCAAAAAGAAATAGCACAATCTTGTGCTCTAAAAATAAAAAAAGAATAAGGAAATTAGAAACTCACTAAAATTTACCAATAAGAAGAAAATTACTTTGTAAGTGTGGGTTTAAAGTGAAACAAGAAGAGAAGTGTTCATGATAAATTTGTGCTTTATGGAGGAAGAATAGCTATTGATTTGTAAAAATTATATGCGATAAAAATAAAATAGAGTAAGACTTTGAAATAGTTGTACTCTATACAAGTAATGAGGTAGGAGATCAAAGATTTACCAAGAGAGTCAAAGGACGAACGTCAGAGTATGGAGAGACAGCCAAGTGTTCAAAAAATACAAAATTGATAGAAAATGAGGGGAACATGTCATGCTAGGGAGTTTATTCAAGTTTTTTATGGATTGCCATCATATTTTTATTCACAAGCAATAAAAAAATTTTGGAAAATTTTCTACAAGAAATTAATGTTAGATTTTTTATGGATTTAAAAGCTGATGGTTTCTTTGGAAATCAATTTAAAATTTTGAAAAACAATTGCTAGTAAAATTAACCTTATTTGGTTGCTTTCCTTTAGTCAAGAAGTATTCTAAAAAAGAAACTACTAATGTTACTAACGCCAACAATATGAAAAAGTGTGAAACATATAAGAAATCTAGTAGGCAAGAGAGTAGGAAGATGAGAACCACCAAGGGTCTGTCTGTGACAACTTTCTTCCTATTTTGCTTTTTTAGATTGCAACCACAATTGTCTTTGGCTATTGCTTTTTCGATGCTTCTAGAAGTTTCTGTAATAAGAAGCTGTTTTTTGCAACAACTTTCAAAAAAATTATTTTCCTACAACAGTTTTACAACCACCTTTATAAAGGCTGCAATCGTCCCAAACAAAATCTAAGAAGCGATCAACTGTAGTGCAAGAAAATGATGAACCAATTGGCATTATCTTCACAACTATGAAAATCATTGATGATAAAGTAATGCACGTTCCCGTGTTATTGTGCAACGTATGCAACGTTAGACGTGGTGAAGTAAAACGGTGTAATTTGCCTTATTTTTGGCGAGCTAGCACTTCATAGACTATCTATGCGTTGGGTCAATGCATATTTTTGCTTTGCACCTTATATGTGCTTTTACTAACATCGGTTTTTCTTTTGAATGGCAGAAGTTGGACAATCCTTGCTAATTTTGATTATAAGTAACCCTAAATTATTTTTTATTTATTTTCCTAGGTTTTTTTATTAGAATTGTTTTCCTTCAATTGTCTTGCATGTTTGGATGATATAGGCATCTATTTTTGATCAACTGCAACATCATTTTGATGTTCCTGGGCTTGGGTGAATCATTGAAATCACCTCTCTGCAATTGAAGGACAAGACTTTGTTCCTCGACCCCTTCATAGAACTGACATTGGTAGGAGCCTCACACAATGAATACATCCTTTGTAGGTACATTCCCATAGCTTTATTTCCTCTGTTTAAGTTGTGTCAGCTAAAATACACGTCTAGTAGTTGTGCTTCAAACCTGGCACATACCGATACTAAAAGGGCAAACATCTAATGGCTCAGTATATATTCTCGATGTACTTCTTTTTGCATTTCTTTCTAATGAACTACTAGCTTTATATTTCTTCAAATGTTATGAAGGATGTTCTAGGTTTTAGGTTTCTAATGCAAATATAATATGCAAAATAGTGCTTGTTTAAATGAAAAATAATTGAGGCTTATTTTACTAAATTTTCTAGATGAGGTGCACACAATTTATACAACAAAAAGCATGCATATCTTGTGGGGAAGTAAACTATCCCAATACAAATAATTACCTGATATTAAAGATAATAAATGGAAAGAAAATCTAATTTAATTTCAGCAAACAAAATTTTATCTCTAATTTGAATCAACTATAAGAAAGAAAAATAATGAAAATCTCAATAATTAAGATATCATGCATATTAATAGAGCCAAACATGTAGCACATCTAAACAGACTAATGACACTATCAATGGATCTAAGAGATTAGCAAGGAAAAGAATAAACCAAACATCCCACTTACTTTTGTAAATGCTTTAAGTCTCGCACTTGATCAAGGATTGTAATCCTTGAAGGATGAAGAAAAATTCAATTTCATAAAATTGAAAATTTTATTCTAACCAAGAATATTTTAGCATGCTTCAGAACACCCTTTTATAGATAATTGCAATAGTAATATAGATAGGAAGCATTTGTTTAAATCCAGCTAAAACACAAGCTGGAATAGTCCTAATAAGAACCAATCCTGGATAGGCTACATTCCAGAAATCAAGTAAATTTGCTGTTACTAGTCTTGTAGAATAAGCTAATGCCCCAGGTTGCTACAGTTCAGATTAGGAGAAGCTAAATAATAACTGTAGTCCCGGCCCTCAGATATGCTTGGTAGAACAGGGCACCAATAATGAGAAGCCGCAAATAAGCTGTTGTCCAGATAAGAAGTTGCAGGATAATATTCCTGTAGATCAGAAGTTGCAGGGTAAACAACCTCACAACTTTGGGCATGTGTTTCATCATAGGCATGTATATAAATTAATGGTACCTAATTGCCAAATTTTAAACCCTAATTATAACTTACTCGATTGACTTAAAATTCCGAAAATTATCGCAATGCATGCATCTTGTTATTTTCATATTTAAGTTTTCTTTGTTCAGTTTTCTGGATCATATTAATCGGATGTATATCTTCTTTTGACTTGGTGATAACAGGATGTCAATGTTGAAGAGATGGTTGATGTCATAATATCTGAGTGGATGGGCTACTTGCTTCTATATGAGGTGCATTTGCATGTCTAGATTTGATTTTCTCAAATTTTATATTAATTTTTTACGTTCTGCAGAGATTAAATGGTTGATGAAATGATAGTTGAAGCAATAGTGTATTCTTTTACGCATTAATTACATGGTTTTTCTTAATCTTGACTTTTATAATTTTTTTTGTTGCTTATGTTGTAGACTATGCTACCAAGTGTGATCTTTGCCAGGGATAAGTGGCTTAAGCCGGGGGGGCTTATCATGCCCTCTCATGCGACGGTAAAATTTAATTATAGCCTCATTTGTCTTGTATTTGCTTTCTTGCTGCATCTAATAGTTGCGGTACTGATTTCCCTATTTCCATTCTTAGCGTGTATTATATAATCTATCTAATGAAAAACTAAGAAAAACTAGATTACTCATGTTTCCCTGTGTCATGTGAGGTGGTAAAATGGTGAAAAAAATAATAATGCTTAGGAAGCACAAAAATTTGAATGGAGAAATTTTCTTAAAAGCACAATTGATGTGTCATGTATTTCTTAAAGATTCAAAGAGATTTAAAAAAAATGTGGCAATTGTGCAAGAACTTAACTTTTATTCTTTCATGATCATGTCTGTTACATAAAACAACAAATTATAATTTTGACTATCAAATTATACCTACCAAAATTCCCCAAACTCTTAGCTTTCTACAGAATATTGATGAATATTAATAATAGATGCTCCTGATTTTGTTAACAATCTGATGTAGGCAAAAGGGGGGTCAATAGAAATTTCATTGGCGCCTTGGCTTTTGGGCTGACTTGGTTTTTGGTTTGGGGCCTGGTTGTTTCGGTTCTTGCTGCCTAGTTGAGGAGCTGTTGTGTTCTTCTTTTTTCAGCTCATTATGGTGAGTTGCTGCCTTTTCAGCTCATAAATGCTGCTATCCGGGTTCATTCCCCCCTCTTTTTGGCCTTTTGGTTTCTCTGCCTGGTGCCTGTCCCGATTCTTGGCTGTTCCTGTTTCCCGGGTGACCTCTCGGGTGTCGCTCCTGGAGCCGCCTGCTGGCTTTCTGTTTCCCCTTTCCTGGTTGGTTCGGTTGGAGATATTTGGGGCTGTTTGGCTGCCTTTTTTCACCTATAAATATATGATGTTTTCAAGCTTTTAAAAGAGAGATGATGGATAATTTTTGGAGCTAAAACCTGAGGGTTTTTCTTTGATAGCTTGCGAGCTATGTTCCCCTTTCTCTTCTCCTCTCTATAGCTTGCGAGCTATACTTCGCCTTGGCTTCTTACCTCTTTCTTCTCTCCACAAGTGATCACCTCATCTGTATCTTTCTTCTATTAAAAACTTTATAAGTTATAAGGTGTCTTTAAGTGGTGTCGTTGCGTGTTGTCGTTGTTGTCCTTTCTTATAAAAGCAATGTTTGGTTTCGAAGTGTAAGTTGTGTTTCTTTTCTTAAGTTTGAAAGTAGTACCTAGTGTTTTTTTTTATAGTTTTTCTTTTTTGTGACCAATAGTTCTCTTACTTGTTTTGAGAACTTTTGGTTGCATCACAATCTAACTCTTAAATTGTAGGATCAACATTCCAATAATGGATGTGGGTACGAACGATACGATTCTCTCAAATTTCCCTTCTCTAATTTCTTTTGTCCTCGCGTTGATATCCCTTGAACTTTCATGGAAAAAAAGTGCGTCATCTTATATTGCCCTTCAAATGTTATATCATTATCATTATTAGCCTTATGCCAAATATTTGTGGAGTTTTAATTAAAAAAAGAGTATATATAATGTGAAAATATCTATAAAAAATGACAAAACGCCTATGTCCCCAACCAAAACTTCTCCTATGACTTGCCTCTCTTGCATACGACACACGACTTGTACTCTTTGGTTATTAACTCCCTCAAAATTTCTCTCGTACAATCTCCTTAGTTTTCTTACATAATCATGCCCAATTGCCCTCTTTCGTGTTTCTCTCCTTATGAAACCCATAGCTTACAGGACTATAACTTCGTTCTCGAAGCTTTACTACTCCATGCATGACTTAACATGCCAGCTTTCTCTTAGTAATTGTGATGCTGACATCCGACCGTGAAAGTTTATTAGAGGAGGAGATGAAGATCGACGACCATGATCACACTATTTTATTTTAAGTTATTAATTGTATTTTTATTTATTTATGCATTTTTTTCATTTTTACTCACTTGAGGGAGTAGGTGCTTGTGACCCCAGGGGCACTTTTTGTCTTTTATTTTTGTTATTGTATCTTGGGCTATTTATAGCCCCTCTTCTTGTAATGGTTAATGGATGATTAATAAAAAAATTTCAGCATTTTGTTCTAGGAGCTATGGGAGTTCTTGGGAGGGTGGAAATCCTTATGTGAGGGAAAAGCAATACCCACCAGCCGCAGGAAGCGTCCGGGCTCGTGGTTTGAAGTCCCTAGGTGAGGGCAACGTAGCACCCATCAGCCGTAGGAAGCGTCCAGGCTCATGGTTTATCTTTATTTCTCTAAACTTCCTTTCTCCTTCTCCCTTGACCGCTGGCCAAAATCCCTTCATAGCTGCTGGCCAAGCTTCCGTCCCCCTCCTCCAACAGTCGGCCACCACCCTCCGTTTTCTTTTAACCGCCGGCTCCCTACACCACCCAATCCCACGGCTCCAATCTCCACCACCAGCCTTTTTGATAGGAAATACTTGAGTTCGCAAGCAACCCTAACGGGAAATACTTGAGTTCGCAAGCAACCCTATCAATAATTGGAGAAAACAGTAAAAAGAACATGAGAACGATGAAGAAAACCCACAAACAGTAACTTTTATTATAGAAAAGACATTCAAACAAAATACAAAGAAATATACAATTGATCCTCTATTCGAGAGAATGATCGTCTCTCCCAAATCTCTTGACAAGAGTCTAGAGCCCAAGACGCCAAAGGGACTACAAGAGAACAATCACCAAAAGCATGCCCTAACCCTCCCTTCTTATGCCTACTTATAGCCTTAGCCGCCCACCTCCTTTCCCAAAATAGATTAATTCAAATAAATTAATTCAAACCTCCTTTCCTCCACCTCCTTTCCCAAAATAGATTAATTCAAATAAATTAATTTAAACCTCCTTTCCCCCACTTCCTTTCCCAAAATAGATTAATTCAATTAAATTAATTCAAATAGGGTGTGGGCCCCTATGCTAGGCGGCAACCAAGGGAGGCGGTTTGAACCGCCTCTTGTAGACCATTGCCGGTCTAGGTGGGGCCGACTGGGTTGGTTCTAGATGAACCGACCTATCATTACCGCCCTCCCAAAGAACCACCTTATCCTCAAGGTGGAAGGAATGAAATTGATGTTTTACCCGCTCATAAGGTTCCCAGGTCGCCTCATAATCTGGAAGATCCTTCCACTTGATTAACACCTCCTTTATCCCTCTCTCTCCCTGGCGCACCCCTTGTAACTCACAGGGTTCCAAAATCACTTCTAAGTCCTCTGTTAAAGTGATCGGTAACTTTGAGCTAGTGGAACAATCTCCAATGGCTCTTTTTAACTGGGATACATGGAAAATTGGGTGTATAGTTGCTGTTGGTGGTGGATTCAGCCGATATGCTACTGCCCCAATTTTTTCCAAAACTTCATAAGATCCAAAGTACCTTGGAGCGAGCTTCTCATTTCTTCTATTTGCCACTGTCTTTTGTCGGTAAGGTCGGAGTTTTAAGAAGACCTTCTCTCCAACTTCGAACTGGATGTCCTTCCTATGTCCATCAGTTTGTTTTTTCATAATCTGTTGAGCTCTCATTAGATGTTTCTTCCGTTCTTCTAATACTCTGTCCCTTTCCTCCAAGTATTCCTCTACTGAAGAGACGGGAGTGCTGCTACTCCCAAAGTGCACCAAGAGAGGAGGATCCCTTCCGTACAACACCTTGAAGGGGGTCATCTGAGAAGCCGAATGATAAGAGGTGTTGTACCAATATTCTGCCCATGATAGCCACTTGGCCCATAGCTTAGGTTTGTTTGACACAAAGCACCTCAAATAGGTCTCTAAGCTCCTGTTAACCATTTCTGTTTGGCCATCTGTCTGTGGGTGGTAGGCAGCACTCCTTTTTAGAATTGTTCCCTGTAATCTGAAAAACTCTCTCCAGAAATGGCTGAGGAATACCTTGTCTCTATCTAATACTATTGCCTCTGGTACTCCATGTAATCTGACTATCTCCCTGATAAAAGTTGCTGCCACTGTTGTTGCGGTGTAGGGGTGCCGTAAAGGAATGAAGTGTGCGTACTTTCTTAGTCTGTCCACCACTACCATAATGACTGTGAATTCTTCTGATTTTGGTAGACCATCTATAAAATTCATGGACACTTCCTCCTATACCCTGTTTTGAAGTGCCAAGGGTTGTAGTAATCCCCCCGGAGCCATTGCCAGGTACTTGTTTCTCTGGCATACCTCACATCTGGCCACCATGTCTGTCACATCCTTATGCATCCCCTTCCAGTATAACTCAGCTGCTAGTCTTCTATATGTCTTCTGTACTCCCAAATGGCCTCCAACTGCACTTCCATGAAATTCTTGTAGTAAATTGGGAATGTGGATGGAAGTTCTTGGCATCACAAATCTTCCTTGATGTAAGAGTCTTCCCCTCTCGAGTGAGTATCCTGGATGGCTACTTGTATCTTTTACCAAATCCTCCCTAATCTTTCTCAATTCTTCATTCTGCATACTTTCGTCCTTGATGGCCTCCCAGTCCATCATCAGGGGTACTGAAATGGCCATCTCCTGAAGCTCTCCCCCACACCTGGATAAGGCATCGGCCGCCTTATTCTCCAATCCTGGTCGGTATTGGATCTTAAAATCGTATCCCAATAGTTTAGACAACCATCTCTAATGTTTCTCTGTCACCATCCTCTGCTCCAATAGGTATTTTAGGCTCCTTTGATCTGTTATGACGATGAAGTGCCGTCCTAGCAGGTATGGTCGCCACTTCTGGATAGCTAATACGATGGCCATCAATTCTTGTTCATATACTGACTTCAATCTAGCCCTAACTGACAATACCTGACTGAAGCAGGCTATGGGTATGTGATTCTGCATCAGCACTGCTCCCAACCCATATCCAGATGCGTCTGTCTCCACCACAAAAATCTGACTAAAGTCTGGTAATGCCAACACGAGTACTGTGGTCATTGCCTTCTTAAGTTTCTCGAAAGCCTGGGTAGCCGCTTCTCCCACAAGAAACTATCCTTCTTTAGCTGCTCGGTTAAAGGCGGGGCTATGCTGTTATACCCCTTCACAAACTTTCAATAGTAACCCGTCAATCCTAGGAACCCCCGGGGCTCAGCTCCCTTAAGTTCCTAGGTAGAGGCCAGTTCTGCATGGCTTCAATTTTGGCTGTATCGGCCGCCACCCCCTCATGGGATACCACGTGTCCCAAGTACTCCACACTAGTTTGTGCGAAGCTGCATTTCTTTAGGTTGGCCCTGAGTTGATGCTCTTGTAGTACTCCAAAGACCACCTTTAAATGTTCCAGGTGCTCCTCTTCGGTTCTGCTATACACCAGTATGTCGTCAAAGAAAACTAGGACAAACCTCCGTAGGTACGGCTTGAACACCTTGTTCATTAATGACTGAAAGGTAGCAGGGGCGTTTGTGAGCCCAAATGGCATCACCAAGACCTCGTAGTGCCCCTCGTGTGTCCTGAAAGCCGTCTTCTGAACATCCTCCTCTTTCATCCTGATTTGGTGGTAGCCCGACTTCAAGTCCATTTTAGAGAACACTACCGCACCATACAGCTCGTCTAATAGTTCATCAATCACAGGAATGGAAAATTTATCTGGTACTGTTTCCTTATTCAACGCTCTATAATCCACGCAATACCTCCAGCTCCCATCCTTCTTCTTGACCAGTAAGACTAGACTAGAGAAGGGACTTATACTTGGTCTGATGATCCCAGCCTCCAACATCTCTCTAATCAGCTTTTCAATTTCATCCTTTTGTATTTGGGGATATATGTATAATAGTTTAGATACTAAGGAGGGAGAAAGATATATGTATAAGCTAGCCAAACAAAGAGATAGGAGTAGTAAGGATTTAATTCAAGTGAAGTGTATTAAGGATGAAGATCAAAAAGTACTTTTCTTAGAAGATGATATTCAACAAAGGTGGATGAGATATTTTGATAAACTTTTTAATGAAGATTGTAGGAATACAATTGACTTTAGTGACCTTAGCATCCTAAATGATAATAAAGATTTCTGTTTTTATCGGCGTATTAGTAAAACCGAAGTTAGAGAGGCTTTAAAGAAAATGAAGTGTGGAAAAGCTGTTGGACCTGATGATATCCCAATAGAGATGTGGAAATGCTTAGGAGATGAAGGAATTTCTTGGCTAACTAAACTTTTTAATAATATTTTGAAGACTAAAAAGATGCCAGATGCGTGGAGAATGAGTGTATTGATTCCTATTTATAAGAATAAAGGTGATGCACAAGATTGTGCGAATTATAGAGGAATTAAGTTAATGTGTCACACTTTAAAACTATGGGAGCGAGTTTTGGAGCGTAGGCTGCGGCGTGATACTAATGTTTCTCAAAATCAATTTGGATTTATGCCTGGTAGGTCTACTATGGAAGCCATACATTTATTGAGAGGTTTGATGGAGAAATATAGGGAGAATAAGGAGGATCTACATATGATATTTATTGATTTAGAGAAAGCATATGATAAAGTTCCAAGAGAAGTGCTATGGAGAGTTCTTGAAAAGAAAGGAGTTAATAATGCTTATATTCAAATCATTAAAGATATGTATGAAGGAGCTACTACTTGTGTTCAAACACAAGGTCGTTTGACCAAGTATTTCCCTATTTCGGTTGGATTACATCAAGGATCAGCTTTAAGCCCATATCTTTTCGCGTTAGTCATGGATGTTCTCACTAGACATTTACAAGAGGATGTACCCTGGTGTATGCTTTTTGCTGATGATATTCTTCTTGTTGACAAGACTAAAGAGGGAGTTGAAGGTAAACTTGAAGTCTGGAGATCAACCTTAGAGTCTAAAGGTTTTTGCTTGAGTAGATCTAAAACTGAATATATGGAGTGTAATTTTAGCAGTAATAGACCTAGTGAGGGGATTGTGACTTTGGGCGATCGAGTCATTAATAAGAGTACACGTTTTAGATATCTTGGATCTATTGTTCAGAGTGATGGTGAAATAGATGGGGATGTTATCAGTAGAATTCAAGTTGGATGGTTGAAGTGGAGGAATGCATCGGGCTTGTTGTGTGATAGAAAAGTCCCCCTTAAACTTAAGGGAAAATTCTATAAGATGGTGGTGAGACCTGCAATGCTTTATGGTGCAGAATGTTGGCCATTAAAAGAGAAGCACAATACTAAGTTATGTGTTGCGGAGATGAGGATGCTTAGGTGGATGAGTGGATTTACTCTTAGAGATAGGATACGAAATGAGCATATACGTGAAAAGGTTGGAGTAGCTCCAGTGGAGGATAAGATTAGAGAGAGTCGCCTTAGATGGTTTGGTCACATAAAACGGCGGCCTTCCGATGACCCAGTTAGGAAAGTAGAGGTATTAGATTTGACTTATATTAAGAAAGGTAGAGGTAGACCTAAAAAGACTTGGTTAGAAAATATTAGAAATGACCTTTCTCTATTAGATTTAAACGAGAATTTGACTTTGAACCGGACACAATGGAGAAAAAGGATTCATGTTGCCGACCCCACGTAGTGGGACAAAGGCTTGTTGTTGTTGTTGTATTTGGGGATAGCGATAGGGTCGTACACTGATCGGTGATACCCTTTCTTTTAAGAGGATTGCATGCTCCTGCTCTCGGGGTGGTGGTAAGCCTTGAGGTGGCTGGAACACCTCACTAAATTGCTATATGATTGGTTGTATTGCAAGAGGAATATCTCCCTCTTCTCCCACACTGACCCTCTCCAAACGCAGCAATTCCACCAAATATCCACCTCCCACCTCCTGTATGGTTCTGATCATGGATTTGAGAGATACTCCTGCCCTAGATAGTCCTGCATCGCCTTAGATCACCATTCTCCTTCCCCTCACCACCGGTTCCATCCTCAGTGCTCCCCAATTGACCTTGGTCTCCCCCAAGGTTTGTAGCCATTTCATCACTAGGATGACATCCGTGCTTCCCAACTCCAATGGCAGAAAATCCTCCCTCACCTGTAGTCCTTGAAAGGTCAATACCACTCCCCTACAAACTCCTCTACCCATTTCTACGTTTCCTGTACCCATCATTACTCCGTAGCCTTCGGTATCAACTAATTTTATCCCCAGGAGATCAATAATCTGAGTGGAGATGAAATTGTGGGTTGCCCCACTATCTATTAACACGACCACCTCTTTATCGGCTATTTCTCCCTTTACCTTCATAGTGTGATTTGGGGTAAATAATACTACGGAGTTGAGGGAAACTTCTGCCATATCTAGATGTAACTTATCTTCTTCCTCTAGCTCTAACCTGCTTCCACCTCCCTCTTCAGCTTTCTCGTCATCACAGACGGTGAGAACCTGAAGAGTTCGGTCCTTACACCTATGCCCTGGCATATACTTTTCATCACACCTAAAACATAACCCATTTGCTCTTTTATCTTGTATTTCTTTTTCTGTTAGTCTTTTAAAATTTCCCCCATTTCCCCCTCCTCCAGTTTTCTCCTTGGGCCCTTCTTTTAGACTCCCTGGCGTTGGCCCCTTGGGAGCTAAGAAAGTGGTAGTCATCCTGGACGACCCCCCTGAATTGCTTCCTTTAGTTCCTCTTTCCAGCTGCTTCTGGTCTTCTACTAATTGGGCTAGCTCCATGGCCTCCCCCAGGTCTCTTGGTCTCATGACCCGAACTGCTGCCCTTATCTCTGATTTGAGTCCTTTCATAAAGTTCCCTTCCAGTACTGTCTCAGAGAGTCGGTCCAACCTGCTAGCCAAGTACTCGAATTTGTCACGGTAATCTGCCACGGTCCCCTCCTATGTTAAGGCAAAGAATTGCTCATAGAAATCTCCTTCCCGATCGATTCGGAAACGTTCTAATAAGCATTCTTTGAACTCCCTCCAGCTCCTAATGGGTTGCCTTAGGTCACGCCATTGATACCATGCCAGTGCTTTTCCTTCCAAACATAGTCCTGCTGCCGTTAGCTTCTCTTCCTCCATCAATCTGTTGACGGCGAAATATCGTTCCACTTTATAGATCCATCCATGGCCATCCTCACCCTCGAGGATGGGCATCTTTAGCTTTCTTATCTTTAGGTCACCTCGGAATCCTCCATATCCTCTTATCTCGTGAAGAGGAGGTGCTCCCCAGTTGTCTTGATCTTCTCTCCGGTGATCGTATCCAAACCTGTTATCACAATCCCCTCTTCGTCTTTCATAATTAGCTCCTCGGTGGTAGAAATCTTCTCTTCTTCTGATAAAATCAGCAGCTCTTCTTTCGAATCCGGTGCTCGCTTCATCCCTAGAAAGAGATTCTAGAGGAGACATTCCGTCTTCTCCCTCCAAGATTTCTACCTCTGGATTTCTCTTCTCCTCCATGTATTAGGGTTTCCTCCCCTCCCATGATCTTCAAAAGTCTCCTTTGCTTCCGATGTCGCCAGGTTGGTCTTTACTTCTAGTAATTTCTTTAACATTTCTTCCATTATTGCGAACTTTCCTTCTATTTTTGTATTATTGGAAGAAATCTGATTTTGAAAATCAGAAAATCTTTCCTCCAAATCTGATTTGATTTGCCCGATTTCACCTTCCAAAACTTCCACCTTTTTCTCGGCCATCTTCCTTCCCAAGAACGGCAAAAAGATCTTCTTCCCGATGCGTTTTTACTGCTGAAATCATAGAATTTCAGTCGCCGATGGTCCCAAGATAACGCTCTGATACCAATTTGATAGGAAATACTTGAGTTCTTAAGTAACCCTAACGGGAAATACTTGAGTTCGCAAGCAACCCTATCAATAATCGTAGAAAACAGTAAAAAGAACACAAGAATGATGAAGAAAACCCACAAAACAGTAACTTTTATTATAGAAAAAACATTCAAACAAAACACAAAGAAAGATACAATTGATCCTCTATTCGAGAGGAGGATCGTCTCTCCCAAATCTGTAGACAAGAGTCTAGAGCCCAAGACGTCAAAGGGACTACAAGAAAACAATCACCAAAAGCATTCCCTAACCCTCCCTTCTTATGCCTATTTATAGCCTTAGCCGCCCACCTCCTTTCCTAAAATAGATTAATTCAAATAAATTAATTCAAACCTCCTTTCCCCCACCTCCTTTCCCAAAATAAATTAATTTAAACCTCCTTTCCCCCACCTATTTTCCCAAAATAGATTAATTCAATTAAATTAATTCAAATAGGGCGTGGGCCCTTATGCTAGGCGGCAACTAAGGGAGGTGGTTTGAATCGCCTCTTGTAGACCATTGTCGGCCCAGGTGGGGCCAGCTGGGTTGGTTCTAGATGAACCGACCTATCACTTTCTCCCCTAACCGCCGGCCTAACCAGCCCCTCCCTCTAGCCGCCAGCCCCTCCCCCACAAATTTTGAATTTTGAATTCAAAATAGCCTCTTTATTACTTTCCTAAATTAATATATTGTTAACTTGGAAAGTTCTTAATTTGAATTCAAAGAGATTTGAATTTCAAAATCTTTCCGGATTAACAAATCTATTTTTGGAAGCCATCCTCTAATTCCTCTAAATCTGAAATCAATTTTAGATTTTAATTTCAAATCTCATTTAATGCCTTGGGCCACATACATCGAATGTGGATATCTCTCCCCTTCCTCCTTTGGCCGCCCCCCCCCCCCCCACCCACCCTTCCCTCATATATTAATTAATTCCCCTCAATTAATGCTCTCAATCACATCCATTTCCCTCTAAATTTTATTCTTTCCTAAATTCAGTTGTTCTAATTTTGGTAAGTTTTTTAATTCAAATTCAAACGAATTTGAAATATCAAATTCTCTCCTAAATCATTTAGCTTAATTTTGAAAAGCCTTCCTTCAATCAAGGATTGGATAAATCTAAACTTAATTGGGAATCAATTCAAATTCCACATTCATTGAACCTGGACACCTACATTCCCCTCTCTCTTTGGCCGGCCCCTTCCCTCCCTTTTCCAATTACTTAGGAAATTTAAAATTCAAATGACCCCCCTCGTTCTACATCAGTTTGGTATTAGAGCATGGTTACGCACCCGGGATGCGGACTCGACAGAGTCGAGCTCTTTTCCACCCCGGGAGAATGATACGGACATCCGACCGTGAAAGCTTATCAGAGGAGGAGACGAAGATCGACAGCCATGATCGCACTATTTTATTTTAAGTTATTAATTATATTTTTATTTATTTATGCATTTTTTCGTTTTTACCCTCACTTGAGGGAGTAGGTGCTTGTGACCCCATGGAGCACTTTTGTCTTTTGTTTTGTTATTATATCTTTTGGGCTATTTATAGCCCCTCTTCTTCTTGTAATGGTTAATGGATGATTAATAAAAAAAATTTCAGCACTTTGTTCTAGGAGGTATGGGAGTTCTTGGGAGAGTGGAAATCCCTATGTGAAGGAAAAGCAATACCCACCAGCCGCAGGAAGCGTTCGGGCTCGTGATTTGAAGTTCCGAGGTGAGGGCAACGTAGCACCCATCAGCTGAAGGAAGCGTCCGGGCTTATGGTTTATCTTTCTTTCTCTAAACTTCCTTTCTCCTTCTCCCTTGACCGCTGGCCAAAATCCCTTCATAGCCGCCGGCCAAGCTTCCCTCTTCCCCTCCTCCAACAATCGGCCACCAACCTCCGTTTTCTTTTAACCGCCGGCCTCACTACATCACCTAATCCCACGGCTCCAATCTCCACCACCAACCCTTCTCCCCTAACAACCAGCCTAACCAGCCCCTCCCTCTAGCCGTCGGCCCCTCCACCATAAATTTTGAATTTTGAATTCAAAATAGCCTCTTTATTACTTTCCTAAATTAATCTGTTGTTAACTTGGAAAGTTCTTAATTTGAATTCAAAGAGATTTGAATTTCAAAACCTTTCCGAATTAACAAATCTATTTTTGTAAGTCATCCCCTAATTCCTCTAAATCTAAAATCAATTTTAGATTTTAATTTCAAATCTCATTTAATGCCTTGGGTCACATACATCGAATGTGCACATCTCTCCCCCTCCTCCTTTGGCCGCCGCCACCCCCCCCCCCCCCCTTTCCCTCATATATTAATTAATTCCCCTCAATCAATGCTCTCAATCAAATCACTTTCCCTCTAAATTTTATTCTTTCCTAAATTAAGTTGTTCTAATTTTGGTAAGTTTTTTAATTCAAATTCAAACGAATTTGAAATTTGAAATTCTCTCCTACATCATTTAGCTTAATTTTGGAAAGCCTTCCTTCAATCAAGGATTGGATAAATCTGAAATTAATTGGGAATCAATTCGAATTCCACATTCATTGAACCTGGACGCCTACCTTCCCCTCTCTCTTTGGCCAGCCCCTTCTCCTCCCTTTTCCAATTACTTAAGAAATTTAAAATTCAAATGACCCCCCCCCCCCCCGTTCTACATCAAATTTTCTCTCCCTCCTAGCGTGACAAGCCTCAATCCTTTGTTGACTTCTTCCACATCTGTCTCCCCCAATGCTTGATGTCTCCTCTCATCCATGCCCACTCTCATACGCTTTACCATTCTTTCATATTGCTTTGCTTTCTCTCATGATCTCCCAACGACTTTCCTTTATTCCTCTCACTAGTGCTCAACATGCCCTCCACTAATTGCTTGTGGTTCTTTCTTGATGTCCTAGCGATCAAGGTCGTTCCTCTTAGTGACTTAGCCCTCGCATGCCAAATACCTTATGTCCTCACGCCTTTTGACTTCCTTTTGTGCAAATACATGTAAAAATTTTAATTCTCTCACTCAAGAATTCTTTTGTTGTTTCGCACACAAACGTAGGGATTAAAATTTTGAAGTGCCATCGCTCTTCAATGCTATTAATTTGAAGGTTTGTTGATATTCAATTTAATTAGTTTAAAAATTGCGTAATTATTTGATCCAGCTAAAATTTTGAGGATTTTCAAGTCATTGATCTTCTCAATCCGATCAGAGTTTGAAGACTTTCAGGCTGTTGATTTTTTATCCATTCAAAGTTTTTAGTTCCATTTCTAAAGAAATGACTGTCTCATTATTACCAAACAGGCTATTGGTGAGCCATTGTTAAAATTCATTATGTAGTCTAGATATTCATCAAAATTTTCCCTGAATTGTTTTGGAGCTGTGAGATGATTGCTAGTAAAAAAATACAGGGTATCCAACCGCAACCTAGTAGGATATCTAGATTTCATTTAAATTAATTTGCTTTAAATAGTTATTAACAGATATCAGTGCAAAGTAATTAATTTTTTTCACTATAAAGTCAAGTTTAATGCTCTTAAGTATGCATGGAATAATTTAGTTCAAGATCATATAACAATAAGCATGATAATATCTTGTGAAGTACTCCCCATTCACTTGCATGCAATTTTCACTAGATAGAGTAAGCTGCAAGAATATTGGTAGGCTAAAAAAGTGGAGTTCACTAATTAATTGTTTTATTAGATTATAAGATTTGTCAAATATATGTAATTTATTCTAACATAAAAAAAGATTATGCCTTGTTGTAGTAGGGTTAAATTTCAGAAAGTTATATTCTCTGCACTAGTAGAAGATCTCTCTATAGCGAAGATTGACGGTGAGTGGCCAATAGTAGGTTGGGTGTAATTATGATACAACTAGTGTCCCAATAAGAAGATTTGTGCATGCAGATGCTATAAACTTAAAGTATGTAATAGTTTATCCACCCAAAGGGATTTTGAAATTGGATATTTGTAGGAGATGTTGACATTGTATTGACCAGATGAGCCTGTAAAGGGACTCGAGGAATGAATTTCCACGGGCTAAAGGTAGGAGCAATGACACGGGTAGTGTGCATGGCATAGCAAGAGTGGAATAATTGCATGCGGTTAGGCATGCATAGGAAGCAGGGCTTACGGCGTATGCTAGATGCGTATTGAAAGGTGTGTGCATCTTGCTTGTGATGTGACTTTTGCACTACAATTTTGGAAGATAAGTGTCGTGGCGTGATCTTCATGTGTGATATTTAGGTTCTGCGGTGTGGATGCATAGCGCACATATGCAGAAGGACAAGTCATGAGGTTTCATGCACAACGGGTGAAGATTACAAGCAAAGAGGCATAAAGCGTGAGTTAGGTGTTGGGGGGATTTGTGGAGGTTAGGTGGGAAGTTGGGTAGAGATGTGACATTACTTAAGATTTAAGGTGGCTTATTATAGGAATTGGGTGCAAGCAATAATTTGAATCAAAGGTTTGGATGTCATCAAGCACAAGCTTTGATACCAAATTTTATGGGGATGGAAGAACAAGAAACATTACATAGTTTGGAATGATCCATGTTTACTTTGATCTAAGGAGCACTCAATTGACCATAAATAATTTCATTCATTCAATAAATAATAATGAAAGTCACATGCCATCAATCCATATTTATAAAAATAGGTTATATATGTAAGGCTAAATATTTAAATGCAATATAGTCTTAATTCCAAAAATTTTAAATTTAAGGTTATTTTATCCCAAGAGAAGATAACACCTAATAAAGTATTTCAAAATTTTAAAAAATAAAAGAAAATGTGCCATTAACATATATGCACCTAAAAATGTTTGAAAATAGGTGCAATTCAGATTTGTTTTGCCGTGGTTTAACTTATGGTAGTTAATCGATGACCCCATGTGCTATTTTGTGAACTATTTTAGTTTGCGTGAAGGCCTATTTTGCAACAACTTGTTATGCATCTCATTGTAAGGAAATAAGTTGTCCATTTTAGATTCTCAATCTATGTAAGCATCTAGGTCATGGAGACCCTCATATGGGACACGTCAACCTTGATCTTTGGGGTAGGATTATGACGATTGCTAGGACCAGTGGCAAGCACTTCTAAAGGGGTCAGTTTTTATTGGTCTTGTCTATGAGTGAGGTGATTTTGAGCAACATTGTTCTTATGAGCATGACATTGGCAAGTCAGGATAGCCCCTTTGTCCTATTTAGAATAAGTGGGCGGTATAGGTTTGTTTAAATTGTGAAATAAATCATTAGGGTCATGAAATTCCTCAAATGTCAGCGCATCGACCCTAATGCTTACTGGTTGGATCATGATGATCATCGATGGTGTGATCACAGTAGGAGGCAAGTACTCCTAAAGAGTTGGGTTTATAATGGTCTTATCCTTAGGTGTCATGTTTTGAGTTGTAGTGTTGTTATGAGTATATGATGTTGCCAAGCTATGATAGATCATTTGGCTTACGCAAGATAAGCGGGCAAGGTAGGCTTGTCTAAATCCTCAAATAAATCTTTGGGAATTTAGTATCATTATACTGTTTAGTGGAGGATTTCATGGTATAGCAATTGGTTTACATTAAGGTGCTATCCATTGGCTCTTATTTGTGCAAATGTTTTCCATCTTTTGTTTCACGGTGGGCATATTAGTGTCTAGTCTATTAGTATTTCGTCTAAATTCAATTTCTAAAAATACAACTCTTTTATTATCCCAATTAGTATGTCAGTGATATACTCTTGAAGTTGATTTTTCTTGGGCAAGATATTCATTAGAATTATTTGTACTTATTCTCGATAGAGTGACATGATAATAAGCTATAATGATGCAGCAAGTGCAACCGTGAAGGATAGTTAAGTGATATGCAAATTGATTGATTTTCTTGAAGCAACTATTAACTGATATAACTTCAAAATAATCAATTTTCTTCTAATGAAGAAATCAAGTTTGGCACTTTTAAATATGCCAAAAAAAACTTGGTTCATGATCATATAATAGTGTTGATACAGTGATATTTGAAGGTGCATCAATATAACATCAGTCGTTCAGTTTTTTCTTCTTCTTTTTTTTTTTTTGGTGTGAATTGTATTTTGAATTTAAATTGATTATGACCTATTATTTGAGAGTTATGTCATCTGTAAGTTGTGAAATGCATTCACGTTAAAACAATCACTAGAAGGCATATTGATTACTATTTGATGTCAAAGCATATGAGTGGTTCTTGCATATATTTTAATAATGTTAGAATTATGATAACAATGTATAGGTGGACAAAGTTATTTCAAGTCTTAAATACTAGAATTCATGAAAATGTTACTTTAGTATAGCATTGAAAAAAAATAGAAAATTGATACTGCAAATAGTTGGAACTCAACTAAAATTGAATGCCGACTAAAAACATCAAAATTAATGAAATTATAACTTTCATTATATGACTGAAACTGAAACCAAATTTAAAAACTTATATTATCACCTTCTTTTGGTGTATGCCTTGAGTTGTCAAATTCGGAACTTGATGCATTTTAATGATTAGAGCGCATCTAGAAGAATGAGATGAATGTCCTTCCTGAAATGTTTACTGTTGTGATTAAGTGATCCTCTATGGCATCTTAATAATTCATGCATAAATGTTATTTTTGTTATGGAACGAAGACAAGTTTTAACGTGTTTCTCTCTCTTGCCTTTCTCCTTTTCAGCTATATATGGCACCAGTTACACATAGTGTTAGATACCGGGAAAGCATTGATTTTTGGCGTGATGTTTATGGGATTGATAGTAAGTTACCCTAATTTATTTATATGGTCTCATGTAGCTGGTCAATATGAAAGCATTACACAATCATTTTTCTGTACGAAATAAAATTCTTTTGTCTGCTCAAGAAGTGATCTACTTTATTTCAATCTTCAATTAATGTTAGAAGAAAAGCTATAATAGAAATGTGGAAGCTTGTTAATGAAGTAATAAAAAGTGGTTTAATATCTTCTTGATCTTTGTTCTCTAAATTGAGACGCTTGGCTTTATTTTCCACTTTTGGAATTTGGGCAAATGACTATCTTATGATTACAGTGACTGCCATGTTGTCTCTTGCGAAACAGTGTGCGTTTGAAGAGCCATGTGTGGAGACAATTTCAGGAGAAAATGTTATGACTTGGCCATCTGCGGTAACTTCTCATTAGTAACAGCTCCATCAAGTATCAGTTATATGATTATTATTGTGGGTTCGACTGGCAATGCTTCTGCTGCATGTTTCTGTATTTTTTTTTTTTTTTAACAACGAAAGTATTTTAAGTTGTTTGATTGAACTGTTATGAAAAAAGTTCAGTTGTATGAAAATTGAAAAGCAATTTTCTTAGAACTGTGATTTATATGGTTTCTAAAAGGGTTCTTTTATGAGTTTTAGTTGTTTTATTTAATAAATAAATACATTTATTATTTTAATTAATTTTAAATTTATTAAGATTAGTTTATAATATTATAATAATATAAATTTAATATTTATATTTATATCTATCATTCACTCATATTAGTATCATTCAATCATTCATATTAGTGTCAGAATATTTTTTACCAAACTATAATACTAATGATACTTAAGATGGTAATTTTAGAAAAATCTTTTCGCTTTACCCCAAAACGCTAACTTAACCCGTACTAGTGAGCCTTATTTCATTGCAAGAAACTATAATATTTTTTATATAACTTGATGCAAGATGATACTGAGATTTAACTTGATGCAATTGACTTCATTCCTGGTTTGATGATCGCTCACCGACCAGCCTATCAGATGTCTCTTCAAGAATATGAAGAGCTGCGATACCAAGTGAATAAATTGATTGCTAATGAATTGGCGTGTCAAAGCGCTAACCCCAGCATCGTGTTCGTCCTTCTCATACCTAAAAAGGATAGGCTGTGGTGGATTTTTATCGTTAGCCATGCAGTTAAGAAGATAAACATCAAGTATTATTTTTCTATCACACAATTTGATGATCTGTTCAATCAATTACATGGGGCTGCCAATTTTTTCAAAATAGATTTAAGGAGCGGATTCCATCAAATAAGAATGTGCTGGGGAGACGAATGAAAAATGGCTTTTAAAACCCATGAAAAAATGTATCAATGGTTCGTTATGCCTTTTACGCTTTCCAATGTGCCTAGCACCTTTATGCACTTAATAAATCAGACATTCTGGTCTTTCTTGGTCAATTTTATGGTTATTTAGTTCAACGACATCTTCATATACATCAAAACAGTGTAAGAACATGTCCATCACCTGAGACAAGTCTTTGAATCCAAGAGCAGTGACTATTTTCCAATACAACCTAGTGCTAATATTTGGTTACCACAATAAAATTTATGGGTTTTGTGATCTCGTGGCTAGGACTAAAATGGACCCGACAAAAGTAGAGGGCATTATGGGGTGGCTGACACCCTAATCCTTGATCGAGGTAAAACGGCTCCCTGGATTGGCTTCTTTCCATCACCGTTTTATTAAGAATTTTAGTCTCGTAGCAACTCCTTTGACTGAACTCTTCAAGAGTTCTCTGGTGGTCTGGACCGAACAAGCTTAGAATAGTTTTGAACAACTTAAGCTCCTTTTGACCTCCGCCCCAGTGCTAGTACACCTAGATTTTAATCAAGTCTTTGAAGTTGACTGTGATGCCTCTAATGTGGGCATCAGAGTGGTGTTGAGTCATGGAAACTACCTGGTGGCATAATTTAGTGAGAAGTTCAATGAATCTCATTAGAAGTATTCGACCTATGACAAAATTTTATGCCCTTTTGTGAACCTTACAACATTGGAACCACTGTCTGCTAGCACAAGAATTCTTGTTATTCTTCGATCATAAAGTCCTTAAGCATATTCATAATAAAGGCAAATTGAAGGATAAGCATGCTAAATGGATGGAGTTTTTGTCCTCATTCCACAAAACCGTACGACACAGGTCAGGCTGATCCAACCAAGTGATTGATGCGTTGAGCAAAGATCACCACCCTATAATTGAAGGCAATAAGGTTTGAAGCGATGCAAGATTTATATGCCCAAGATCGAGACTCTTAGAAAATATGGGAGGCATTCCAGAATGGAGCTTATAAACTTGTCCACATTGAGCATGGATACCTCTTTCTGGGTAACTAACTATACATTCCATGTTGTTCCTTTCGGTAATCTATCCTTTATCAAAGTCGTGAAAAGGGATTAGTCGGTCACTTTGGTTGGCATAAAACGATTACAATTATCCGGGACATATTATATTGGCCCTCGCTCACCAAAGATGTGGAGTGTTACATCAAGAAATGTTGAATTTATTTAGTATCAAAGACTCGACAACAAAACTTAGCATTATACCTACCCTTGCTTGTTCTGAAAGCACCTTGGACCAATGTCATCATGGACTTTATCATGGGGCTTCCACCCACACAATGCCACATGGACTCGTTCATGGTTATGGTTGATCAATTTTTCATAATAGCTCATTTTGTCTTGTCGAAAGTCTCTTGATACTACCATATCACCAATCTCTACTGCCAAAAGATTGTTATGTTGAATGGCATCCCAAGGATTATTACATCAGATCTTGATGTCAAGTTCCTAGTCATTTCTGGAGAACCCTATGGGAAAAATTAGGTGCTAAGTTACTGCACAACTGACCCTCAAATTGATGGATAAACAAAAGTTGTCAATCAAAGCTTTGGAAATCTCACGAGATGTTTGATGGGTAAAAACATTTGCCAATGACCCAAGTTGAATTTGCGTATGATCGATCAAGGAGTAGTCCACTGGGCCCAACCGCTTGAGGTGGTATATGGACGAAATCACACCTCTCCATTAGATATGATCCCTCCAGTTTCTATGGTTGATTGTAATCTAGAAACTCAAATCCGCATTCAAGAAATGCAAAAGCTTCACAAGCAACTGCAAAAACAAAAAAAAGAAACAATGCAAAATATCAGGCACAAGCCAACAAATCTAGGAAACATGCTACTTTCAAGGAAGGTGATTTGATGTTGAAAAAGTTACTCAAGGAAATATTTCTTCCAAGAGCTCTTGGCAAACTCAAGCCCAAGGCTGATAGTCCTTTATGCATTATCAAATGCATCAATGACAATGCATATCAATTAGACCTACCTGGCGATTATCAAATGTCTTTTGTTTCATATTTAACTCTCTATTATGAAGATTTATCGGATTATGATTATGATGAAACCTCTCCCAGTCCGGAAGAATGATGTCGGACCGAACGATCGGATGCAACACCCGGTCGGGCATGTATAATAACCCTTATGGATTAGTAGCTGGCCCAACTTTTATGTGTATTCTTTTCATTTCTTTTCATGTTAGTTAAATTGTTGGTTGCTCCCTATAGATCTTTTTTTGGTATAAATACTAGGTGCCATCTATTGTAAAGAGATAGTGGATAAGAAATACAGTGGCTGCAGGTTGTTCTTCCTTTTCTTTATCCTAGTGGGAGTTGATTGATGGTTTGATCTCCGTTTATTTCTAGTAGCTGATTCCAGCTTTCCTCCTCCCTCGCCTAGCTCAGGTGTCATTACATGAAAGAAATTCTCCTTCATCACCGAGAATGTCTTCAAACTTATCATTGAAAGAAATAATCCTCCAACGTGCTTATCGTCCACTTCGCCATCCAGCACTTGTAATTGACAACAACATGGACATTTGTTTGAATGGTGTCCTGGTTGGAAACTAGGAAAGCTCTTCAAAGGTCCTGACTTATTGTAGATGTTATTACGATTGAAACCAGATTTTGGTGGAACTTTTGGATAACTATGCTCAATAGTCGGATTTGGAGTTTGGGATGTAAGTGGGCTCAATTTCCATGTAGGAATAATACTCTTTGATGTATTGTGAGACTTGCTATTGTGTGGATTCATTCTAATGATTAGTGGCTGTAAGGTAGTATTTTTTGGTATAGCTGTTCACAATCCGCAAATCTTGCGAGCACCAATGATATTGCAAGGCCAACATCCACTCATAATCGAATGGAAGGAAATGACCAAATTAATGTTGCTTTATCCTAACCCTGTTTTTCACGTTCTCCTTTCTTTCTCTCTGGTGGGATTGTGTTAATTGAATCCAGCAAGCACCCACTCCACCCTTCAATTTATAGGCTACTTGTCTAACTTGCTTCTTTGGTGGGATATCCATTTATTTAAACATTATGCTTCAACAGCTTGTTCCCAAACTTGATGGTCCTCGATATGAAGATGACCATAAAAAAATATAATATCAAATTTTTTACTTTGATTTCATTATATTATAGCTCCTATCTTGCTGATAATTGCATCTGTGTGTTCCTAAAAAGCAATGGAAACTGAGCATGAATTCCACCGATAGGGATTTCATTCCTCATCAGATTTGGGAAACTCAGAATGCAGTGCATCAAGTGTTTGGAGACGCTTCATTCTTATTTACCATGGTGGAATCGCCCTCGGCCATTGCCAACATGGTTGCAGTTTTGTTGGTGTGGTTGCTGTGTCACGACCCGGCCCGGTTAGCTCGCAAGTGCGAGGCGGGAACAGAGGTCGGACAGGAGGAACATAAATAGAAACTTCATAATTTTCTAAGGGCATGTCTCCAAACATACACAAATAATTTTCAAACATAAGGAAAGAGCCACTAATGAACTCCAAATAAAATTTTTTCATTTCATTGCATCTATCAATCATATTAACATCAAAACATATAGTTTTCAAACTACAAAAAGTATCCAAAAACTAACTTTTCTTTACAATTCAACAAAAATCCTTCTAACTCAAAACATCCAAAAAGACAAAATAACCCAAAAGAAACCTGCCGCCCGTCGTCTCCCTACGACGGTACGTGAGTGGTGGTCTATCCATCATTTATCTTTCCCAGATCCTCCTGAAAAATGTTCCCACAACATGGGTGAGTCACAACTCAATAGGTAAATGCTTTTTCAATTAAATTTAGAAAACAAGGTAAAAGAAACAACATGTATATCAATGCTTTGTATATGCTTTGTATATGAACATTAAACAAATCATAGCAATTAAGTAAAATGCCTCCGTGGTTATCCATTAAGCCTCATTCTTTAGTCAAGTTTACAATCCTTCTCTTTACACAATACATAAATTGCTCAATATATCATAAAATACTCTATATCCATATGCCTTTAATGTAATATAAGTATATCGTAAGCACCCGTCTCGGAAGTATCTTTTGTACAGATCAGGTACATTTCGTTTGGCCAAACCATTTTCCATTTGGTTCATAAGAACCCCTTTACCAATTGACTCAAAAGAGTCCCTTTACCAATGGCTCAAAGAGCCCCTTTACCAATGGCTCAAAGAGCCCCTTTACCAAGATACTTCCGCATCATCATGCACATGCATTCATTCTAAAACTATTCATAGGAGATCCTTATCATTTCTTTCATCCTTTCATACATATGATCAAATATCCTCTACATGCTACTTGGTTAAATGATATCATAAATGAAGAGCTAAGCTAAGTACCATCTTTAATCATTACTTGAAAACATAGGATTGCATTAAGTCACCACATGAAAATGTAATTGTAATGTAAGATGTCTCATAAGTAAAAGAAAACATAAACTAGTTAGTAACCATAGGGTCAAAAGTAACCAAACCCTTTACCACATAAATTCATATAATAACATAAGACATAAAACATATGCATATCAATTAGTGTATAATAAAATATAGCATGAGTTCAATTACAAGGTTTCTAAGCATTAACACAACAATTCAAATAGGCTATTAGGGAAAGAAGAAATTCTCTACTAAATTTAACTGTGTCACATTTACCTACCTCAATACAATGCGCTTTGCCGGATAACCTTACAAGCTCTTCCCCTTTTTACACGATCAATATCTAAAAGAAAAATAACATAAATGTAAACATTGCTTGTCTCCACACAAACTTCTCAAAACCCTAAACTATGAAAACAAGGAACCCACCCATACACTATTTTTAAATCTTCTAATTGAACCCTTTCCCCATTCATACTTAATTTTATTTTCTAATTTCTCTAAATTGGGAATTTCATCATAACCTAACTTCTTTTCTTTGGGAACCCTCCTTGTTTTTCATTATGTGGCCTAACTTAAAGAACCTCCCCACACACACATTAATACTTAGAGAAATTATTATCGATTTTCGGATTTAATTAAATGAAAAATCGTAAAAATTGCATGTTGTGTGGAAATCCTAATTTTTGCCTCTAACAACCCTCCTAAACCCATATAAAATCATAAGGCTCAAAATTTCCATATTTAGGGAAAAACCCTAATTTTAAAACCTAAAATTTTCTTCACAAACATGCGTCATTCTTCTCTTAGAGGCCTTCTAATGCCCTTAGGAATCATTCATCTAAAACATTTTGAAAGAAAAATAAAAGATGAAAGAAACCCTAATTTTTAAAATCCAAAATTTTTATGGAATCATCTCATTTTTGGGTTTAGAAACATCCCCTAAACCTTCCCTATCATTTTCTTAAAGAAATCTTGAATTTCCTCAAAACCCTAGTTTTCTTTTCTTAAGAAAACTCAATGAATAGAGAAGGAAACTCTTGCAAAGATCTTACCTTAGCCTTCTCTTAACTTTCCTTTCAAATCTCCCTTGCAAACGCCGCCGGAAACCGCCCCTAAGCCGCCGTCGCCGTCGCCCGCTCCGCCTCCCCTCTCCCTTCTCCGCTCGGTTCGGCCGCACGAATAGAATGGGGACCGATTCCATTCGGTCCCCTTAAGAGGGAAGGGCTTTTGTTATATTGTAAAAGTCCTAAATGCCCTCACTTAAGCCATTTGTGCATTAACAAAACTTAGGGGTAGTTTGGGTATTAAGAGACTTCTATTAATTTTAACTTCCAATTTACGCAAAATTTGATATGGGTTCCTTATATCGTTTCGCTCAGAATTTTGCGCTCTATTTTATAAAATTATTTGCGTCGAATTCCGACGATTTTGAAATTTTCACTTAAAGTTCGTCGCGACGCATCGAAAAGCGTGCGAAGCCTAAAATGCTATTTGGCGGGTTTTACAATCCTCCCTCCCTTATAAAATTTTGTCCTCGAAATTTAGAAACAAGTAAGGAATCATACCTTAGTCAAACAGATGTGGGTAGCTTTCTCTCATCTCGGATTCCTTCTCCCAAGTGGCGTCCCTTTCCGATCCGTGCCTCCATAGAACTTTAACATAAGGAATCTCTCTATTTCGAAGCTGCTTAACATCAAAATCTATGATTTTCTCTGGTTCATCAACAAAAGTCAGATCTGGTTGAATGTCTATTGATTCAGCACTAATCTTTTGAGTTTCATCTGTCATGTACTTCCTCAAAGAAGAGATGTGGAATACATTATGTACTCCACTCATGTGAGACGGCAAGATCAATTTGTAAGCCACACTTCCAACTCTTTCTGCTATTTCAAAAGGGCCAACATACCTTGGACTTAACTTTCCAACCTTGCCAAATCTCTTCACACCTTTCATAGGGCTAACCTTGAGAAATACAAATTCTCCAACATCAAACTCAACTGATCTATGCTTGGCATCATAGTACTTCTTCTGTCTGTCTTGCACAGCTTTTAATCTGTCACGGATCAGCTTAATCTTTTCAGTAGCATCATCTACTAAATCAGCTCCAATAATCTTTCTTTCTCCTGTTTCAGCCCAACATAAAGGAGTTCGACATTTCCTTCCATACAAGGCTTCATAAGGTGTCATCCCTATACTTGCTTGGAAACTGTTGTTATAAGCAAACTCAATCAGTGGTATGTGTGTCTCCCATTTGCCACCAAAGTCTAGTACACATAATCTGAGTAAATCCTCTAAGGTTTGAATAGTCCTTTCTGATTGACCATCTGTTTGAGGGTGGAAGGCTGTACTGAAAGTAAGTCTGGTGCCCATTGCCTCTTGAACTTTCCTCCACAATCTAGAGGTGAATCTCCCATCCCTATCTGACACAATGGATCTTGGTACACCGTGAAGTCTGACAATCTCATTAACATACACACTTGCCAACTTCTCAACTGCATCAGATTGTTTGATAGGTAGAAAATGTGCTGATTTGGTCAACCTATCTATTATTACCCATAAAACATCATGACCACTTTTGGACCTGGGCAAACCAACTACAAAGTCCATTGCTATGTCTTCCCATTTCCATTCTGGTATAGGTAAAGGTTGCAATAAACCTCCTGGCTTCTGATGTTCTATCTTAACCATTTGGCAAACAGTGCACTTAGCCACCATTTCTGCTACATTCCTCTTCATTCCAGGCCACCAAAAATATTCCTTCAAATCTTGATACATCTTGCTACTACCTGGGTGTATGGTGTAACCTGAATAGTGAGCTTCTCGAAGAATCTCCTTCCTTAAGTCTCCAACATCAGGGACACAAATTCTGCCTCTATACCGTAGTAGATTATCCTCATCAAGCTCATATTCTTCCACATGACCTGCCTTCACCATATTCAAGATTTTCTCAAATTCTGCCTCTTGTGGCAAAGCTTCCCTTATCCTGTCTTTTAATGTTGACTGAATAATCATCTGATTCAAAACCATAAACTCTGCATCATTGGGCTGGACTATTGAAATTTCTAACTTCTCCAAATCTCTTATCAACTCATGCTGTTGTGAAATCATCCAACTGGCACTACAAGAAGTCTTCCTGCTTAAGGCATCAGCTACTACATTGGCTTTACCTGGATGATATTGGATATCCAAATCATAGTCTTTAATAAGCTCCAACCATCTTCTCTGCCTCAAATTCAACTCTTTCTGTGTGAAGATATATTTTAAACTTTGGTGATCAGTAAACACTTCACACTTCACCCCATACAAGTAGTGTCTCCATATCTTCAAGGCAAAAACTACTGCAGCTAACTCCAGATCATGAGTTGGATAGTTTCTTTCATGATTCTTCAGTTGCCTAGAAGCATAGGCAACAACCCTCCCATTTTGCATCAGTACACAACCCAGTCCTTTGTGTGAGGCATCACTATAAAGCTGAAAGCCATCTGTCCCCGAAGGAATGGTAAGCACTGGAGCAGTCATCAAGCATTGCTTCAGTCTCTGAAAAGCCTCTTCACACTTATCTGACCATTCAAATTTCACTGCCTTTTGGGTCAACCTGGATAATGGCATTGCTATCCGAGAAAATCCCTCAACGAATCTTCTGTAGTAACCAGCTAAACCCAAAAAGCTTCTGATCTCCGTCACAGTAGTGGGTCGTGGCCAATCTGCTATAGCTTGTATCTTATGCTGATCCACTGAAATCTCTCCATTACTGATTACATGCCCCAAAAAGTTCACACTCCTCAACCAAAATTCACATTTGGAGAACTTAGCATACAATTCGTTCCCTTTTAAAGTATGCAACACCGCCCTTAAATGATTTGCATGAAGTGCTTCATTAGAGGAGTACACCAAAATGTCATCAATGAACACTATCACAAATAGGTCTAAGAATGGCTTAAAGACTCTATTCATGAGGTCCATAAACACAGCAGGTGCATTTGTAAGTCCGAATGGCATCACCACAAATTCATAATTCCCATATCTAGTATTGAATGCTGTCTTTGGTATGTCTTCCTTTCTAACCTTAAGCTGATAGTATCCTGATCTCAAGTCAATCTTAGAAAACACAGAGGCACCTTCCAATTGATCAAACAACTCATCAATCCTTGGAAGAGGATATTTGTTCTTCACAGTCAGCTTGTTCAATTCTCTGTAATCTATACAGAGTCTGAAGCTCCCATCCTTCTTTTTCACAAAAAGCACAGGAGCACCCCAAGGAGAAGTGCTAGGCCTGATGAATCATTTATTAAGCAACTCTTGTAATTGATCCTTCAGTTCCTTCAACTCCTTTATTGCCATCCGATAAGGGGCTTTAGCAACCGGATCCGCTCCACTAACCAGCTCAATGGAAAAATCAATCTCTCTGCTTGGAGGCAAACCAGGTAAATCATCTGCAAACACCTCTGGATATTCTTGCACAACTGGTATCTCCTCTAATCTCTTCTCTTCTTTCCTCTCCTCCTTAACATAGGCTAAAAAGCCTTCATAACCCTTCCTCAACAATTTGTATGCCACTAATGAAGAGACTAACATGGAAGTTACGCCTCTTTCCCCTAAGAATTTAAACTCTTTCTGCCCTGGCATACAAAATTTAAGTTCTTTCTTATTACAGTCTATGGTCACAAAGTGGCCAGACAACCAATCCATACCTAGGATCATATCAAATTTCATTAAAGGCAACAACACAAGATCTGCTCCCAAATTTCTATCACCTACAATCAACTCAACATGACACCTCTTGTTGGTTTCCAACTGACTCCCGTTTGGCATTAACACTGATAAGGGATTGAGCATCATTGAAAAAGACAAACCAACAGACTTAACAAACTCCTCCGAAATAAAAGAATGTGATGCTCCCGTATCAAACAACACCTTAATGGGCTTGTCACATATAAAGATTGTTCCTAAATAACATGCATGTAACACAACATAAAGCTTATTTTACTCATATAGCATGAGAGAAATTTTTGACATTAAATAAAATTCATACCTGTGATAACATCAGAAGAGTCTTTTGCTTCTTGACGGGATAGACCATAAACCCTCGGCTGAACAGGTTGCCGAGCTTGGCCTTGAGATGGAGTTGATGCAGTAGACTCCACCACCCTTGGCCTTCCAACTGTCCTCTGAGGAGCACTAACGGTTCTAACCTCTGGGGAAGACTTCTGCCCTAAGATAGGGCAAGACTTTGCCACGTGCCCTGGTTGATGGCACCAGAAACAGGTATTGGTGCCCGAAAGGCACTCTCCCTTATGAGCTCTTCCACATTTATTGCATATAACAGCAGGAGTGCTGCTCTCTGAAATGTTGGGCTTGAGCTTCTTCCAATTAGGTCTTCCAGATTGAAAGGATTGAGTGGACCTTGATCTATCTTCATATTTCCTCTTCTGAAAATCCCTTCTCCTCTGAGTGCTTTGCAAATCACTTTCAATTCTTCTTGCCCTCTCAACCAAGGTAACATAGTCCTCAATGCCAAAAGGGATTAATGGTTGTCTAATGGCATCCCTTAAGCCACTCAAAAAGCGATGGCATTTTTCTTCATCATTTGGAATCAAATGAGAAGCATACCTAGAGAGCATTGTAAATTCAGCCTCATATTGTGTAATGGTCTTGTCTCCTTGTACTAATTTATTGAATTTGTCTTGCATTGACCTCCTAGCAGTCATTGGCACATACCAGTATCTAAACACCTTGACAAATTCCTCCCATGACACTTGACTACTAGGCCTTCCTCCAAAAGTTCCTTTTAATTGACCTCTCCACCATCTCTCTGCTTCACCTCTAAAAGCATAAGCAGCTAGGGTGACCCTTCTGTCTACAGGGCATGACATGCCTTTCAAGATCTTCTCTACTTCCATTAACCAGTCTTCTGCTTCTATGGGTCCACCTCCTGCGAATGTTGGAGGCTTCATATCTTGGAATAACTTTAAATTCTTGTCCATACCAGTGCTTGCACTACCCCCTGCTTGAGCCTGCGTGCTCTTTATCATCTGTGTCATAGCCGCCATCATTTGTGTGAAAGAATCCATAGTAGCATTAATGCTACTGCTTTGAGGCTCCACTACGGATGGCAAATCTCCCCTGACCTCTCTAGTATGGCCATCAGTGGCATCAGGTTCAGGTTCCTCAGCCCTGAGACATAAAGCAATAAAGAAATCTAAACAATCTATAGCATATGCATATTATACCTATTCTAACCTACACGATCACCCTATTGGCTCTTTCATAAAAATCAGTATTCTCAAATCCTTGGCTTTGATACCACTATTGTCACGACCCGGCCCGGTTAGCTCGCAAGTGCGAGGCGGGAACAGAGGTCGGACAGGAGGAACATAAATAGAAACTTCATAATTTTCTAAGGGCATGTCTCCAAACATACACAAATAATTTTCAAACATAAGGAAAGAGCCACTAATGAACTCCAAATAAAATTTTTTCATTTCATTGCATCTATCAATCATATTAACATCAAAACATATAGTTTTCAAACTACAAAAAGTATTCAAAAACTAACTTTTCTTTACAATTCAACAAAAATCCTTCTAACTCAAAACATCCAAAAAGACAAAATAACCCAAAAGAAACCTGCCGCCCGTCGTCTCCCTACGACGGTACGTGAGGGGTGGTCTATCCGTCATTTATCTTTCCCAGATCCTCCTGAAAAATGTTCCCACAACATGGGTGAGTCACAACTCAATAGGTAAATGCTTTTTCAATTAAATTTAGAAAACAAGGTAAAAGAAACAACATGTATATCAATGCTTTGTATATGCTTTGTATATGAACATTAAACAAATCATAGCAATTAAGTAAAATGCCTCCGTGGTTATCCATTAAGCCTCATTCTTTAGTCAAGTTTACAATCCTTCTCTTTACACAATACATAAATTGCTCAATATATCATAAAATACTCTATATCCATATGCCTTTAATGTAATATAAGTATATCGTAAGCACCCGTCTCGGAAGTATCTTTTGTACAGATCAGGTATATTTCGTTTGGCCAAACCATTTTCCATTTGGTTCATAAGAACCCCTTTACCAATTGACTCAAAAGAGTCCCTTTACCAATGGCTCAAAGAGCCCCTTTACCAATGGCTCAAAGAGCCCCTTTACCAAGATACTTCCGCATCATCATGCACATGCATTCATTCTAAAACTATTCATAGGAGATCCTTATCATTTCTTTCATCCTTTCATACATATGATCAAATATCCTCTACATGCTACTTGGTTAAATGATATCATAAATGAAGAGCTAAGCTAAGTACCATCTTTAATCATTACTTGAAAACATAGGATTGCATTAAGTCACCACATGAAAATGTAATTGTAATGTAAGATGTCTCATGAGCAAAAGAAAACATAAACTAGTTAGTAACCATAGGGTCAAAAGTAACCAAACCCTTTACCACATAAATTCATATAATAACATAAGACATAAAACATATGCATATCAATTAGTGTATAATAAAATATAGCATGAGTTCAATTACAAGGTTTCTAAGCATTAACACAACAATTCAAATAGGCTATTAGGGAAAGAAGAAATTCTCTACTAAATTTAACTGTGTCACATTTACCTACCTCAATACAATGCGCTTTGCCGGATAACCTTACAAGCTCTTCCCCTTTTTACACGATCAATATCTAAAAGAAAAATAACATAAATGTAAACATTGCTTGTCTCCACACAAACTTCTCAAAACCCTAAACTATGAAAACAAGGAACCCACCCATACACTATTTTTAAATCTTCTAATTGAACCCTTTCCCCATTCATACTTAATTTTATTTTCTAATTTCTCTAAATTGGGAATTTCATCATAACCTAACTTCTTTTCTTTGGGAACCCTCCTTGTTTTCATTATGTGGCCTAACTTAAAGAACCTCCCCACACACACATTAATACTTAGAGAAATTATTATCGATTTTCGGATATAATTAAATGAAAAATCGTAAAAATTGCATGTTGTGTGGAAATCCTAATTTTTGCCTCTAACAACCCTCCTAAACCCATATAAAATCATAAGGCTCAAAATTTTCATATTTAGGGAAAAACCCTAATTTTAAAACCTAAAATTTTCTTCACAAACATGCGTCATTCTTCTCTTAGAGGCCTTCTAATGCCCTTAGGAATCATTCATCTAAAACATTTTGAAAGAAAAACAAAAGATGAAAGAAACCCTAATTTTTAAAATCCAAAATTTTTATGGAATCATCTCATTTTTGGGTTTAGAAACATCCCCTAAACCTTCCCTATCATTTTCTTAAAGAAATCTTGAATTTCCTCAAAACCCTAGTTTTCTTTTCTTAAGAAAACTCAATGAATAGAGAAGGAAACTCTTGCAAAGATCTTACCTTAGCCTTCTCTTAACTTTCCTTTCAAATCTCCCTTGCAAACGCCGCCGGAAACCGCCCCTAAGCCGCCGTCGCCCGCTCCGCCTCCCCTCTCCCTTCTCCGCTCGGTTCGGCCGCACGAATAGAATGGGGACCGATTCCATTCGGTCCCCTTAAGAGAGAAGGGCTTTTGTTATATTGTAAAAGTCCTAAATGCCCTCACTTAAGCCATTTGTGCATTAACAAAACTTAGGGGTAGTTTGGGTATTAAGAGACTTCTATTAATTTTAACTTCCAATTTACGCAAAATTTGATATGGGTTCCTTATATCGTTTCGCTCAGAATTTTGCGCTCTATTTTATAAAATTATTTGCGTCGAATTCCGACGATTTTGAAATTTTCACTTAAAGTTCGTCGCGACGCATCGAAAAGCGTGCGAAGCCTAAAATGCTATTTGGCGGGTTTTACATGCTGCATGGTGCTGATGTTATTCTTGAAGACGGGAAACTCTCGCCAGTCCTCTATGACAAATTTTTGGAATTTGGTGGTCAGTTTATCTAAGTTCTGTGTGAGAGCCATCCGAATTTCTTGTAGGACTTCCAGCTGCATTTGCAGTCGCTAGCTGGGTGGTTATGGTAATTTGCCATCAATCTTTGATACTAATTTGGTGAAAATCTAGGTTATAGGAAAAAGACGTCAGAGCAAAAGCAGAAATGCTCAGTTTTTGGTAGCAGCGATATTTTTTTAGAAACAAGCAATGGTGTACTCAAAACCCTTTCGGGCAGCATATTTATGGTTCCCTTTAGTTATGTGATGCTTCCCTTTCGTTAGGAGTCTCAGAGAGCTGTGTGAGATAGCCTGTTAATCAATCATTTCTCCATTCTCCATCTCCCTTTCCACAAAGCTGCTGTCCCCTCCTTTTCTTCCTTAAAGGTCACTGCACCACTCTATTGCTGTTGAAATGCTGATGTGAGGTATCCTGATCCCACCACTTAGTGGAGTCTCTTAGAACGTTAATATCCTCCTCCCTTGGCTTTACTAGTCTCTAATTGGAGGGAACTCTGTAGAGAACTTTGGTGCTTTATGGAATAATAATACATGTAAATGAGGCATGCTAATCCCAGATTCACTAGAAATTTGATGAGAGAATGCCATTACGACCAGTTAATCAAGATTTAATGTGCTTGCAATAAAAACCGACACTTGTGAACTCATGTGAACATGCAAACCATTTTCTCCGCAATCACACGGATCCAATAATTCATCAACTCTTCATTTTTCCAGGTCTTTATTAAGGGTCAACAGGAAGTCGTTTAAAGCATTCTTATCAATATTGTTGGGAGCTTAAATGAGCCAACTTGATGATTTGTTGACTACAACATATTGAATCATCAAATCTCCAAATATATATGCTATCTATCCGGCAATCATCAAGATGGGGACATCTGTTAGGCATTTTAAGCACTTCCTGAATGTAGCCCACCACGACAATTTATTCACGAACTCTTTCTAAATGGCCTTCCACTCGTGCTTGACATTGCAATAACTTACAATTATGTCATTCGTTCTACTAGCACAAAATCTCTACTATGTAGCCATGCAAGCTCTAGATAAGCTTCATCTAAGGATACCAAAGCTCTAACCATAGAAGACACAGGAGTCATCAAGCTTAACTTCCTTACCCTTGGTGTTATAGTAGCATTATTGAGCCAACAGTGGTACATATGATGACTGTGCTAAACAACTACTGAATAACATTCTCTTTGCTACCATAATGAAGACAAATTCGTTGGCTGGTGTTTCAATGCTACTTTTTCTGAATCTTGTGCAATCCACTGCAAATTGCTGCCACCTCAAGGAGGATATAAATCAGTAAATTTACCAAGGCTGCTTGAGATGTTACCTTCTTAATCATCAACTCTCCCTAAGCTGCGAAACTAGGGCAAACAATTCAAAAGATATTCTGGCCCTTAAATCAGTAACCTATGTTCCATGTCTATTGTGGAGAGTTCTTTCCAATTTTGCTGGAGAGCCTTACAAGAAGAAAGTTTGGGCTGAAGATAATTAGATTCACTGACTTGAACATTGAATAAATTTTCACCAAATAGCAGTCATTGTTTTGTGTATCGGGAGTCCCTGCTACAAGGTAACAAGGATACTCATCAGCAACCCCTCCAATAGAGGCAATTGTACTTGATCTTTATCAATCTCAGCCTTACTAAAGATAAGTTGCAGCCAACTCAGGACTTGCTTAAGTTTCAACAACCCCCTTGTTGAGTTAAAATGCATTTTACTCTGTCGTGAGCCTTGAGGAAATTCTTCGAGCGGTGAATGATGCATCAACTTATTGGTCTGCCACTCCAATCATTTTTTTTTTGAGGTGGTGGCATAACAGCCAATCTTGCTGTAATGGGATGAGTGACAAGCTGACATTTGTATTGCCCATTCCTTTTTTTTTTTTTTTCAGTAGAGCCCTAGATTGCTTCTACTTTTAGCATCATTAATTATGGTTTGCAGGACAAAACCACACCATTTAATGCCATTTCCTTGTAAAAGATTTCCTCGGGTTGCCTCTTTGGAGGGAATTTCAAATCCTTATCATCCATATAGAGTCAGTGCTACCTAAGAGAAACAAAAACACTGCACAAAGTTCCTAGATAAAGCTGAAGTTATCTTCACCTGAAGCTTAGCCAACATGCGCAGTATGGACTTCAACTAGATTGCACTCTTTAGAATATCAACGTAGGCTTCCAGTCGATTGTTTTGAAGAAATGCAACTTTACTGTAACAGCCGATCACTATAGAAGAGAAAATCTATGCGGTGTACCTTATTTGAGAGGTCCAATCACTCAGTTGGTTCACTAATGTTGCAATGATCACTAAGGCGAACAACAAAATAGATAAGGGTGAAACTCTGGTTGGACAAAAAAGTGAAACGACTAGATCCTGTTATTTTCTTATGCTATACAAATGAAATTTAGGCACAACTACAGTGACAGTGGCTATAGCAATAAGATTTGTTTGCCATGTTCATGGCAGTTCGAGAGTCAAGGGAGTTGGAGTCAACTTCCAAGGTCACCTTTAATTGTTGAGGCCAATGCCACCACAACACCACTTGTGCTGGAGAAAGCGGCCATACTGCTTTCCATCACTCATGAACGCTAATGATGGCTGGCTAGCGTCCCCCACAACCACTAGACTCTTAGGGTGGTGGTTTCCTGTCATACTGAATTGTGAGCAGATTGCTTCAACGCTTAGCACATGACGAGTATTGGGCACACATTAATGTTAATTTAACATTCTCAAATCTGTACAGATATGTTGTCTTAATATTCTTAAATCTATCATGAAAATTTGATTATTAATAGATTAAAACCTTCCTATGGTCAACTACCTATTGAGAATTGGGATACTTGATCCATTTATAATAAATGAATATGTTATTTAAAGAAAGTGATAGAGAAAAGGTCAAAATAGTCCTTGGATTATTTGTATGGGGTCATTTTAACCCCAGTTATCTAATGTGTTTAATTTAGCCCGTCTACTCTTCAAATCTGATCTTAAACAATTGAACAGAGGGACTAAATTAGAAATTAGAAAGACTGGGACTAAGTCCAAGTATCATTTTGGCCTTTTTTCGAAAGCGATCTCAAATTTGCTCAAGTGATTATGATTCTACTGTACAATGGTCCAATTAATCTAAATTATATTTCAACATCTGGTTTATGTTTATGTGCATGACTTTTGCCATTGAAAATAAAATAAGCATAAAACTTTCACACATATCTGCACTACCTTTCTCAAGAAGTTATGTTTTATAATTAAAATGAAATTTGCACTCAGATATATTTGAAGCATGCTTTTGCATTCTTTCGAAATTGCTTCCCATGATTTATCGTTCATAAAGTTTATGCGACCATTGTAAACATATTTCTATGCCTTTACCAAACAGGTAATGCGTGTGGATTGCTATGCCGTCCTAGCAGAAGAGCTAGAATCAATCACTGCAAAATACAAGTTTATATCAATGTTGCAAGGTACGCATGGCGAGGATTATATTTAATACTGTTCATGGATATATAGCATATCAATAAGTACTGCTACTGTTAATAATATATGATATTTATGCCTTATGAATTATGATGGAAATCCTATTTATTGTTATAGCATCAAAGGAAAACAATTTAATCTTTTTTTCTCTGTGATGCACGTAAAAGTAGATCTCTTTGAAATTATTTTCTTGTGGTGGTTAACATTTTTAAAATAGATGTACTTTGACAACAAGAAAAGAAAATGCAAAATATGGTAACTAAGCAAAAAATGTTGAAACATTTTGCCCGCTAACTTAATTTCAGAATTTATTAGAGCCAACGGAGGTGTTGCTGCTAGGTCATGCACATGTTCCCTTGGTACTCTTGATTGCACGGTGTCGTGTGACGTTCCTATGCTCTTAACGTGCATGGTGCTTTTGGTTGCTTTACGTCCAACTTTATCTTGTGCAATGCAATGTTGCTCATTCCCTTGTACCCATAGAATTTTGGAATTTATTTTAAATTTTTCTCTTAAATTTGAATTTTAATCACACTTTTTGCTTATAAAATACTTAAAATATATAAATCATGGGGCTTCTGCCATGCCTCGTGATAGATAACATGTCTTGCCTTAACAACACCTTTTAAAACATTGATTGGGCGTGAAGAAGATGCATAACAATAAACGTTGAGGTGTATATGTGATACCTAAGATACCAAATGATTGGAAAAGTATTGAGGTGCTAGTTTTTAAGAACAAAAGATGTATTTAATAAAATCATGGCACCATAACCTCCACCCGTGCTTGATAAAACCCAAAGTGAAAACCTATTAGATTCTCATAAGTTTTTCATGGACCAATTGGGATATAGAAACAATTAGAAAATTTCTTATTATGATTTTGATCTGGTTGAGATCCAACGACTCCATACACTCTTTTCCCTCCAACTCCCCCTAGCTTACTACCACATCCTGTCCCATAAATGCGAACTTTACTGCTAAATCTTCTAGATCAACTTGCTTTCTTTTACACTAAGAAACTTGAGATTGAGCTCTCTAGTTTCTTTTATCCTAGTTCCGCACTTCCGTTCAACTCATCATGTTGAGTTTGTAGCCTGTGAATTGTCTTATACCTTCATCCTGAGTCAAAGTCTCCCATCTATTGTTAGGAGATCATTCCCCTCCACCAAGGCCGTAGCCTTCAACTATTTAGAAGAAGTGTTTCACTTTCACTGCAATTTTCAAGAATATAGTTATCTTTGGGATATAGTCTGTGCAGTGTGGTATTTCATGCGAATAACGGCACTTGTGAATATTCAGTTGATTTAGGTTTTCGTTTGGGACAACTTTTTTACTGCTTCTTAAAACAGCTTTTTAGTACAAAAATTTTAATATTTAAATTAAAAAGCTGTTTTAAGAAGCAGTAAGAAAGCCGTCCCAAACGAAGTATTAGTGTATTAACTTGATCCCAATATGTGATATTCTTTTTTTCTAGATAAAAAGGCTAGGAGAAAGTATGATTATATTTGAAAGTTAAAAAAATAGCTGACTTTTGTTTTTATGATAGCCCCGCTACATGGTTTTGCCTTCTGGTTTGATGTTGAATTTGATGGCCCCCAAAATGTTCCTTCCAATGAGCATATTCATACCCTTGGAGCGTCTTCAGAGATTATATTACATCCCAATAACAAGAATAAGAAACGGCTCAAATCCAATGAGGCTATTGTTCTTTCAACTGCACCAGAGGATGATCCTACCCACTGGCAGCAGGTAATCAACAAAAATAGCAGAAATACCGCAATTATTTGGTTTCTCATAGACAGAAAATATATCTCATAAAATTTCTTGCAGACCATTATTTACTTTTATGATCCAATAGAGGTGAAACAAGACCAAATTATCCAGGGCTCCATCACTCTATCTCAGAGCAAGGAGAATGCGAGATTCTTAAACATTCGCCTGGAGTATAGGTGTGAAGCACCACTCATTTTAAACGTAGCTTGCGTTTTTCGGCATTCTCACTCTTCTTTCACTTTGGCAGCTCTGGAGGTCGATCTTTTGTAAAAGAAACTGTGATGAGGTGATCCCAATGTCTTGATATAATTTTTTCAATTTTGATTTTCATTATTGAGGAACCAGTTCTCAAGTGTTTTTTAAGGTAAGAACAATTCTGCTTGGAAAATTTTACTTCTGAAAGCCAAAACGAAATTTATGAATGAATATACCTAATTTTTTTTACTCTGGAATTATTTTTAATACAGGTAATTTGGTAGAAGATTAGTGATAACTCCAGAACTCTGTAACTTCAGGTAGACAATAATTTCATGCTTTTCTTCGCCATAGTTTCCACTTAATTATTGACAATTTATTCCTCTTCATTGTTTGCTCGATTCTACGGCCTTTTGTTTGTGCCTCATCGTCTGTAAATAGTTTAGGTTACTGTGGTAGTTGAAAATCCAATCCCGCCTGAATATCGAGAGATTATTACGTGCGTCATCCGAACTGTTCAGAGACGAATACGGACACGCCATATCACCCAGATGCATTAGGTCCCTGGTGACATGACGCGTCTGAATTCGCCTCCGGATGCCGCACGTAATAATTTTTCCTGAATATCAGCAGAAATATTCTATCTAGTTTATGTTTCCATGCATAGGCATACTATATATTCAATGTGCTGTATCATGCATTTAATCTGTGTTTTATTTATTTTCGCTGTTATATCTTAATTAGCTTGTGAAACATATTAATTAAATCTGATTTGAGCAAATACAATGTCTATATAAAATTTAATCATATCAGAATTATGTCACAAAATTCTAACAAATAAAGAGTTATTTCTCATTATGACTACAAATGAATCAATACGGAGTCCAGTCGTGATTATTTTATTAACTATATTAACAAATAGAATATAGATGAATAATTTTATAAAATTCAATTGATAAATAAACAAACCCGAAAGGCTTGATATTTATTAACAATATTTCATATGTCCATTATCAATCTTAATAAAAAAGATTGATAATATGCCCATTTATCAAAATGCGACTATGATTTTATTCAATATGTAATTATATGTACTTTATGATTTTGATACATCAAGCTTAATAAATTAATTTAATTAATAAATTAATTTAATTCACTAGCAAATTGAGTACAAAACAAATTCAAAAATTAATTTATACATCAAGTTTAAACATTATTACAAATATTCAAATTAATCTCCAATAAACTTGAATAAAATTTTTGGCAAGCAAGCTCAAGTCTGAATAAACTCCTCAGATCAACTCAATTTATTTACATCTGGATCCAACATAAATGATGTTTTGTGCTTTAAGAAAAGTGGGCGAGTTTACGCAATATCTATAATTATGCAATACAAGAACTTAGTCGATCATTCAAAAGATTTTTGATAAACTTGAGAATTATCACTCTTTTTTTAGCATCTACTCTAAATTAATATTCAAATTCAAAACACTGCTAATAAGGATCAACCGTCTTAGGGCAGATGTACTCATACTTCATCAATCATAATCATCATGTACAATTAAAATTTTCCTATAAAATAACTATAATTTAAAATCTCAATTATTTTCACTCATAAGCTGTTTATTTGGAACTAAAAATGAATGTAAAATATTCTAAATGCATGGATTTTAAAATATTGCTGTTTCAATGAAAAAGAAATGCAAAGAAATATAATATAAATTATTTTAATTTTTTTTTTGAGGTAAACTAAATTCACCCAATTTTAAGAGAAAATCATTTACATAGCAACAAGCTCACTTCATCGCCACTCACCAGCTCCACCCACCATCACTGGCCACCACCACCCACTACCAACCACCATCGTAGGCCGCTGCCACCAGCCGTCTTTGACCACCGCCGCCACCGACTGCTATCAGTCGGCCGCTAACACTGTCACAAGCCACGAGCAGACGAACACCATCACTCGCCATCATCTTTAAACTTTACACAACATTCATTTTATTTCATACTAAACAAAAGAAAAAAAATCACCAACATTTACTTTACACTTTCAAATATCCAATATCACCTCACAAATCATCCAATATCGTTAATGATTCAAAACCACTTGCTGGCAACTTAATATACACCATAAAATTAATGTACAATAGATGGAAATAACATTAGGTTTAAATAATAATCGCAAACATGTAAAATGACGACATTAAGAAAAGAAACTCTGGTAGACCATTTCCAAAAATTAGTTTAAATCATTACAAAACCAAAATTCTATATAAGCTGCCTTCAACAACAATACAACAAAGCCTTCAAAGGTTGTCATATACTCAGCAGCAAAATATTCCCTTCAGATATTTTCGATTAGTGACATTAAATATTTAATAAAAATAAAAATAAAAAAGAAGACAGAAGATTGACCTTGAAAATTGCAGAATCACAACGCTGCAGAGTTGATTTTTGCATGGTAGTGAACATTTTTTAATGTCCAGGTATTAAACTACTTGATGGCAACTTTGATAAACGGACATCAAAATCACACCTCAGCTAACTGCATGAAAAAAAGAAAATTGTAAAGGCTTACTCTTTAATTAGAATAAATATTTTAGTGCTTTAAATGTAATACCAAATTTTCATAAAGATAATACTAAAAAAATTTCCTTAAAAATTATACCAATTTTATGCACATCCTAAAAATGACCAAAGACTTTATTTGTAATTATTTTCATATATGAAAGTATATATAAATAATTAGGTATGGTACAATAACAACAACATCAAGCTTTACACCACTACATGAGATCCGCTACATGAATTATTTTTCTCCATTGTGTCCAATTAAGAGTCAAATTCTAATTTAAATTTAATAAACAAAGATCATTTTTAATACTTTCTAATCAAGTCTTTTTAGGTATATCTCTACCTTTCTTAACATAGGTCAAATCTAGAACATCTACTCTCATAACCGAGTCATCGGAAGGTTGACTCTTTATATGACCAAACCATCTAAGGAGACTCTCTAATCTTATCTATCATTGGAGCTACTCCAACATTTTCACGTATATACCCGTTTTGCATTCTGTCTCTGAGTGTAAAGCCACTCATCTACCTGAGCATACTCATCTCAACAACATTTAACTTAATTTTGTGCTTCTCTTTTAATGGCCAACATTCTATGCCATAAAGCATTGCAGGTATCACCACCATCTTATAAAATTTGCACTTAATTTTAAGAGGTTTCTATCACACAATAGACCCGATGCATTCCTCAACTTCAGCCATCCAATTTGAATTCTAGTTGCTAAGAAAATGCTTCCTAATGTTTAGTTAAAATTATTGTAATAATAACTAATGCACTATATAGTTTTTGGACTAATCTCCAAATTCCATAGTATGCAAAGACTGATTGACAAATGAAGGGTTGGGATGAGTTACAGGTTATATATATATATATATATACTCCCCCTAATCCATTCATATCGCATAATATGCTAGAGGCGAAACAATGAGGGCCATGGATAGGCCTGGAACAAAGAAGGAAAATCAAAGAAAAGTAGTAGAACAAGTAGGAAAGGAGAGGCTATGGCTTAACATAAAATTTGATTTCTGATATTTCCTTCCGCAAATCGAATTTGAATTTCGAGTGATAAAAACTTTAAAGGCTTGAATAAGAAGTCCTTTTGACTTTTTGAGGTGCAAATGTTATTTTGAGGTTAATAGGTTTTTAGTTTCAAGTTGCTAATTTAGAAATTTATAATGAATTGGGGAAATTATTTTACAAGATTGCCTACAAGAGAATAGTACATCGGATACTAGAGCATCAAGCATTACCATTCTTCTCTAAATGAGAGGGGAAAAAAAGCCCATTTAATGATGGTATGTTCTCTTTGCATGAGATTTGGACATAAATTTGATCGAAGTCATTATTGAGACCTTCAAAAAATTCAACTACCATTTTTCTTTCTACAAATTGCTTGAGAGATTACCTCATCATCGTAGCATGTCATCTTAAGATTTTAATAATATTATAATTCTAGACAATAAACCTTCATTGTATTAAATTACTCAATAATTGGAAGGTTGTCTTGCTTGGTTGTTGAAAATTTAGCTTTGATCTCATAAATGAGGCAGTGTCATTCACTTTCGAGTACTTTTGTTTGATGATATCCCAAATTTCTTTTACGGTAAAAAGGATGATATTTGGCCCACAAACACTATGGTATTCCAAAATTATATCATGATCATGAAATCCGCTCATCCCAAAGTACAAATTGTCCTTCAACTTGGGAAAGATGATCTACAAGATGATGGATTTTTCATCCTTTTTTTCTACAAAAGATCCTCACAATTTAAGAAAGTTTCAAATAATCTCTCATTCAGCAATATGTGCCTTACAACCCATGGACTTCTTCTTTAGTCTCATTTTCACCATTCATAATGCTTTCTCCTTGAAAGGGAACTAAATAAATAAATAACCATAATGAAGAGAATGGAGAATTTTGATATACTAGCCGATTGAATCGATTGATCAAGCAAGTGGAGACAGGCTCGAACTAGACTCAACGAACGCAACTCCTCAAGCAAATAAAGAAGAATTCGGCAGTTTTAGTCAAAGATAGAGAGTGAACGAGCAATCAAAAAATTGAAGGAGAAGAATAGAAGTTCATACATTTGCAAGGAAAGGTGCTAATCTCAGTGGGTTTAATCGAGGGCAGAGAAGAGTAGTTTGTGTACAAGGAGTGGTTCTGCGACTTCAATCGAAAGCTAAGAAGAATTCGTTCGACTATATGGCGGCTTCGATTAGGTTACAGGAGTCAAAAATCAAAGAAAAAAAAATTTGACTATGCATTCCTATTCAACGGGAAGAGTTGTGCAACCTGTTCTTAGAGAGAGAGAGAGAGAGAGAGAGAGATGGTTAATGTTCGACTGTACGTGGCTTCAATTTTGCTATAGGAGTCAAAAATCATAAGAAGAAAAGGATATTGTTCGACCCGATTGCTGAAGTTGAAATCTGAAAAGAAAAAATGCATCGTGAAATTTGGTTTGCTTAAGTTGGAGACAAAGAGGAAGAAATCAATTGAGGGACTATTTGGTTGGCTATAAAAGGAATGCAGTGTAAAGAAATACTTTGGAGTTGTTTGAACAAGTGTAAAGTAAATCCAGGTGAATGATTTTTTGTTTGGTTTGAAGTAAAATGAATATTAGTATAAAGTTTAAAAATGGCAAGTGGAGGCAACGATGGTCGGCAGGTGGCGACAGTGCTGGCTGGAGGGTGACTACGGTAGTGGCCAGCGGCCGGGGTGGTGGATGGTAAGGGTGGCCGCCGGCAGGTGCAGTGTTCGGTGGTGATAGTTAACAGTCAAGTGAGCTTGCTTGCAGTGTAAAAGCGTACTCGCTCAAAACTGGGCGAGTTTGCTTTACCTCAAAAATGAGCTCGAATGGTTTACACTACATTTACTTTACTTTGAATTCATTTTCCATCCAACCAAATATCAAAATTGTTAAAACCCCTGCATTTGGAACACTTTACACCCTAAAGAATTCCAACCAAAAAGCCCCTAAGTGAATATCCTATTTAGCGCAAAAACAAAGATTATGATTTCAATTTGACTAGATTATTTTGTGCGATTGTGCTCGATAGGGAAGAATAAAAAGATGGATCGAACTTTACAATCTCATTCGATGAAGAGGAAAAACCATTAAAGGTAATTAAAAAAATTCATTTAAACTCATTTCATCCTTTTATGATAGAATAGAATATTAATTACAATTACAAATGTGATTTAATGTTTAATTCACCTTCAACGTAATCTTTAAAGATGTTCGATGCTTTTGACGTTGCCTTTGATAATGTTTGATACTTCTATCATTTTCTTCGATGTCGGTTAATGCCTTTTATGTTTATTTGGATAGTAAGAGAACTGAAAAGTATAATTGAGGCAAGCACATCAACGGCAAGCAAGAGTGCTCTTGAAAATTAAGGCAAGAATTAAATTTATTATGATTAATTTATTTAGATAATTAAATGTATAGGTTATGAATTAAAGAATTATCGACTAAGAAATTAAGAAGCATTAAAGTGAAATGATTGACTTTCAAAAGGAATTGAGGGGGGAGATTATACTTTTATTTTATAATTACAATTCTCTTTATAATTCAATGCATTTATTAATATGGCACATTGTATGTATACTTGTTAATAATTGTAATACTACTTTACATTAAAAAGAAGAATCAAGTAACTTTTATTAGTGTTATTCACATTAAATATGAAAGCATCACATTGAAATTCATGTATGTGCAAATTTAAATAAAATTAAATATGAAAGCATCACATTGAAATTCATGTATGTGCAAATTTAAATAAAATGAAATACATACGAAAATCAAAGAAATGTGTTAAAAGGAGAAGTTATATACATGTAAATGCAAGAGTTTATCCTTTATGGTACTGGCTGAAGAAGCAATATATTTGTGCATGATAAATAGAAAAGGTTGAACAAGGAAATAAAATTAAAAATATTTTTACCTGAATTAGTGCAATATTAGACAATGCTCCTGAAATAAATGACATTAAAAGTTATAATATGTAAAATGCAATATCAAAGAAAATTTGATGTAAAATATATATTTCACCTTATCAGTATTTATGTTTAATTCTCTTAAATGAAATATTTAATGATTAATCAGGATAACTCATTATTAATTTATTAACAACTGAGTTTGATGGTTGAAACTCAAATCATTAAATTGAATATTTCAAATAATGCTCCTCATGAAAAAATGACTGACAAAAAAAGTTATATACAATTGGATCAAATGAAAATAGGTATGAATTGAATTATATATGTACAAACTCGTGATGGATAATAGCTCTTTCCAAAGTTTTTGGATGTTATTCTACTTAATCATTTTAATTGTCATTGAAAGAAATTAAATTACCGTCTATTGTTCTCGACTTGATATTTGAAATGTTCAGGCTGGGTTGTAACACAACAAGAAAGGAGAGAGTGAAAAAGAAAAGGTTGGAAAATGAAAATCCTAGCCTCGCTCTAACACCAGGTAGAAAAATAAAAAAGTATAAAAAAACTACCTTGAATTTTATGGTTTAATTCTATATCAAATGTGGAGATGTTTATCGACTTCTCCAAAGGTTAGAAATGAAAATAAATCAAAGTTGTTTACACAAAAAGAAAATAAATCACCAAAAAGATGTGAGTGGTTAGAATAGGAAGAGGCAAATCACAAATGAATTGCAATCTAAGAGTCACAAAAGGATCGATCGAACAGTTAAAAAACCCTAACCCGCATGCTCATGGATCCTAACTAAAATTGGTTGACTTGTATGTCCCATGATCCTTTAACACTGAGCGCTTTTTTGAACTCCATTGTTACATCCTCATCATGAGAACAAATAATATGACGAAGGTGCACAATCAAAATCTCTCAGCCTACAAGTGAAGTGAATTCTACATAGCTGAATGGACAAAGACTGCCGAGTTGTTTTTTCTACCAATGGATTCCTACTAGCTTAGAAGGTTGAAATGGATTGAAATTAAGGAGTAGGCCACTACTAAGCTAAAAGTTCTTTCAACATAGTGCAAGGAAAATCGGTTTGGGTGACAAGATGAGTGTTGTACAAGTTTTGTAAAAGCCTTCTAATTTGGAATAGATAAGTGCAGACATCTTTTAATGCACTTACTAGGGAAAACCAAAAAAGTAGAAGGCTTTCCTCTTCATTAGAGCCACCATATTAGTATGCAGTTAATAAATCTTCTTCAACCAAGGAGTAATTCCAAAAAAAAAACTTTAACCTACACTAACTCAAAGAGTTCCTATCATCATCGTGTACTGTTTCCTCATGCATAGATTCCTATCATCATCGTGTACTTTTTCCTCGTGCATGGATTTCTCTAAGAATCACCTACGAACTAAAAAAAATCAACCACACCATATTAGTAGTTTCAGAAGTTCTGCCTGACATGAAATCCTCTAGTTTGCAATTTTCCTATTTTCTTTGAGTCACGAGTGTTCGCCGCTCTATAAATTGCAAACAGATAGTATTGCATATTCACATTATACTTGAAGCTGCTAACACTGGATTTTAGTTCTAACATTCTCCGCAGACAAAAGTCTAAGAAAATTAAGTAGCTGCAGGAAGCTTATAGTTTGTTGGATAAAGATAAATCACCAAGCCCTGATCATAAGTTTAGTTTTCTTTAGGATGCCAAATTAAATTTTGTTCTATTTTTGAAAAAAGAAAGTACCACCTTCCACCGCCTTTCTTCTATAGCAAGAAAAAGTAGCCTAGAAATCTTGTGAATAGTCATGGTTGTACCATTCTATATTGCCATATGATTTCTCAAGTGAGAAAGACTGACAGGATTCTTGAAACCTCAAGGTTTACAACAAAGCGAGGATTGTAAGGGTACTGGTTCTCACCAACCACTCAGGTCCGGACGGGGAATGCCAATTTAATCATTTGAATATTGTGATCCTAACACATTGCAATTCAAAGTAATAGTATACTAATTATAAAGCATACTAATTGAACTGAAAGATTTCATCGCATAAGATGACCTCAAACAAAACGGTCCTAAGCATAAAAGGTTCCAAATCAACATTATATACGCAAAATGCTTAGCGCAAGGTAGGATAAACTAATAGTTAATCCAGAAAATGCATTTTTGACTTTACCAAGTAAAATTATAATGCCAATTTCGAAGGAATGATAGAACTTGATTACTAGCTGAAAACCACGTCATTCATCATCCTCTTCATCATTATTGTTCATATGACTGATCTTTTGCGCGCGATACATCTCGGCAATCTATAAGAGAAATTTTGCAATCTCCTTCAGGAAAATAGCTGCACAAAAATAAAGTCAACAACAAGCAAATACCTGTTCAGATGTTGTGGCTTGTTCTGGGCTTTTGTCATCTCGGACACGTTGTAGACGAGGAAATCGAAGAGAAATACCCTAAAGATATTTCACAATTAGAAATTATAGTGGCATTTTGACAACATTTTAACATACTAATGCATGCTCCCTCGGGAAGGGAAAAAAAGCCTTTCAAGAACCTTATTTGGATCCACAATGCCAGAAGCAGCACGGTGAACAGGACTAATGCTCAAATCAGCTGCCTTTACTTCCCAGACCTTGAACAAAATAAAAAAATCAGTCAATGAAATTTTCAGGAGCAAAATAAAAAGTACAAAAAATACAAAAAAAGAAAGAACAAAAAAATAATTATCTTTGAACATCCACCATAATAAAATATATGCACGAGTGGAATAGCATATTCATCAGCGAGTCATCAACTCATAGCTCTGAATGCTTGATTCAGAACTTGTATCAGAAAAAGTTAGAAAGGATGCAGAAAGAATTAGCTGTCCAATATAGGCATGTATGGGTGGTTGACTTGTAGAAAAGGGCAAAGCCTACAATTCATATATACATGAAGGCTTTGCAATCATCCATTCCGTTGGATGAACCTATTTACAAACGGAAAAAGGTAGGATTTTCAGTTCATCTATCTATTATTGTTCTTTGTAATGATCAATTCAATCAAAATAAAAGGTATTTACTGAAGGAAGAAGAAGGAATCACAACAATATGTTGGTTAATTAAGATAATGATTAATTCTGATAAAATTCTGATACATCGGGAGATTGGACGTGTTTAACATATACTGCTGAATAACATACTCGATAGGTCATTTTATGGGCATCCTTCAGATCTCTTTAAAGAGTGATGCAAAATTCTCAACTAGCTTTGGCATCTACATGTCACTAATCTTGCTCAAAACAACGAGCCCAAGGTCAAAACTTCTGGCCAGCAATAATGATCTTCCTTACTTTACCTATTGTTACCATGACCACAATGGGAATGTTATAATCCTTCAGCAAGAAGATCCTTTCATGTTTGGTGAATTGAAACTAGTAAGATTGTCGATGTTGTACAACACATGATGACGACATGGGTTTCCAAATATGACTTGGTTGATGTAAAATAGAACTACTCATCTCATCAATGTGATGACGAATCTAAGTCAGCATAGGCAATCAATCTTCATTTCAAACCCCCTTTGGATCCATCCCAAAGAATAAAGGTATGGATGGGATATGATTTATTACCATAATTTATGCACATGATAGAACTGAAATTTTCTAGCTATCCAGTGTTGAGGATCATATTGATCATGTCATACTTGATATATATTCTTAGATAGAACAACTCGTACATGTTCATGTTGTTGAATGTAATAGCTAGCTGGAACAATTCAATTGAACCGGTCCAGCACAAATTTAAGCAAGTAAGCGAGTTGTGCGGGAATTGAAGCGCGCGAGCATGCAGGCAAGCATGCAAGCGTGCTAAGTTGAGCAGGATCAAGATGGGGCGAAATAGACCGAGTGAGTTGGAACAGCACTAGCGCGACTTGCGACGGACACAATCACGAGCGGGCAAATGTGTCTCCCCGTCAGGGAAAATTTGGCTTCAATCAATTTAGAAGAGGGAATGCAAAATATAGAGAGATTTATGGGCAAAGGAGGAGGTTGTGCAGCAGGTTCGTGGTTTTAAGTGGCAAAAAAAAAGATTTGCACCCGGATTGTTGTTTGACAAAAAGGTGGTTTATTCGTGAAGCGTTCAACCAAAAGGAAGAAGAGAGTTCGTTCGTCGGGACATTTCATCGGCGTACATTTTTTTGTCGTTAGAGTCGGAGGCAGTGAAGGCAAGTAAAACATTCTATTGGAAAAGAGTTATAAGTCAAATTGAGTTAATTAAATTATGCATTGTTGTTCGACATGAAAGAAGAAAGAATAGGTTTTGATCTTTATCATCTCGACTCGGCAAGAAGGAAGAGTATTTGAGGTAAACAGTGCAATTTATTAAATATCAGTTGATCATTTTATAGATAATGACATACAACATAATTAGAAATATAAGTTAATAATTTAGAGACTTTCAACATTACCCTCTACACTATTTGAGGTGTTCAACATTGCCTTGACAACATTTGACTTCTCGAAGATAAATTTTAATGTTAATTAATATAGTTGATGTTTTTTAAACAGTAGAAGAATCAAGTAGTATAGCCGTGGCAAAAGTACAAGAAGCAAATGTACTCAATGAAAGATTAGAAATGAGTTAAATTATTAAAGAAATTTGAATTTGAATTTAATATTAATGTAATTTTTAACTATCTGCATAGACTAACATAATTACATCCTTGATAGTTAAGTGGTGCTCTAACAATGATCAATTAAGAGCTTACAGAACTTAACCAAACCAGTGACAATTTCACCCTTCAAAAAGAAAACAAAGTGAGTGATTATACTTTACATTATAACAATCACATATTATTTTGATTCTACATATTTATTAATACATCATTTTATATGATATGATAGTTCATTCAAATAAATATTGCTTTATATTGAAATGAGAAACGTCAAATGACTGTGATACAATATAATTCGTATAAATGTGATAATTTCATATTGAGATTGCTATCATATGCTTTGTTTAAAATTGCACAATATGAGGCTTGCCTCGAGGCCTGCCGCAGCGCAATTCCAGTGAAACACGCCTCAAGGTTTATGTCTCAAGCTTTTTTTATGAGGCATGCGCCTTAGCTTGGCTGAGGCTTGCCATGAGACACTCCTTGCCTAACTAGCATGATTTATCGATGACATTTTGATTTGCTCAAGAAATGAAGAAAGCCATTTAAATCATCTGCATGCAGTGTTGCAAGCATTTAAGGAGAATAATTTGTATGCTAAATTCTCAAAATGTGAATTCTTGTTGAAAAGTGTAAATTTTTTTGGGCATGTAATTAGTAGTGATGGTATTTCAGTGGATCAGAATAAAATCAAAGCTATTGCAGAATGGCCAAGGTCAACTACAGTTTCATAAGTGAGTTTTCTGGGTCTTACTGATTATTACAAAAGGTTTGCGGAAGGATTTTCTCAGATTGCAATGTCATTATCAAGATTAACACAAAAGGTAGTAAAAATTGAATGGGACAAATAGTGTGAAGAAGTTTTTCAAAAATTGAAGAATTGCTTAATGATTGTTCCAATATTAACAATTCATTCAGGCACAGAAGGATTTCAAATTTTTTGTGATGCTTCATTGAGAGGACTTAGATGTGTATTGATGTGCAATATGATAAGGTAGTGGCATATGCTTCAAGGCGGCTAAAAGTTCATGAAAGAAATTATCTCAACCATGATTTGGAATTAGCAACAATGGTTTTTGATGAGAGATGCTCGATTCACTTCTAGATTGTGGAATAAGATTCAAGAGCCTTAGGTACCATATTGACTTTCAGCACTACATTTCACCCTTAGACGGATGGGCAATCAGAAAGGACAAATCAAATATTAGAGGATTTACTTCGATTATGTTTATTGAATTTTGACGGAAATTGAGATATTCATCTACCTTTAATTCAATTTGCATATAAAAAATAGTTTCCAATTCAGCATTGGAATTGCACCGTACGAAGCTCTTTATGGAAGGAAGTGTAGAACGCCTTCGTGTTGGACAGAAACAGTTAAAAGAAAAGTAATTGGTACTGAGTTTGTCGATGATGCTACTAACAAAATTAGATTGATCAGAGATCGATTAAAGGCAGTGCAGGATAAACAGCGAAAATATTATGATGCAAAGCACAGGCCAGTTGAATTTGAGATTGGTGAATTTGTTTTCATTAAAATCGGTCCGATAAAATGTGTACAACATTTTGAAAAAACTAGAAAATTTAGCACACGGCTTGTCAGTCCTTTCAAAATTATTGAGGATTGAAAATATGGCCAACATATTGGATCCGCTAGTGCATATGCAAGGGATACACAATATTTTTCATATATCTGTACAATAAAAATATATATCAGAAGAGTCAAGGAGAATCCAGTCAAAATTAATTGACTTGCAGCCTGTTTTAAAATATATTGAAAAGCCTAAAACAATCTTGAAATATGATGTGAAATAACTCTGGAATCGGGAGATACCATTTGTAAGGATTTTATGAAAGTGTGGAATTGAAAGAGATGTTATCTTGGTGAAAGAATTAAAAATGAGAGCTCAATACCCTCATATATTCAACTAAGGTATGTCTATTTATTCTTGCTGTTAAATTTCGAGGACGTAATCTTTATAAGGAGGAGAGATTGTAAAAACCGGACAACGGACGAATCAGGCGACGAGCGAGCGAAGCAGGTCAGACCGTACGCGAGCGGGAGTGACCTGGTGGGTTCGGATTGCACGTTTGAGTGAAGAAACGCGTACAGGAATAAAAAAAGACGACTCCTCACGAAGGATAACTCCATTCTCTTCGTCCAATATCGCTAAATGAACGAAATCGATAGAAGAGGCAATGACCAAGAGGAGGAAGAAGAATGAAGGTTTGTCTGTCGATTCTTTTTTATTTCTGTGCAAATCATTCCGTGTATTTTATCTAAGCATAGAGAAATATTTAATTAAAGGTAAAAGAAGGAAATTGGGACATAATGAAAAGGGAATTTGGAACGTAGGAAATGTTGGAAAGGAAGAAAAACAGAGCATATGTTTCCTATGATGGGGGGTAAGTTATTTAAATTTTATTTTATTTTTCCTATTTAATTTAGACAAGAAGTAAATGCATAATTTTGAATTTAACTAAATAATAAATATAATTATGTCACAGGAATAAATCAAATTAGTGAGTGATGAGTCTCAATTCAAAGAGAAAGGGATCAAGGTAACTAATTTTGATTAATTTTAGAGTTTCAGTAATTCAAAATATGAAAAGCTAGAAGCTTTTAGAGACTTTCAGTATTATATAAATGATACTCGATGCATTTGAAGTTTTCCTAAAAGATCAAATCAATTCAGAATTGTTTTGAAAACATTTAGTTTTGTAAAGATGTTCAGTGCTAATTAATGAAATTAAATGTTAATATCAACAGTGAAAGATTTTCATAGTTGAACTGAGACGAGTATTGGAAGCCTATATCAAACTCGAGATTTCGAAGGAAATTGAAGCACGAAAATAACCAAGTGGGTAATAACAATTATTTTTATAGAAATAATAATTTCTTTTAAGACATTGCAATTATCACATAATGATTATTGAATGTTTAATGCATACAATTAAACAATTGAGAAAATCAAAATGGATAATTATAATTATCATATAGCAATTACATTATTTATTCTTTTTAGTTTGAGCAACTAAATTATGCTTATTTATTTATTTATTTATTTATGTTGGAAGTCAATTATGTTCAAAATGATGAAAGTTTAACACTCATAAAAGAAAGTATAAATAATACATAGCACTCATAACTTACAAGATGTAAAAGAAAGTATAAATAAAAAGGGAAAAGATGCATGCATGCAAATACAGAAGTTCACCTCCTTATGGTACTGACTGAGGATGCAATGTGCCCGTACACATTAAATGAAAATGAAAATGGTTGTACAATCACTAGTACAAATTTTAGACGATGCTCATGTACTAAAGAAAGGGAAAATGAATAAATTAAAAATGAAAATGAATAAATGAGACAGGAAAAGAAATATATTATTTGGAAAGGCAAATTATAAAAATTTGTAGCATAAAAGATGTTGTTTATATATTAACTGTATAAGTGATGAAAAGGAACATGCATGTTTTATTTTATATGATTAATTGTCATATATGATTAACTTCACTTTGCTTCATACTTTCAAATGTTTTGCTTTGCACTTCCACTTTTTCAGAATTTCAGTTCGTAAGTTATCATGAATGCACAATTAAATTATCACTGGGGTGTAAAACCTGTCTGCATCATCAAGTTTGCTGACCCCCTTCCTCCCTCCCTCCCTCCCTCCCTCCCACCGATAATGCAAGTCAAATCTCAGGTTGGGGTCAATTTTATGGTGACAACAATATTAGCGAGCATTGATTGTTATTTTTTACCTATAACATTCCCAATCGGTCCAATCATTCAATGCATCTGGCCAGCTGGGCTCAATGCGATGGTGCCAGCAAGAAAAGGGTGCGCACACACAATTAGACTTGTGGCCCTGTTTGCACTTGCATCAGAGAGAGTTGTGATAGAGGAAGGTTGGTAGAGTGAATGTATCAAATCGGAGATTGGTTATTTATCCCAGTCTTAAACCTGATCTCCAAGAAAGATGGTTAAGTTCACAAGGGTAGTATGAGGGCCGATTTGATTATCCCTTGTCCCCAATTACTTTAGTTCACAATTTCAAGAATGAAGAGTTATTCTATTGAAATTCTGCAATCTACACGAACCAATAATCAATGCACCAAGATTAACTTTGTCTTGTAATATTATCTTCAATGAATAGTTGTTCTACATTATATGTTAGCATCTTTGTCTCCATAAAGAGGCATTAATAAAGATTAAAACAGCTACTAATCATGGTAATCATAAACCTGATAGAAAGAGCATAACCGGTGAGAATTAGAACTATCAATAATGGAAGCTTGACAATTTAAAAGAACAGAATAAAAGCATACAACACACACAATATAGGGTTTTTAAATGCATACCAGTCGTGGTGACAACACTCACCATGTTCAGCAATAATTCTTGGATTTTATACAGAAAATTGAAAACAGTAAAGCACAAAATTATGTTGCTAAAAAATAAATAAATAATCATGTAATAGAATATCACAATACCTCTGCTGGCTCGAACCAGACATCAGGATTCATTGAATCAGCAACTCTATAGTATGGCTGAAATGAGGCGTAAGCCAGATACCATACGTTTAGAAAGAAAACATAAATAAAAGCTCTGGCGTGCTACAATCAGATATAAAAGGATTACTTTTGGCTTTGGTATAACTTTACTTCCAAGACTTTTGGACCTCTCTTCAAGCTGCAACTCAGAAAACCCAGTACCTAAAGAATATATAAATGATTATTTTGCCAAGATCAAAAGAAATGTTGACAATGAACAATTAGCCTATATGATGAACAATCATCATCTTACCGATGTTACATATGCTTTGATATTCATCATTTTGTTCATCATAGCAAGCAAGAAGAAAAGAACCATAAACACCTGCTCAATTGCCAGAAAAAAAAAATCAAGTGAAAAAATTGAACTGATAGCAAAAAAAAAAAATAACCATTCACATTTTGTTCAGAAATACAACGTTGGACCAATAGAAACTGATACACCAATCTTGGGAGGGGAATTTCTATATAAGCAAATTCATTCAATAGAGGGCCAACTGAAGAGTTACGCAAGTAGGTACCTGTGCGTTTTCCACGACCGTGGAAGGCAGCAATGGGAACTAGATCTAAAGTGTCTCCTACACTGCATCAATGAATAACTTCACAGGCGGAATAAACAAATATAACTTAGTAAAGAAAACAAACTCAAAATAGAAATTTGCATTCATGAATATGGTTTGCAATTAAATTGGTCATCTGGTGACATAAAAACTCAGCAACCAAGTTGATCTTCACCCACAAGCAAGAAGGCAGCCTGAGCATGCTTAAGAAACTGAAATCATCTTCAAGACTATTAAGGTACGCATTAGAGCATCAGTATAACGTACAATTAGCTTGAAATGTTACGTGGCCGCAGGATGGAAAGGGTATCAGATAGAAAGGAGATCCAGCTATCATCAACCCACGTCCATGACAACAACTCTTCCGAATAATAATATCTTGTTAGGATTCCATAGATGTTTATTAGGCAAGGAATACCATTTTCCTAATGATGTTTCTTCACTTCAATAGTGACTTCACTTAGAGTCAACTTTCTCATGTGCAAAAAATACTTGCGCATTAAAAGGCACCACAATTTATCTCATGCGAAAAATCAGCTGCCTCATAACAAAATAGCTAGAACAACACTGCGTGTTTTTCCATTGTTTTAAATCATGCATGTTAATTATATTACCGAGTTGCTTGATTCAATTGCTAAACATAACCTCAAACGTATCTTCATATATAATTCAATCTATTAGCTAGAACAACACTGCGTGAGGTGGTATCAGAACTCCACAGCAACATCGAGCTATAGAGTGGCACCAAAGCTCCATGGTAACATTCAGCAACGTTATATTATTTTATTATTAATGTAAGGAATATTTTTCTTCCCTCAGAAAAATAAATCACAATATAGTGAAGCTAACAATATGTTTCTTAGGTCTATTTCATTCAGTGAATATAAAAAATATTCGTTCCCAATTACCCAAATCAAGCATCCCAAGCCATGCATTTTCCTAATCTAGTTTGAGATTAAAGAAAAATACACTAATGAGGTAAAGCACTTAATATTAATTTGTATCGCAAGATTTTACATAAAAATATACAGAAGTTACTGAACAATAATAGATAGGAAAAAATTAAATAACACTCATGGAAAATAAAAACAAGATAAATCACATGAACATGGGTTAAAGACATCCATGATGGCTCTAGTCCAAGGCAACAGTTCAAAAGCTAAAAAGAAATGATTGAATTCGATGACAAAAAGTAAATCAAAATATATTAGATAGCAACCACAGCACCTGTCCATATAATCTTTTTTTAATTTTAACCAGTTGTTTGACCTTTTCGAAGGCTCATATGTAGCATCTTTGTCCAAAGTTTTGATAATCAACCCTTCACAGCTTCATATACATTAAAGATAATTGTTAGAAGGGAGAAAGACAACTACAAATACTAAAATTATACATTAATAACTCAACACTGATCCTAAAGCCTCTAATGAAACTATTGCACGCGTGGAATTGTATCAGCAAGGAAGCATTTAATGCATGGGGCAATAGATCACTGACGACTATAACCTTAAAGAAGGCATCCCCCTACTAAATATATATCCAAGGTGCACTATCTTTGAAATAACAATATATTAAGCCAAAGCAACAGTGATAATGAATTCGTGATGCTCCAGGCAACTAAAAAATAAGAATCCACTGATAGTGAACATGAAACAAAAAATCACATCTAACAAAAACACTGCAAAAAATCAAAATATAAAGCAATAATCGATTAAACCGAAGTTTCTTTACAGCTTCAAGGATGATTCATCTACCAAAATACCTGGAACTGACAGCGTTTTCTAAGAACTTCTGTATTTCTTCAAGATCATTAGATGTTATTGTAGTTGCAAAACGAAATTCTCCTGGTACTTCCGCAAAAGAGTTGTAAAGTTCCTGCAGAAAGATACAAATAATCAACACTTTTAAATTCACAAAGGATTGTGGTGAAAGAAGATATCATTTAAATATAAAATAACAACAAAATTAACAATGTGTGAGCATTACTCAACACATTTTTACATATTGCTATGCATTAAAATGGGCCTCAAAAAATACAGAACAAGAAGCATAAAGCAAAGTAGGGCGAGGAATCCAGCTTGAAATTTACAGAGCTATAATTTGAACCGCTTAATTAAAGAGCACATTGACGCCTACCAAATATGAATATAACAAAGGAATCTTAATCGTACATTAGTATGCCTGGGAGACTTGGAAGCCACCTAACAACCCTAAGAAAACAAAATACTTGAAGCATCCATCACCCCTCATCTCTAATTACGAACTACCCTCTCTAGAAGACTTTTACAAGAAATATCTAACAATATTTGCATAAAGATTTTTCTTTCATTTAAGTAAGAAAAAATCTATTTGTGATTTGTCGACTTCAATTTTACAACCAAGTGTTATCATTTCTTGAAGTATGTGGTCACTATTGTAAGATCATAAGCTACTCTGAAATCAAGCATAGATTTACACATTGCATTTCAACCTCCTATTCCATAACTATGGTTTTGATGTAGTCAAGAATTTCCATTTTATGTATTTTATTTTTTCATGTTATTGGACACTATGTATTTTATTTTTGTATTACCCTATGATGAAAAACAACCAATGATTATGCCGGGTTGGTGCTCACGGATTGGCCATTGAACTTGATCTTACTTCCCCTCACCTCTTTGGCTGTTCGGTTTTTCCCCTTGCTAATTTGGTTGCTTAGGATTCTTCCCCTCTTCCTTTTGGTAGTTCGGTTTTTCCCCCTTGTTGATTTGGCTGCTTGGGATTCCTCCCCTCTCCCTCTTTGACTGTTCGGTTTTCCCTTTTGATGATTCCTATGCTTGATGCTTCGGCTTCTCCTTTGAGAGCTGATTTGATTTATTTTTATTGGCTGAAATGTTGGCTCATTTAATTGAACAATTAAATGCTCCTTCCCCTCCTCCTATATAAAGTGGCTAAAATTCTCTTATTGAGGACAATTTTTGGGTAAGAAAAAGTCAACCTAAGGGTTCATTCGTGGCTTGCGAGCTAGTCTTTCCCCTATCCCCTATTACTTTCTCTCGACCGTCTTTCTACTTCTTCTCTCCATGGTTTCCCTTCCACCTGTGTCTTTCTTCTCTAAACATTGTGAGTTGTGAGCTGGTGTTGTTACCCTATTCTGTTGGCATTTGCTTGAGTGGAAACTTATGTCGGATCAAATTTCATTGGTGGATTACGGGTTAGATCTTTCCTTTGAGCACATTTCCCTAGTTTTGTGTATTGAATGTGAGATGACCAGTCGTGGTTGTTCTGAGGGTTGCTATTGTTTATGTGTTTTATATCTTTCTTTCCTACGTGATTTTTCTAAACAGTTTCTAACGTTTGTTTTCTACCAAGTCTCTCTCGGTTTGCATTTTTTAATGTGTTATTGAAAGGAAGTTTCTTAATTGCATGCCTAAGTTTTCTCCTAAAAGGTTTAGGAATTTAGATTGCATCAATTTAATATTAGATCCTTAGGTTACAGGGCAAGTCTTCCTTTCTCTTTAAAAAATCAAAAAGAAAAAAATGAATAATCAGAATAATCAACAAGCAGATTAGCAACATATAATTATGCAACAAATGGCTAACTTACAACTACAAATGGAAGTAATGGCTAATACCCTAACTGTACTAAATCTAAACAATGAAATGAAGAAGCACCACAAATCCAAAATAGAAACAATAGACAATGGGATCACGGGATTAAAATCGATGTCAATGAATTTGAAGCTAAATGGTAGAGAAAGTGGATCATTTTTTTGAATGGAAAGAAATCCCCTAAAATAAAAAAGTTAGGTTTGCTAGTTTAAAGTTGATTGGTCATACGTTAACTTGGTGGAAAAATCTTCAGAATAATAGAGTAAGGAGAGGCAAAGAGAAAATTCAAACCTTGGATAGAATGAAAGGAAAATTGTAGGGAAAATTTTTACCTTCTAACCATGCCCGAACCTTATTCCAAGAATACAATAATTTTCGCCAAGGAACCCAATCCATAGAAGAGTACACTGAAGAATTTTATAAACTGCAATACCAAAACGATTTAAATGAATCTAAAGAACGGACTATAACTCATTATATCAATGGACTAAAGTGGTCAATCCAAGATCAACTAAACATTCATCATGTAACCAAATTCGATGAGGTATATCTCATGGCTTTGAAAATTGAAGAACAACAACAACGAAACAACAATCAAAATTTTGATTTAACCACACCTAAGCAATCTCTGGGAAGTAAAGCTCAAAATTCACAATGAGTCAAAGGGTCAACCTCATCAAATCCAAATCCACGAACAAATTCTAATGAAACCCAATTTAATGAAAAAGGAAAAGGGTTAATGGGAGCAAAACCAATTGGACCCTACTATAAGTGTTGTATGGTCAATTATCAGCAGCATGTAGAAAAAATAACCCCCTAGAACCAAATACATTGAACAAGATGATAACCTTGAAAATTCAGAAGAGGATGAGTATGATAAAGAAAATGAGGAAGAGACGGAACCAATTAATGATGAAGGTGACCAAGAGGATCATTACTTAGTTATCCGTCAGGTCTTGACCACCAAAATTGATACCAAAGATAAATGGCTTAGACAAAATATTTTTCGAACCACTTGTATTGTACGAGGAAAACTATGTACACTCATGATTGATAGTGATAGTTCAGAAAATTTTGTGTCGCAACTCACGGTGGATAAGCTTAAAATAAAATCAGAACCCCTTGTCAAACCTTACAAGATATCATGGTTTAAAGGAGGAGGTCCCAATCACCCAGCAATGCCTTGTCAACCCCACAATCAAAAAATTTTATAAAGACCAAGTATTATGTGACATTATGCCCCTCGAGGTATGTCATATTTTACTATGTCGACCTTGACAATTTGATCATAAAATCATTCACAATGGGAAAAAAAACACTTAGACCCTCACCCAAAGCAACAAAGAATTCACCCCATATCCCCAAAAGAATATTTTTGATCCTCCCACTAAGACTGTTCAAACAACCTCAAACTCACCCACTCCTGAATTGCTCCTCAATACAAATAAACTCAAAACTTATGAAGTAATCTATCTCTTGATAGGTAAAGAGGATGAAATAAACCAAGAAACCCCTGTAGCAATACAACCTCTAATCAACGAATATGCAGACATAACTCCTGAAGAGTTACCCAATTTCTTGCCTCCAATGAGAGATATCCAATACCATATTAACCTTGTACCCGGAGCAAACTTACCCCACCTGCCTCACTATCGTATGAGTCCTACTGAACATGAAGAACTACGAAAACAAGTAATTGAACTCTTAAATAAGGGATTAATCAAAGAAAGCATGAGTTCATGTGATGTCCTAGCCCTGCTTACACCCAAAAAAGATGGAACTTGAAGAATGTATGTCGACAGTCAAGCCATAAATAAGATAACCATCAAGTATAGGTTTCCTATCCCAAGACTTGACGATATGATCGACATGCTTAGCGGTGCCAAAATTTTATCTAAGATTGACTTAAGAAGTGGATTAATCAAAGAAAGCATGAGTTCATGTGATGTCCTAGCCCTGCTTACACCCAAAAAAGATGGAACTTGAAGAATGTATGTCGACAGTCAAGCCATAAATAAGATAACCATCAAGTATAGGTTTCCTATCCCAAGACTTGACGATATGATCGACATGCTTAGCGGTGCCAAAATTTTATCTAAGATTGACTTAAGAAGTGGATATCACCATATCTGAATATGACTCGGTGATGAGTGGAAAACAGTTTTTAAAACAAAGGAAGGTCTCTACAAATGGTTAGTCATGCCCTTTGGCCTGTCAAATGCACCTAGTACGCTTATGCAAACCACGCTTATGCAAACCATGAATAATATCTTACGTCCCTTCATTGAAAAATTTGTTGTAGTTTATTTTGATAACATTCTGATTTATAGTACTTATCCCAACGACCATCTTGAACATATGAAACAAGCCCTCCAAATCTTAAGAGAACAAAGTTTGTACATCAACTTAAAAAAGTGCTCTTTCATGACCCATAGTTTGACCTTCCTTGGATACATTGTCTCGATAGATGGTATTAAAGTAGACCCCATTAAAATAGAAGCAATCCAAAGTTGGCCGACTCCGAAAAATCTTAGTGAAGTTAGGGATTTCATGGATTAGCTTCTTTCTACCATAGATTTATAAATAACTTCAGTACCTTGATCTCACCCAACACTGATTGTCTTAAAAAGAGAATTTTTAGGTGGTCTGAAGCTGAAAAAGGCATTTCAACTAATTAAAACAAAAATGAACCAAGCACATATTCTTAGGTTGTCATATTTTGACAAGATTTTTGAAGTAGACTGTGATGTGTCCCATATTGGCATAGGAGCTATCCTTAGTCAAGGTCAACCTATCACTTTTTTTAGTGAAAAACCCAATGATACCCGATCCCAATATTCAACTTATGATGAGTTTTATGCGATTGTCCAAGCCCTAAAATTCTAGAGATGTTATCTTATTCAAAGGGAATTTATGTTAAACTCCGATCACGAAACACTACGATATTTAGGGTCTCAAAAAAATTTAAATCCAAGACATATTAAGTGGACATCTTTCCTACAAGAATACACATTCATCTTAAACGCAAAGCTGGAGTTGTGAATAAAGTCGTTGATGCCTTAAGCAGATGAGCCCACTTATTGGTAACTCTTCATCCAATTGTGGTCTCCCTAGATACTTTGAAAGATAACTATGTCACAGATCAAGACTTTAAAACTCTTTGGAAATCATGTTGTACTTCCGAAATTGGCCCCTCTGCTCAATCTACCATTCAACAAGGATTTCTATTTAAGGGAACTAGACTCTGTATCACCCAAAGCTCTCTACACAAAAAACTCATCCAAGAACTTCAACAAGGATTCCTACCCTCTTCCTCTTTGACGATTCGGTTTTCCCTTTTGCTGATTCATGTACTTGATGCTTCGGTTTCTCCTTTGAAAGCTAATTTGGTTTGTTTTTATTGGTTGAAATGTTGGCTCATTTAATTGAATAATTAAATGCCCCTTTCCACTCCTATATAAAGTGGCTGAAATTCTCTTATTGAGGATAGTTTTGGGGTAAGAAAATTCAACCTGAGAATTCCTTCGTGGCTTGCGAGCTAAACTTTCCCCTATCCTCTATTACTTCCTCTCGATCTTCTTTCTACTTTTTTCTCCATGGTTTCCCTTCCACATGTATCTTTCTTCTTTAAATATTGTGAGTTGTGAGGTGGTGCTGTGTTACCTTGTTCTGTTGGTATTTGCTTGAGTGGAAACTTATGCCGGATCAAATTTCAATGGTGGATTACTAGTTAGATCTTTCCTTTGAGCACCTTTCCCTAGATTTGGGTATTGCATCATTTGCATGTGAGGTGATCAGTCGTGGTTGTTCTGAGGGTTGTTATTATTTATGTGTTTTGTATCTTTCTTTCCTACGTGATTTTTCTAAACAGTTTCTAACGTTTGTTTTCTACCAAGTCTCTCTCCGTTTGTGTTTGTTTATATGTTATTGAAAGGAAGTTTCTTAATTGGATGCCTAAGTGTTCTCTTAAAAGATTTAAGAATTTAGGTTGCATCAGGTTTTCTATAACCCATCTAACTAAATTAATAAGCCCATTTAAATCACATCAATAACTATCCTTTTATCAGCAAATATATGCTGTCGTAGTTCATTATTTTCTTCAAAATTTTTATTCTTAAAATTTTCTTCTGATCCAACTGGAGGAAAAATATTGACCACATTCATAATTTCCTCGATGATAATAATCAAAATAGCAATCACCTTATCACTAAGCCTATTAACCTCAACAAATTTATCTTTCCCAATCTGATTATAATTGTTGACTTTTCTAACATATAAAAACTTATAATTTTCTTCAGTATCATTGGATTCTTCTCCTTTTCATTCATTTTTTTGTAAACTAGTAATATTTATTCTTCTTTAACTTAGTATCAACCAATTCTACATTTGCCCATTCAAATTTTCTAAATTTTATCAAACGAAACTAAACTTATATTTTAAACGAAATCAACTCTTACTTTTCACCACAATTGGGTTAATGTATGACGCGTCACTTAAGAGTGACATCCTAATCCACCATTGCTTGCTTTTCAACACATTCGGATTAAGTTGTAATAAGACACTTAAGAGACTACCCTTGTGTACTTACCAGAATTGACAAAAGTTGTAGCATATCGAATGCTCTGGCACTAATAAGATTCAATTTTGAATTAATTCAATTAGATTTGACAAGAGTTTTATGATCGGTTGTCAAACTAATATTAATTATCAATCTTCCTCATTTGAACTTGGGGCAAACAACAGTAGTAATAAAAAATAAAATATCACAAAATTATAATTATAATAATAATAAGGATAAGGATAAGAACAAGGATAATGATAACAAAAACAATATTAATAAAAACAATTTTATTAAAACAAATTTTGATGAAAAAGATACTAGCCAATGAATGAAATGACTCTGACAGCGAGTCACATAGAAAAGCCCCTCAATCAACAAAACCAAAGCGCAAAGCAACATCAAAACCTAAACATCTCTAATTTAATTCAATTTTTCCCCTTTGAATCTATTTAATAAAATGTGCTCATGCTGAGCAGATGCTATTTTGCTCAACATTTGCAGCACATTGGTTGTTTTTCTTACTTAAATCAGCAAGCATACATAATTTATAACTGAAATCAATCATTCAACTAGTCTGTAAAGCAAATGGATTGAATTAACCAATGCAAACCCATAGAAAATAGCATTGAACATGCTTAGCACTTAAATCTCAACGATGCAGAAAATTTTTAAGAGATTAATTACTAATGGAATTTAGTGCAACATAGGCTTCATTTGAGATAGATTTCTAGTTACTTTTGGGGTAGGAAAAGTATAACAAATAACAAATAACAACATCAAGCCTTTATCACACTATGTGGGGTCGGATACATGAATCTTTTTTCTCCATTGTCTTGTTAAGAGTCAAATTCTCAGGGGTAGGTGAGGAGGACATCACTCAGAGATTCCGACATGTGTACCGACGAAGGAATCGTAGATCGACGACTACGATTCAGAGTCTTTACTTTTGATGTATTTTATGTTTTATTGCATTTCAGTTTTCCGAGTTTACCCCTATGGGGAGTGTTTTCTTATTGCAGCCCTAAGGGCATTTAAGTATTTTTCTTTCCTTTATGATGAAGACCTATATATAGTGGTCTTATGCTTTGTAATAGGTTAATAGATATTTACAACAACAACAACATCAAGCCTTTATCCCACTACGTGGGGTCGGCTACATAAATCCTTTTTCTCCATTGTGTCCTATTAAAAGTCAAATTCTCGTTTGAATCCTTTAGGTTAATAGATATTTGAATAAAATTTTTTGCTTGTCTTCTTCCTCTTCTTGTGTGTGCTCAAGAGAGAAGGGAGAGCCCTAAGTGAGGGTGAACGCAACACCCACCAGTCATTGGAAGAGTCTGTGGCTCGTGGCTTACCTTTTGATTCCCCGTCACTTCCCCTCCACCCGCTGGCCTCCTCCCTCTTCCCACCCTTCGGTCCACCCTCAACACCACTAACTCACCCCCAAATCCACCTTCCCAAATTCCTCCACCCGCCGGCTCACTCTTCCCCTTTTCCCCATACCTGATGCCCCTCTTCCCCCCAATACCGCCGGCCCACCTCTTGCCACCTCCCTTAGGAGGATTTCAATCATCTTCATTGCTTCTTAAATTAACTAAAACAAGAAAGGAAAGATTGGGATTTATTTGAAATTCAATTTTGAATTTCAAATACTTTCCATATTTGCAAGTTCTAAATAAGGAAAGTGCTTAATCATGAGTCCAATTTAAAATTAAATTAGATTGGATTGATTATTCCCCTTCCTAATTTACAACGCCTTGTTTGGAAACTTTTAAAACCCTCCCCAATCCCCTCCCTCCTCTCCTCATGCCGCTGGCCCCCATTATTGGGCTTCCCTTGATTTCTTCCAATTAAAGCCCTAAACCTTTTGAATTTGAATTCAATTTTCAAATTCAATTCCCTCTCAAACTATTCAAATTTGAAATTAATTTCAGATTTAGGGATATTCACTTATTCCAACCATAAACCTAGATCCCACTTAACCCTAACCTCTTTCCCTCTCCACCATTAGTCGCCGCCCCTTCCCACCTCCTAGCCCCACTTGAAACCCTAACCCTCCATGAGTTTTAAGAGCAAAGAAGAAAAGACAAGCTCTCCCTCCTTCTCCCATTGATGCATGGCCAACCCCAAGGTCGACCACGGATTCGCCTACAACAATCAAGGAGAAATTGATATTTTACTATCTCCTTTCTTTGATCCCGGCTTTGGCTTTGACTACACCGTCGAGGAGTACGTCGACCGCATCCTCGACGCCTTGGCAGAAATCATTGACGAACAACAACCATCCGGTTCGTGGCAAATCATTGGCCGGCCACCGCCTTCTCCAACTCCGACTACTTCTCCGACGAACAAGATCCTACGCATCACTTGTCTTGTGGTGGCATCTCTAAGGTTGCTTCTCCCCTTTCTCCACTAAACCCCAACGTCAAAAGCAAGAGTGAAGGAACTCAAGGTGAAACCTCTCGGTGTTACGCCGTGGATTATTGTTTCATTACCATTAATTTACTTTCTTATTTTTGTTGTTGTTTGCAAGTGCCCCGTTAATCTCCTTTGTAATCAATTGTTGTTACTTAATCTCCTAACGACAATTTCTAAGATTCCAACTTGGTGAAACATAAGTTTTAATTAGCAAAGCTACAGTTCACATTATTATTAATTTTTGTTGACATGTAAGTAAGAAACCGGACCCAGCCGGTTGAACTCACCCACGACCAAAGCCCCCACGATCTCAACGGTTGCTCCCACGACCTCTCTACAACTGCTCCTTACGACACAAAACAACGATCCCTCCCATTTGGTCTATCACGCGCTCAGAACCAGAAAAGGAGGCTCTCAGAACCAAAGAAAAAAAAGGATTTCGTGACTTACCTCAGAGCTCCCGATCTCCGGCACCCGACGTCAACACCGCCGGCTTATACTCTCGCCGCCTTGCCCTAAGCCGCCGCCGGCCGGACTCGCCGACCCAACTCCACCCGAACCCCGGCCGCCATCTCTGCTTGCAAAGCCGACTACTGTGCCCTAGATCCGGGCGAGCCTGTTGCAAGCCACCAGCTGACCCATAGGCCGACCCGCCTCCAGCCGATCCGCCTCCAGCCGCCGTCGACCTGCTCCCGTGGGTGACTCCGGCTCCTCCCCGCCTCCGTCTCCTTCCCGACCTTCTCCCCCTCTCAGTTATAATATTATATGTATATAATATAATATACTTCAATTATATTATTATTATATATATATAATATAATATATAATGTAATATATACATTATAATATAATAATATAATATATATGTATATTATATATATGCATATATTATTAATATTATTATTATTATATAATTATGTATAATAAAATAAATAAAAAGAGAGAGAGAGAGAGAAGGAGAGAAAAATTTTAAAATAGGTATGAAGACTTGAAGGAAGTCCCGGGGTTGATACGGTCCCCTGAAGCCCTCGGTCGTCGAGCTAATCCGACCGAGGGATTGAAGACTTGATGACCCAATCTCCTCGTCGTTGATTCGCTCCGACCGAGTCGAGCCAAAATCTCCTCGCCGTTGATTTACTCCGGCCGAGTCGAGCCCTCCCTTACCTCCCGGCGCCGGGAAGGGGATGCCGGGAGAAAATTTTGGACTTAGAAAAAAAATTGGGACTTGGATCGATTTTGGAAAACAAAATTTTCATTTAAAATTAATTATAATATTAATTTGATTGATAAATTAAAATAATTGCATTGAAATCTAAATCTTAATTAAACTTTAATAAATATAACTAAATAGTTAATGTTAAAATAAATTAAAAAAAAAGAATTAAGCTCTAAATTCATGTTTTTTTAATCAGATTAAAATTGGATTAGTAAAACAGAACTAAAATTTAATAAATGAAACTAATTAATTGAATCAGACTTTGAAATTAAATAATATTTAATCACAACTATAACTGATTTAAACTAAATCAATTAATATCAATCAAATTAATGAAATAATAATTTGATAACCCAATTAAAATAAAACTCAATTAAATAAAAAAATCAATCAAAATTTTAATTAATCTCATAACTTTAAATCAACTAATAACCAATTCAACTCATTGAACAATCCATTTAATTTAAATAAATAAATGATTTTAAAATACATTTTAACATATGGAATTTAAAACTAATTAATTGAACAAATCAAATTTAATATATAAGCAATTTTAAAATACACTTGAATCTAAACTAATTTTTGAACAAAATAAATTCTAATTAAAATTCAACTCTTAATTAATTAACATAACTAATTAATGCAATTAAAAAAAAACAATAAGATAAATGCAAGAATCAATGTTTCCAATAATCCAATCTAAGTGCATGCTCTTATAAAGCTCTCTAACAACTCTCCAAATGGCTTTCAAGCTGTAAAGCTACCAAACTACCGGATAACTCAAACACAAGTGATCTCCAAACTACTGAACAACTATAAGGGAATTGGAGGCATATCATTCGATAGAAAGGGTTCAATTTGTCAAGATCTATAGTGGTTGGTGCTTCAAACCATTTCCTTCAACCCAAAGTAAAATTACAACACACTATAATTCACCTATAAATGGGAGCAGAGAATTTATAGTGTTCACTACAAGTATACTACAATCACCTGTGAGCAGGAACAGGGAATTCATAATGCTCACAATAACTAGCATATAAGCAAGGACAAGGAGATTGTATCGAACAAGTCAGTCTACCTACGGGAGAAAATGGGAGAATTCGTAGCAAGCAAGATAATTCTTCTACGAGCACAGTCTAGTAGTGCCGATTGAGCAAACACCCTCTACGAGTTGTACTAAGTGACGCTTAAGGGAGTTAAGATAAACTAAATGCAATAACTAAAATCCAGAAAACTTTAACGCCACTGGATCCGCAACACGTATACAAGCGGACAGAAGGCATTCGTAGGCTCTCAATAGAAATCTCAACCTTTTCTAAATGAAATCTCTTGCACAAATGGATCATATTTAAATATTTTAAAATACCCCTGCATGTGCTCCGACAAATGCAACAAATTTCTATATGCCAATGTCCGAGAATGCTGCGCAGGGTCAAATGCTCGTTAATATAACATTCTATTTTTAAATTAAATATCATGTGCTCCGACCGCCGCATACGATTTCAAAATCTAATGGTCCAAGAATGCTGCGCGCGTCTAAATTCAAGTCTCATCCTTCTCGAAAGAACTGGAGTGGCATGACTTGAATTATAAAATGCCTCCCAAATTCCTACAAAAATACTAGTGACTCAAAAGTCACCCCGATGATGGCCGCGTTGACAGAAATTCTCAACCGGAGGGGTCAAAATCTCAAATCCAACAAGAGCTCAAATTCCTGAAATGAAATATATCATCTAAGAACTTAAAACTAAAACTCATCCACCTCCCGCAACCGTTTGTCGGGGGTGATAAATCTGAAATTAACCTCCGCTCACAAAGAGCAAATGCATGTCGGGTGTATCGTTATGATTCATCCTCAAATAGTCTCTTGCCAGCAGGGATGTGGCACGTGCCCTCTGATCGGATGGTTTTGCCGCAAAATGGCACCATTATATTATGATCACGGCCAAAGCCTGTATGTTCCCTAAAGGTGTCAAACCCTTGAGTTATGAATCATAGGGTACATTCGATAGGCATCAAGCCCTCTGTCAGCTAAGGTGGATTCAGATCTATCCCCTTAGACAAACACCAACCCAGGTCTACAAGGTACCCTTGGACGAAGCAACCCATGGCTGCCGACAAGGATCCTTCTGTCAGGTTGGGTCGACTACCTCCTCTGACTAAGTAGACCAGGGAACATGACAGCCCAGGGCGACGGAACCATGGGATCTTGATCGGGCTCGTCTTCACTTCCCCCACCACCAGTTTTAAATTCGTGGTGATAATTTCTGAATCATGATGATAAATTCAAATCTCAAATTCGAACCCTAAACTGTTGTTATTATATGTTGTATTTACAACCTATACAACCTCTTTAATAACTAGCCTTAATCGAAAGTTCTCTCCTATTATCGGGAGGGGCAATTAACTATAGGGGCTTGCGCCTATAGGAAACCAGAACTCATATCATAAAGTCCTCACAAAATGAGGGCAAAATCTCTGGGTAGTGTCTTATCTAAAACCCAATCTGCCTTCTGAAAATTCACCCCGAACCTAATCTTGTTAAACTCTTCGCCGTCATCACTATCAAACAAGAAAAATAGACCGATGATGCGGAGAGGCCGGGGTGCACATTCTAATGGAATTTTCGGAGCCCACAATTTCCAAAGCAATCATTGTTCACTTGTATGTTTCACATCAATAGGAAAAGTATCTAACAAAAAAAGTGTCCTTTCAAATGATGGTTATTTACTAATTTTCCAAAATTTTGCCTTAAACAAACTGCATTTTGGGAAAAATAACAGCAATTGTGGTTCAACAAGTAACTTTTAACAGCAAATGCAGAAAAATAGCATAAGCCACCCAATCGAAGTCTTATTGGGATCACTATTGATAATGCAACTACTATAATTTCAATGTAAATTGTTGACCTTTAACCTACCATTTATTGGTGTTTCTTATCATTTTATATATTTAAAAAATATATTTTGAATAAATATCTCTCTTAGTTGAAATACTTTAATAAGAAATTTAATATTGTTTAGCAGCTAATAGTTCATGTACAAGCGATTGTATGCTTGTCTATATTGTTATGGACTTCAAGCTGCCATAGGCGTTAAAGGCAATTTAATAAACAGACTAAAGGGTTTTTTTCTTTTTTTGCTACGGTTTCTAAGAAGTAAAGTTTTACCAATTCATGCAGGTTAAGAAGCTTATGAACTGATTGATATCAGTAATCAGATTCTAATTTTATACAGTAGCGTATGGTCATGTAATTCATTTTAATTTTCATCGTTTGACAAGACTCATCAACATTATCATTCACCCTATCCCAGCAATTTAGGGTCAATTTTATGAATCCTCCATTACCATTACTTTAAAAAAAATACTGTTATAAGACAATAGATTTTTATGTTTAAATGTGTGATTTGTTTTGACTTTCTGAGTCAATAAATGTTTTTCTTACTTTTTTTAATCGTTTGATGAAATAGTTTCCCATGTATAGCATGGGGCAAGATGCATATTTATGATAACAAGAAGAGAAATTAAGTTAAGAGGCAAATGGATCAAATTGAAGTGAAGGACAAGAAAGAAAAACTTAAGGAAAAATAATTAATTTAGAAATTACTTTCAAATGATCTAGTCAAACTGGCAACTGTCAGCAGATAAAAGTCAGAAAATCTCTTCAAAGGGATCATGTAACCACCCGTGTTTGCATCTTTAATCATGAGGATATGTCCGGCTCAAAGCAGATTTGCAAGAATGCAAGCAAAAGCTTTAGTAGCTAAGGAATGTCTACGTTGTGAGATTGGTTAATAATCTACTCGATATGGCTTGACCTGGCAAACCAAACAAGAAAGATGCAGTGCGATATCAGAAAAATGGTCTAAACTAGCCCAGGAAGAAAGGAGGAAAAAATCGTGTGATGGAAACTCTTTCCAACATCTTTATTACCTAACTTAAAGAGGTTAGGAGATTGACAGATGTTTTTTTCTTGGTTCTACCCAAAGGGAACTTGAAAATGGGTGCTAAACTGCTAATCCCTTGATGCCCAAAAAAAGCTCCTCTATGATCCTAATTGAAGATAATTTAAAGGGGCTCAAAAGCTGTTGGAAAAAGCAGTATTAAGAAAGTTTCATGTCATTGGCTGTTGAGCTGGATTTCCACCATACCTACCGTAACAGGCAGTTACCTCATTCAATCATCATACCGAATCAAACTCATTAATTCACATATCTGTAACTCTAATTTCCACAATCTGCATCTCATGATCTGGATTCTATAGATGGACGGATATGACACGACATAGCTAATAATCAAACAGCTTAGATAAGGTGAGTAGGCAACCCTTCAAGTCCAACCACAAAAAGTTGCTTGCTTCAACAGGACGGTAAATTATCCAAGAGGTTTTGGGAATATACCTTGGCATTGTAATGTATAAAAATTGCAAACGATTCATTGCTCCTATAGAATGAATTTAATTATAAACATAAAATAACTCCAATACCTGCCTACGAACTTTGAGCTGCTCGTGGAGGAGAGGCCTTCCATTAATGTAGAGAATATCAAAAGCAAAAGTGCATACAGCAACTTTTATGTCACTCAAGATCACACCTTTGCGAGCACGAGTGCTCAAGATCTACAAGAGGAAATCAATTCTGTAACATAAAATCTTAAATAAAGCAACTGTAAATCATAGCTGCTTAAAATAAACCAGTTTATACTTATTTTAAGGCCAGATACAGTAATATAACATGAAATAAAAGATTTTCTATAAAAAAGCTGCTATTTTATGAATAATAAGCTTGATGTATGACATTGTTTATAGTTTATACATCCTATATAGACTTGGAGCATAGGTTTTAAGAGTGCAATGGACAATCATACTTCCACATGATAACATTATGCTTAATATAATAAAACCAGTATAGTAATTCCACAGGATAGCATTAAAGAACTGATTAAAAAATTGCACTACTGCAATGCACGTCAATCACTCAGAATTTAAAGGCATTCTTCTGATAGCATGAAACGCAACAGTTCAGTGAAGTGTAAATAACCTAACCAATATGTCTATGAAAACCAACAAAACAACAACATAACACTGGAAGTCAGTTCTGAAAGAAATGACTACGTGCAAATTACAGAGGTATACAATTGTACACTTATTGTATACTACATTTAATTGGAGTACAAAGCTCTGTATTGTTGTATATTAATTATGTACTCCATTTGGTAGAAGTACACAGTAAATACACAGCCCATATTCTGTACATAGAACTATTTGTATTGCCTGTTGGTAATAATTTCTCCAATTTTGAAAGCAAACTAACAATAAGATCAAAAAAGGGTGTATCAAGTGCATGGAGCTTCAATTGGTGCAAGGTAAGCAGAGAAGTTAATGCATACAAACTTGCCCTTTATTGCAAAGAGAGGTTATTTCCATAACACCAACCCATGGCCTCTTGATTACAGGGTTGTCAACCTAATTACTAATTACTGCTCTAGGCCTCCCTCTAATTAGTAACAATACCTGAATAGTGAAAGCATAAACATGATTTTTATTGCACCAGAAGCAACAAATATTGGTTTAAATTTTTCCATGGCTTCTGTCAAGTAACAAATAATGGTTAATTACACCATAATAAATCCTACAAATACAGTTGTTACCTGGAAAGGTAAGATTTTCTGCTTCTCACGATCAAATGCAACAATTTCACAATCCAACACAAAAGAGCTTACTTCTGGCTTCTTGAATCTGCATTAAAATTTGATAATTGTGCATAATTAATCTCATTAAAAATGTTAATGATATAAAGCTAAGCCAATTACACGCATACAAATGCACAGATCAAGTGCACTACTGTAAACAAACTTCAGAATTGTGCAAAGAAAAGGAAAATGTTTCGTTTATACAAATAGGAAAGCTTTCAATAGGAACCAAAACGGTAAAGTTTGATAAATCAATGTTGTGAGAAAGTATAACAAATCGAAGTAAAACCCTAGTGGCCGAGCGATTGACACCAGATCAATATAGTGAAAGTGGTATAGCTTTAAAAATAATAATAATAGATAGATATATGTATAGGTGAAAAATAAATAAATAAGCCAAAATTGCAAAATAAGTTTTATAGCTCCATTCAAACTGAAAGAATAATATATATTTGATTCAATACTCAACAAAACATAAGTACTAAAGATAAAGTACCAAGATAACGTTATAGTTCAACCTTGATACAGCACTGACCACATCAGGGTATTTTCCAGTATTTCGTTCAGCATTACGGCTGTATACCTCTATTGAACCATCTTCCTTGTAATGTATCTGCAATTCAAGAAAGAAAACAGAAAGCAACTTGAAGCATGTGCACAAATTTATAAAATTCTACGTGGTAACATCCAAACATGGATGATACATGCCATCAATGTCTCTAAAAAATGATAAGATAAGTTTCATAATTTGCAAATCATAGAAGACAATTAGAGTTTGCAGCAATACCTGAGCCCGCTCACCATCATACTTATATTCACATGTAAACTCGGTTCCTTGAAATTTATCTAGGATCTCAGAGACTGATTTTGTAGGTTTAGCCAGCATAGGTCCCACTGGTACACCCAAAGAGAAATTGCATGCCTCTGAAAGATTCAGTACCCCAACATGAAGAAGAGCAGGCACAATTTTACCGTAGTCCGGCAGAACAGAATATACTTGTTTAATGATTTTTGCAGCCTAGTGTGCATGAAAATGAAAATCAATAATAAACACAAATCAGGCAAATAGGTAGAAACTAAGCTTAACTATGATCGAATCCAATTAAGTATTCATAATACTTAACCATGATTGAGATTATACGCTGAGGGTAAGTATTTAAACTATACTACCACACTGATATTCAGCTTTGTAAACGTGAAGAACGATGCCGAAAGCTACAAACCCATGGATACAATTCCAGGATTACTATTTTGTTAAAGAATAAAATTCATTTTAGCAATCTAGTAACGGCTGAGATAATACAATGCCAGTTAAGACGTGTATAACACAATAACATAATAATATTCATCCTTCTACACTTGTTGAGTTCATGAAGTGAATAATCATGTTGAATGCCTCTAAGGTTTGAGGTATATGTTTACTAAAATTGATTCGGATGAGATCATGAAGTGAATAATCAATTTGTTTGTACGCTTAAAAGAAGTATATAAGGAAAAACTTTCCTTGTAATCTGGGAGTCAAATAGAAAAAAGACCTAGAAAATTACATTCGATGAAGTTATAACTGTCCAGCTTCTACATAGAAAATTCCAATGTGGGTGATTCTCAAATCACAAGAATCACCCACGTTGAAAGCCAAGAGGATATCATTAAAACAATAACAACAACAACAACATCAAGCCTTTTATGCCACTATATGTGGTCAGCTACATGAATCATTTTTCTCCATTGTGTCACGCTCAAAGTCAAATTCTCATCTAAATCTAATAAAAAAGGTAATTTCTAATATTTTCTAACCATAAGTCTACCATTGACTTTCCTAACATAGATCAAATCTAGTACAAAGACGCTTGTTGTCTACTCTTGATTCAACACATTCTATTCTCCTAACCGGGTCATCAGAAGGCTGATGCTTTATGTGACCAAACCATCTAAGGCAACTCTTTCTAATCTTATTAGCTAAAGGAGTTACTCCAACCTTTTCACGTATATGCTCGTTTTGCATTCTATCTCTCAGAGTAAAGCCACTCATCCACCTGAGCATCTCACCTCTGCAACACTTAATTTTACGATTTCTTTTTAATGGCCAACATTCTATGCCATAAGGCATTGTAGGTCTCACCACCATCTTATAGAATTTTCCCTTTAAGTTTGAGGGGTACTTTTCTATCACACAACAAGCCTGATGCATTCCTCCACTTCAACCACCCAACTTGAAATATACTAATAATATCCCCATCTATTTCACCATCACTCCGAACAATAGACCTGAGCTATATAAAATGTGTACTTTTATTAATGACTTGATCGTCCAAAGTCACAAACCCCCCACTAAATCTATTATTACTAAAATTACACTCCATATATTCAATTTTAGATATGCTCAAACGAAAGCCATTAGAATCTAAGGTTGACCTCCATAATTCAAGTTTACCTTCAACTTCCTCCCTAGACTTATCAAGAAGAAGAATATCATCAGCAAGAAGCATAAACCAGGGTACATTCTCTTGCAAATGTCATGACTAAAGAAAATAGATATGGGCTTAAAGCTAATCCTTGATGTAAGACAACTAAAATAGGAAAATACTTGCTTAAACCACCTTGTGTTTGAACACAAGTAACAACTCCTGCATACTTATCTTTAATGACTTGTGTATAAGCATTATTAACCTCTTTCTTTTCCAAAACTTTCCATAGCATCTCTCTTGGAACTTTGTCATAAACCTTCTCTAAACCAATAAATATCATATGTAGACCTCCTTATTCTCTCTATACTTCTCCATTAAACCTCTCAATAAATGTATAGCTTCCATAGTATAGACTTGTTCTCAATTTGCACTTCTAAAATGTGTTAGATGTTCTACCCTCAAGCTTGTACAACCACCTATAGGTTGAGCAGTTCGCTGGACATGAAGAGTGCAGGCAACAGCCAGCCATCACCGGGTTCTTGTAGCTGTTCTCTGAGTTGTATCCATTTGTATAGACTTGTTATCTTTCTATGGTATTGTAGTAATACTAGCCATGATTATTGTTTCAATTCTCTACCTTCTCGTGTCTTTTAACAATTCTCAATCTTCCCGTGACTTTTTATCTTTCTATAGTATTAAAGTTTGTAACATATTTTTGTTGGGAAATGAAGATACCTCGCTTTGAATATGAGACTTTAATTCCAAAAAAATACTTCGGTTTTTCAAGATCCTTTATTTCAAATTCCTTGATTAAGCACTATCTCATATTTTAATTTTCTTCCTCATAATTTTCAATAGCAAAATATCATCAACATACACTAGAAGCATGTATAATATACCCTATGGTTGAATATTCAATAAAAAGGGTATCATCTCCTTGACTTTTCAATACCCTATTCTCTTTCTTTACTTTAGCAAATCTCTCAAACGAAAATCTATATGACTGTTCTAGGCCATATAGGGCATTTTTTTAGTTTATATACCTTGCCTGTTGCTTCCTTTCTTTCAAATCCTAGAGAAATGCTTATATAAATTTATTCTTCTAGGTTCCCTTACAAGAAGGCAATCATCACACCATACTAATGTTGTCAGTTGATGTGGGTTGTCAAAGATGATAGAATTCATATTGCATTCATTTTTCCATCATGGGAAAATGTCTCCTAGTGGTCAACGCCATATGTTTGTGTAAAACTTTTAGCAATTAATCTTGTTTTGTATCTTCCAATAAAGCCATCAGCCTTAAGCTTCAAGTAAAAACCCAATTGCAACCTATTATATTATTTCTCTTAAGCTTATTAATAATCTCTTATGTTGTTTTTCCCTGGTGCATATATTTCCTCTAACATAATATTTATTTATTACAATCATGATAATGCCTTGATAATATGTTTAAGATAGATATAAGGTGTTTAGACTCATAATGAAATTTGTAATGGAAAAGAAGATTTTACATGATATGTACTGAGATAAGGGTATAAAGGTTATTTTATGTTATCTATGTGCCCCTTCTAACAACAAAATGAAGATCAATGCTGATGTAGAACGTACATGCATGGATGAATAGATTAGGGAATTTGCACGCTTAGTATTTAGAGGACAAAATAATCATTAAATTCAAGTGAGTTTGAACGACGAAGTAAAACACAATGAGCGGCAAAATAAGTTTAGGCCAAATTACATTCATAGAAATTAAGGTCGCAATAATCAATTTAACCTAACGTTGCATACATGAATGATTTTCAACCATAAATCCCAATGCTAACAATAAGATTAGTCACTAGGCAAGGGTCCCTCACTCAACTCTCTATCTTACTAGGCTTTAGCGGATAGGACTAACACAATTTCAGTGAATGAATTAATTCCACAATTGAATGCGACTAAGAGAATAAAAGAATAAGGAAAAAAAAAAAGTTCACCGAATCCTGGTTTGGGACTTGGAGGCAGCACATAGAAGGTTTTCCCAAGCTGGCAGTCGTCTCTTGTGACTGAATTTTCTCTGGACAAAGATCTGGATCTTGTTTGGAGAATTGGGGGCAGCAGCAGGAGGACTTCTGGGCAGCAGAACAGCTGTTTCAGCTGCTGGAATTCTTCTGGACAGCAATTGGAGGATTGCTAACAGCAAAACTGTTGATCTCCCTTGGCTGGAATTGATGGACAGCAAGCTGTCCTTCTTTGGACAGCGGTTTGAGATGACTCCGATTGGTTGGAAGGCAGGGAGAGAAGCAGGAGTCCCTAGACAGCAACTTTCAATGTTGGGGAACACCTTGGACAGCTTCTACAAAGCATTGGGAGCTCTGGACCACAACATATGGTCTTCAGGGATGCAGGACAGCACGTCACCTGCTGGAACATAGGGACAGCCAGTAGGAATCACAGGGACAAGAGAGGAGAACGTGGGGGAGCTATTGGGAGGTGACGGTTGGGATTGGGACAGGTTTGGAAAGGAGAGTTAGAGAATATATGAGGAGGATTTAATTCAGTAAGAGGGAACACAAAGTGCGGCAGCTTGTGTTGGGATTGGGTGGGGAATTAATGAGAGTAATTATGGAGACTAAGGGGATTTGTGAGAGGAAGTGGGCCGGCCATACATGGGGTTTAATTGGGGGGATTTAGAATTTCTTTCCAAACTTAGGTTGCTAATTGTAGAAAGAGAATTAGAGAGAAATCTCTAATCAATCTCAGATTTGAGAGGATTTGGGAGTTTCCAAAAATAAATCAATCTCATTAGGAAAGGATTTCAAATTCAATTTAATTGGAATTTGAAATTTGAATTCTTCCCAAAGTTAAGATGATCTAAATTAGGAAAGGATTTAATTCTTTCCCACATGAGAGGTTTTATTTTGGAAAGCATTAAGGATGGGGGAACTAGGAGGGCTGGCGGCACCAAGGGGAATTGGGGGAGATTTCGTTTTATAACTTGCCCTTTTGGGATTTCCAAATCAAGGAGGGGAAATTAATTCCAATCCAATTCAAATTTGATTTGGACTTGATTGGATAAGTTTCCTAAAATAGAATGTTATTTTAGGAAACAATTCGAATTTCAAATCTTGATTGGTTGATTGGAATGAAAGTTTTCCCAAAATGATTTGTATGGGAAATGAAAGAAGAAGTGGAGAGATTTGAAATTTGGAAGCAAGAAGGAGATGGGTGGCCGGTGGCTAGGCTAGGATTAGGGTAAGGGTTTGTGGATTTTGGAAGCGTTGTGGTGGGAATTAAGTGGATCAACCCATCAAGGGTGAGCCACCTTGGATGGCCGGCGACTAGGTGGAAAAGAGAAGGAGTGTTGGCCGACGGTGGGGCTTGGACTTGAAGTGGAGGCCGGCGGTTTTGGATTTGGAAAACCCTAAGCCAACGGCAAGGGGGAAGGGGAGGGTGAAAAAAGATAGAGAATAACAAGAAAGCCACGAACCCGGACTCTTCCAAGATTGGTGGGTGATCCGCTTTCCCTCTCCTAGGGATTCCTCCAAAGTTCTCTCCAAGAACTCTCACAACTCTCCAAAGAGCACATGGATGTAAAATATTTTCATAATCATCATCCCAACATACAAGAGAGTTAGCCTATAAATAGGCCTCATGAAAAGAAAAAGAACAATGACTAAAATGCCCTTCGGGCTACAACACACTAAACTCCCCTCATAGGGGTATAATGGGAAAATAGAAAATAAATAACTCATACATGAAACATATAAAAGAAAATAAACTCCAGATCGTAGCCGTTGATCTCTGATGTCCTCATCAAATGCCCTTTCATCAAGAAGATTAGAACTAACCATGTCTTCATTCATAGTACCTGAAATGATATTTTGAATTAGTGTCAAGTCTTTTCTAGCTCTTTTCCTTGAGTACACCTGAGGGAATGATGAGGACATCCACACTTGGAAAGTTTATCGTAGACGTGGCCGTCGATCAACGGCCACGATCGAGTCCTTATATTTCTGAGTTTATTATGATTATTTATTTCTTTTATATTAGTCATTGTTTTACCCTTACTTAAGGGCAGCATGCTTGTAAGCCCAATATGGGCATTTGAGTCTTTTCATTTATTTCCCTTGTTGAGGCTATTTATAAGCCACTATTGTATTGTTTGAGATTAATGAATGATTATTATTAAAATTTCTGCATATTGTATCCTTATGTGAGCTTGAGAGCTTGGAGAGATCCTTTGGAGAAGGAAGTGCATCACCCACCAACTTCGATGTGTCGGGTTCGTGGTTTTAAATTTTAAGTTCCTCCTCCCCTCCCCCTTCTCCTCCCCTCTTCCCCCAACCCACGGCCCAACCCCTTCCCCCCCCCCCTCCCAACCGATCCCCACCTCCCCCCCCCCCCCACCTTCCCCTACACCCACGGCCCATCCTCCCCCCTCTACAAGCCGCCGGCCTCCACCCGCCCCCCACCCCTCCCTCTCTCTCTAATTGAGTTTCCTAAAATATGAAGGGAATATATTTGGAAGGTATTGGAGAATTGAATTCAAATTAGAATACTTTCCTAACTTACCAAAACTATTTTAGGAAAGTTTCCTATTTGATTTCTTTTGAAATTTTAATAGATAAGGAGAGAATTAAATCTTTCCTTTTCCCTAATTCTAAATTAGGAAACCCCAATCCCCTCCCCAAATCTCTCCCAATCTCCTCTACAAACCGCCGGCCCCTATCCCTATGCCGCCTCCTTTCTCTCTCTTCCATTAAAGCCTCTCATCTCTTTGGGATTTGATTTCAAGATAATTCCCAAACTTCCCTCCTCCATAAAAATCTGAAATTAAATTTCAGATTTTAAATAACTTCCCTCCCTCTCCAAAACCCTAACCCTAATTCCCCCAATTCCACCCCCTTGGCCGGCCACCTTCTCCACCCTCTTCCTCCTTGGATTCTCAAAGCAAACCACAAATCTCTTGGAAGAAAACATCAAGGGCAGCAAAGCTTCATCGTCCTTTACTCGTCATCCTTCAAACAACATGAATGGAAGTGCCCGCATGGGATTACGGGTTGGTACTTGACGAAGACGATAACATCGACATCCTCCGGTCTCCGTTCTTCGACGTCGGATTTGACTTCGACAACACCGTCGAAGAATACTTCGACCGGATCCACATCACTTTGGTGGATACGATTGACGATCAGCGTGCAAAAGGACGGTGGACCATCCTTGGCCAACTCACGACTGCTTCCCCTCCGGACACTCCTCTGCTCAGAGGCTACTTCACCCACCTCCTACGCCGCCTCACCTATACTATCGGCAAGCAAGTGGCGGCTATCCGACATCGACTCCTCTCCGGTTAAGGTGAACCTTCTTACTTCGTCAATTACATCGTCTTTCTCCTAACCGTGTAGGTGATGACGGAAGCGTAACAGATCTAAGCCTCTTCTCTTGCTAAAAGCTTAGTAAACGTAGGATTAATTGAGTGTTCCTTTATGTTTACTTGTCTTATTGTTAGTCGAGGAATTATGCATGAACAATTACTATGTTAGCGTCACTTTGATTCTCTAAAATATTTATTTGTGCTAGCATTATTATATGTGGTTTAGCCTAAACGCAAGCATCCCTCCCTTGTTTTGCTTTATCGTTCGAAGTGCTAGTAATTTAATCTACCAATTGCTCTTTAAAATAAACCGTGCAAAATTCAATTTTCATTCAAGCATATTATTCCTGCATCAGGGAATCTCATAAAATCATAAATCTGGACAATTTTTTGTCAACAAGAGTAGACACAGGTAGAGGAATAGACTTAGCGGTATTTAGAGCATCCTGTTTAGGGATAGACACAAGTAGAGGAGTGGCCTTAGTGGTGTTTAGGAAATTCTATTATTGATGTAGAACAGATATGGGCGGCGGCTTCAAGGAGAGAGGGAGGGGCTTGAGGAAAGGTTTAAAAGGGTTTCCTAAATAAGGCTAATTAAATTAAGAGGAATTGATGACTCAAATTTCCTCTCAATTTAATTTGAATTTTGAATTGAATGATTTTAAAAACTTTTCGAATATAATTCAGGTTAAATTAGGAAAGAATTCAAATTTTGAAATTAATTCAAAATTGAGTTGATTGTATGGAGAAAAGGATAAATAAGTGATTAATTATTCCCCTAATTGGATTCCTTAACAAGAAAGGAAATAATTAAAATAGGGGAGAGAGAGGGGCTGGCCAAGAGAGAGAGAAGGTGTCTAGGTTCAATGAATGTGAATCAAGCATTAATTGGTATTGGGAATTAAATCTGAAATTAATTTCAGATTTAATTGTAATTGGAGGAGATTCTCTAATGTAGAATTTATTAAATTGGAAAATGTTTTGAAATTCAAAATTATTTGAATTCAAATCTAATGACTTTCCAAATTAACAAAATCTAATTTAGGAAGGTAATCAAGAGGGAATTTGAAATTTGAAATTAAGGGTTTGTGGTGGAGAGGCCGATGGCTATGGGGGGTGGCTTGGTTAGGCCGGCGGCTAGGGGAAGGCCGGTGGGATGGTGCGTGGGCCAACGGGGGAGGTGGTTGGCTGGAGGGTGGAACCGTGGGCAAGGGTTGTGGGAAGAGGCCAGCGGGTTTGGGTGGTGGAGGGGATGCTGCCGGCGGATTGGAGAGAAGATGGAGATGGTGATTGAAAAAATAAGGAGAAAAAAAAACAAAGAAACAAAAGATAAAACCGTGAGCCCGAACACTTCCTGCGGCTGACGGGTGATATATTGCCCTTCACCAAGGGACTTCAAGCCACGAGCCCGTACCCATCCTGCGGCTGGTGGAAACTACGTTTCCCTCTCATAGGTAAGTCCTTCCAACAAAAGTGTAGAACAAAATTTTATTAAAACTCCATCATATCATTACACTAGCAAGGACCTCTTTATATAGGCCTTAGAAATAAAAGAAATTAAAATAAGACGGTCATGCCTCTATGGCTTACATAAGACTAGACCCTTAAATAAGGGTAACAATGAAAAATGCATAATAAAAAATAAAATTACAAATAAAAATTTAAGATAACGTGGGACAATCACGATCGTCGATCTTCAGCTCCTCCTCGGATAGGCATGGACGGTTGGATGTCCACATCATTCTCCCGGAGTGAAAAAGAGCTCGACTCCGTCGAGTTCGCATCATGGGCAACCATGCTCTGATACCAAACTGATGTAAAACGAAGAGGGGGGGGAATAAAATTAAAAATCTGAAATTCAATTTCAGATTTCCCTTAATTAAGGGATTTGAATTTGAAATTCAAACAAGAAAGGAAGGGAGGGAAGAGAGGGGTTAATTATCTCCTTAATTGGGACCCTTAAATTAGGGAGGAAATAATTAAGATAGAGAGAGAGGGGCCGGCCAAGAGAGAGGAAAAAGAAAAGGTGTCTACATACAATATATGTGGACCCATGCATTAATGGGAGATCGGAGAGTTAAATCAGAAATAATTTCAGATTTAATATGATTGAAGGATTTCCTAAAATAGATGTAGGTTATATAGGAAAGAATTCAAAATTCAAATGAATTTAAATTTGAATTCGGAAACTTTCCAAGGAGCTAATTTAGGAAAGTAATGATGGTGAAATGAAATTGGAATCAAGGGAACTTGGAGGGTGGGCCGGCGGTGGGGTGTAGGGGAAACATGGCCGGCGGTGGGTGTTTTGAGGGTGGACGGTGGTCGGCGGCTTGGGGTTGGGAGGGTGTAGCCGGCGGGTTTGGTGGAGGAGGGGATGCTGTCGGCGGATTGGAGAGAAGATGGAAATGGTGATTAGGAAAAATAAGAAGAAACAAAAACAAAGAAACAAAAGATAAAACTGTGAGTCCAGACACTTCCTGCGGCTGACGAGTGATACATTGTCCTTCACCAAGGGACTTCAAGCCACGAGCCCGGACCCATCCTATGGTTGGTGGAAACTACGATTCCCTCCCATAGGTAAGACCTTCCAAGGAACAAAAGTGCAAAACAAAATTTTATTAAAAATCCATCATATCATTACACTAGCAAGGGCCTCTATATATAGGCCTTAGAAATAAAAGAAATTAAAATAAGACGATCATGCCCCTAGGGCTTACATAAGACTAAACCCTTAAGTAAGGGTAACAACGAAAAATGCATAATAAAAAATAAAATTACAAATAAAAATTTAAGATAATATGGGAAGATCACGGCCGTCAATCTTCAGCTCCTCCTCGGATAAGCATGGACGGTTGGATGTCCGCATCAATTATTGAATATGGAGATGGGACAAAAGAGTGTCCTAGGGAATCAAGATTGGAGCGACAACAATCTTTAAACTTCCATGAGTGAATTATCCCCTTGAAAATAAAATTATATGAAGTCAACGTTTATTTTCAACAAATGTGACAACAATATATATATATATATATATATATATATAATTATAATTTTCTAGAAAAAATGGGTGAAAATGCTCAAGTCTTTTTTGAAAGAGTAGGCAACAAACACAAACCCTAAACCCTTGTGCATATGAACAAGGAAGATACATCTAAATATTGTGCATATGAACAAGGAAGATACATCTAAATATTCTAGGCATAAGATCATTAGATGCTTTGACATGGAGATAGAATAGAGCAAGGCACTCTGAGGGAAATTTATTCTAAAGTTCATTAAAGTAGGTTATTTATCATGTAAATCCCCAAATCGATTTTAGGAACAATCCCTTGAAATAATAATGCCCAAGTGGATATCAAGTGGTAATTTTTCCTTCTAACAAAATTGTGGTGCATGTTCATAGGATGACTATAGAATTGTTCCTTCTCATTGCAAGTGGCAGGTTAAAAAATAATTAAAGTAATATGTTGTATTATCAGGCCTAAAGTTTCTTATTTTGAATCATTGAATAAAAAATAGGAATGATACTACTAAAACCAAATATTTGCTGATCAAGAATATCCGATTCATGTGCAATCAACAAAAAGAGAAATGAACCACCAAGCTCCTGAAACATTTGGAATTGTAGGTGGCCCCTTACTGTCTCTGGGGATTAATTCAAATAGATGGACACCTCCCTTATTATTGATAAAAAAGGATAGCCAAGTGTGGCTTGCAAGTTATCGAGTCTAAAAATGAAAATCTATGATATTAAATCATTTAAATATTTAACGGATGAATGATTAAGATAAAGATAAAAGAGATGAAAATAAAGATATTTTATATGAGTAACTAAGAAATAATAAAGACAGATCATCCGCAACTCTATTTGACATACTTGAAATTTCAAGGCAAAATAGCAATCCCTTTCCTTAGAAAGCCTGATTTTCCTCCCTAAATACTAGTTCTAAAAAAATATAGTAAGAAGAAAGAAAAATTGCATACAACCTTAAGTATTTTGCAAGCTTTGAATTAAAATAAGGTTAGCTAACAATTTTGGAAAATAGCAAAAAAAAATTTTTGGGTTATATAAGGAGCAAAATGGATAACAACCAGGCGTGTGATAGTGGCAAGAGAACCATTTGCAATAATAATGTTCCTACTAATATGGCATGGAGTAGGAGAGCATAAATATTGAGGGTGTAGGTCATGTGATTTATAGCACATGAGTCAATTACCCAGGAGCTGGCCAAGTACTTTTCTAAAGTGAAGACTTGCCTAAGAGTGCTAATGAGCATGAATTAGAAAGTATACAACAAAGGGATTCTACCTAACCTCTAAAGTTTTTTTTTTCTAATTTATTTCTATTTTATTATTGTTAAGTCCTTCTTCATGTCATTCACCATGGTTGGTTTCCTCAATCAAATGAGCTTGACATTGAGACTTGCATGTCAGCACTTCTGCTCCAAAGCATTGTAGCTTCCTTTGTTGTGGGGTGTTCTCTACATAGTTTGCATCTTCTTCCTAGTTGTGAAGCCTTGATTGTTCAGAGCTTTTATTGTTGTAATCTAATATTTTCAGTCATAACCTCTCTATCACACTTCAAGTGCCGCTCTATTGGTGAAACCATAACCTTCGGAACAATAAAACACTTACAACAATGAAGAACGCAAGACTAACTAAGGAGAAAAGAAACTCCTAATAATAAGACTTTCATGTCTTTGGAGGACTTTAATTAGATCTTGGCCTGGTTAGAGGTCAACATCGAGCAAAAGTAGTTAAGTAAATTCATAGCATCCTAATTTCTTCTCTTAACATAAATATGTGTATTCCAATAGTGATGATACCAAGAATGGCACATGGAGACTATGTATTAAATATCACACAATTAATAAGATAAATAAATAAAGAGTCAGAATCTGTTATCATATATTAATAACATATTAGATCAATTGAAGCATGTAATCATATTCACCAATTTAGATCTCACACTTAGTCATCACCAACTGCATATTAATGAGATGGATACAGGGATGATAGCTTATAAAACCACACATTTAGTTATCACTAACTGCATATTAATGAGATGGATACATGGATGATAGCTTATTAAACCAAACATGGGTGCTATTAGTGATTAGCCATGTCAATCAAACTTTGTAATGCCCCAGCTATCATCATAAGGCTGATGAATGGTGGTTTGTGACCACCTATAGGAATTTATTATCATTTATATTGAAAATATACTAATCTACAACAAAATATAAGAGCAACTGGAACATTCGAAGAATGTATTTGTCTATTACAATAACAATAGCACGATCACAATTAAAAGAAGTGTGAATTCACTAAAAAGTTCATCCTCTATCTAGGATTTGATTATGAATAGGTGAAAAAAAATCAACGAGTGGGCCAGACCATGGATAGTGACTACTGTAAGGAGTTCCATGAGAGCTTACCAATAAATTCAAGAGTTCATCCACCATTTTTTAGTAGTTGCCTCTCATTTACAAGCCTCGACCAAGAACAATGCAAACTTCAAATGCATCAAAAGCAAGATAACACATTTCTCTTGTTGAGACAAAAAAAGTGAGGCCCTTATGCTAGACTTGCCAAATTTGCATCAACCATTCAAACTGGAGGCAAATGATACTAGATATGCAATGGTAGAAATACCAATGCATTCTTGCTTGTCACTTAGAGATGTTTCAACTTTCAAGGAGCTCAAAACAACTATCACCTCTGACAATGAGTTATTAACATGAAATGAAGTGGTGAAACATTATTGTGCATACCTTCTAGGAAAGGAGAATGTGGCATGCAGGTGAACTACAAATCACTGTAGTACTGGAAGAACCCAAAATTGTTGCATGATCCGCATGATCTCTCAGATACCTCTAACGCTTTTTTGTTTTACATGTTATCATGCAAGTTGAAATTGTGTTAAGAGATCTTTGAGAGTAGGAGCAAAATAATCCCTTTTACAAAGAGATATCGCAAGATTCAGAAAAAAAAAAAGCTACTGAGCAAATGGTCTTCTCTAAAAGGAAGTTGTTCATACCAAATTCCACTGAGCAAATCTAATGGATGCAAGAGGCAAAGACATTCAAAGCGGCTGAGGAATTTAAAGTAGAGAATAATTTATAGAACCTACAACAATATGTTTATTGGTCAAACAAGGGGAAAAATGTAACATGTAAGTAAATTAGAGGATGTATACTTTGTAGCAACAGCAAGCAGGAAGCTGGGATAATTCAGCGCTGCCTGTACCATGTAATTCTTAGGAAAGCATATGCATTAACTTTTTTGGAATGTTTACAAAAACAAAGAGGGATCACAACTGGGTCAACGTGGTCTTGAAAAATTTTGAAAAAAGTTTATTCTAATTCAATGCATGAAAACAATCAATGAAGTGGAGGAGTCCAGAATCATCTTCCAAATATCTAAGCACACTTAAAATTACCCAGATTCATTATATATAATCGAAATAGCCGATTCTAAGAAGCTTTGTGGGTCATAATGGATGACAATCTAAGGAGAAGCATCGTCTTTCATCTATATAGGCTAACAGCCAAATGAAGGTGGTGACGTATAGGCTAACAGCCAAATAAAGGTGGTGAACAAAACAACGGTGCATCTGTTATAAGGTTACAACAACAACAAGCAAAACTTGGGTAACATCGAATAATACATGCAGTTCACATTAAACAAAGGCATACTCCATAACAAATATATCATTTCAAGTTTGTCTGGGTTATAAGCTGCAAAGGCCCTTTGATGTTCACCTGTCAATCCTCCCCACTACTAATAGTGTATTGAGGTTGACCAAGAAAAAACTCAAAAAATTTTGAAGTTATCAGCAAGATCCATACATTGATGGAGAATCAATTGCAAAGGGCCCAACATAGATAAAAAAAAAAAAGATCAGCAACACGAAAAATCCAACTCCAAGTAGGAGATCTTGCCAAGTTAATTTGCGCAAGGATTGCCTCAAAATTGAAGATAAATAGTTGAAGCCAATTAGACATGGGCTTTTTAAATTCAAAGGAAGATTGTGGACAATTCTTGCCAAATAGAACTGCCAATATACATGGAGATGTATTCCATAGTAAATGTATGGCAAATTTAAAGCCATTTGAGTCTTCCATGCTTTGTGGAGAATAAAAAAAATTATACACGCATTGGATGACATAATCCTGTTGAGGAAATGCCTTTGGAATAGAAATACTCTAGAGTAAAAGACTATTGCTGCTAGATAGGGGCCAAAGGAGACATTTTATTTTGAAAATAAAGGCAATTTCACCAAGCAATGCCAAATGTTGTCTAGGAACTTGAGCAAGCAATTTTCACTAATTTGAAACAAACTTAATGTCACAAGAATAAATACTCCTGAATGAGAGACTCGTGATCTGGTGATCAGATCATGATATGGATAGTCAATCTAATCATCAACTTCAAGAAAATTCTAAGAAGAATCTTTCCTCATAATTTGGGCTATCATGTTGCAGAAAGGTTAAAGAAATTGTATTAGTTAAAATTTTAATGATCTGATTTCTACATGAAAAATGTCTGCAGTATTACTCTCATATGATTCAAGATTAGCCCAATCTTACAATTGCAGAAGAGAATAATTCCAGATATTCGTATTAAACGGGTGAAAGACATCGCATGGAGGTCAGATCATAAGCAAAATGACAAATGGCATGTAAGATAGTATTATTTTCAACCTCATAAACAACTACTCTAAGATCTTGCACCTTAGCCTTATCAATAGTTCACTCACACATTACAGTACCAGCAGCAATAACTTCCAATTCCATATATATACAGCAATAATTAATCATATAGTATTAACCATCATGACCTCAGCTCAAGGATAGTCTAAATAGGTGATTCCACCTCAACAATTTACTTTAATGCAGCAAGAGACTCATAAAACCCCCAATGTAGCGATAGGTACAAGGGTTTCATTTGACTATAGGGCGTCACATTCATTAATATCAGCCAAATTTTAATCACATGCATAAATTTCACAATTGCAAACACATATGTCAATCAACATGTCATCTGCTTTATTTATGACTGTTACTCAATGTGTTCATGATTGTGACATTATCTTCAAGGATGTGCATATGCTTATTACACTCATTGTGTTTCCACTAGTTGAATTTGATGCAATTTTAAGTATGGTATGGCTATCTACCTATCATGTCATGATAGACTATCATAAGAGAAGAGTAAACTTTGATATACCTAATATGATACCTTCTAACTTTAATAGCATTAGTGGATTAATATATTATCTTATATCAACAATCAAAGCCAATAAAATGATCTCCCATGGTGTGGTGGTTATCTTGCTCACATAGTGGATACCGGCAAGTCTATTATTATTTTAGATAATATTCCAATATTTTATAATTTTGTTGATGTGTTCACTGGTGATTTGGTTGGGTTACCATCTAGTTTTGAGATTGAGTTCACTATAGATCTAACTCCGAGTACAAATCCAACTTTCAAAGCATCGCATCTCATCACATCAATTGTTGAACTTTAAGAGCTAAATATACATGACAATAATTACTTGAAAAATGGCTCTTCAAACCTATCATTTCATCGTGGGGGAACTAGCTTTGTTTGTGAATAAAAAAGATGAAAGCATGGGATATTGCATCAACTAAAAAAATCTAAATAAGATAATTATGAATAAGCCTTGCATAGATGATTTGTTTAACTAATTACAGTGTTATTCTTTATTGGTTAAGATCGACCTTCATTTTGAATATCACTAATTGAAATTAATAATGATGATGTGAATAAGATGGCCTTTTAATCTTATTATAGTCATTATAAATTTCTGGCAATGCCATATGGAATGACTACTACTATTGCTTTCATGAATCTAGTTTATTAAAGATTGAAAAGTGAAAAGTGTTCATTTAATCTTATTATAGTCATTACAAATTTCTGGCAATGCCATATGGTGTGACTACTACCCCTATTGCTTTCATGAATCTACTTTATTAAAGATTGAAAAGTGGAAAAGCGTTCATTAAACCGAGCAACATAACCATAAATTCAAAGTGTTATTCACATATCACAACATTAAGATAGATAGGATGTCGCAACACATTTTAGGTGCAATCAAATCGTGGATCAGAAATCAAATTTTAGATTACAAAATATAAGGATAAATTCAAAGTTTTTGTCTTGTTTAGATAAGCCTATATTTGAATTTTAATAAAGATTGAGATAATAAACATACAAATTATCTTCTAAAATATAACTTATTTATTTTAGTTGGTTATGCTCATCTCTTCTCTACCAAAATTCCCAACTTGAAATTTCTTGGGTCCATCTTTATGTTAATGTGCCCAAGAGCCAAGAGCCCTGTGCATGCGACTCTTTTCCGGGTTTTGTCATCATTTCTCGATAAAAATTATATTTTCCTTGAGGCTAGGAGGGGTTGTTCGTGTTGGTGGCTATCTTAAACTGTTGGTCACTTGTTGCTCAAGTTGTTATACCCCCAATACATTGTCTATCTCCCACTACTCCTGTTGTCTAAGCCGTTGTTGTTCATGTATTGGGTTGAACACCACCACCGGTTTGTTATTTTTGTAGCATAATAGGACTTGGTACAGCCACTAGTTGATGTCCAATGGAGGATAAAAAGCCACAATCAAAAAAGATTATCTATATACAACAAGAAAGCACATAGAAATTAACAAAAAATTCTTTCATATGTTCACATATGAATTAACAAAAAAAGTATCTTAGAAATTCCACAATATATAAGCTAAGAAATTGCACCGATATGATAAATCTTCGATTTACAACTATGCCAGCCTCTTCAATTTCAGCAAGAAATTGACAAAAAAAAATTATCATTTCATTGATTTTGTAAATTAAATATACAAAACTTGTGCTATTGCAAACCTTCATCGGATCATATTTGGCATGGTTGGTTTAAAGGGAATCAACGAAATCTCAAATATATTATGTGCCAACACTCTATCATAATGAATGGTGTTGTGTCACACACTTGTGGGACCCCTGCATTTGCTCGACACATATCTAGCACATGTCAATCACCCATCTACATGTCCAATTAAAAGAAATAAAAAAATAAGAGAAAATGTGTGCTCGATACACATCTTAAATAATAAATTTTAACTTAAAAAATATATTCCATAAATAACTTGACATATCTTCTCTTTTATTTTAAAATATATCACTTAAATAACTTTAAAACAACTTAAAACTAATTTTATTTCTTTTTCTACTCTATTATCCCTTTTTTTCTAATATTTATTTTTTATTTTAGACAAAATAATCAATTTTCTCAACTACAATTAACAGTTTATAATATCATGCGAGTCTTGTTACTTCAATTGAGTTTAAAGTATTTAATAAATGTTAATATATTTATTATTTACTGAGCAACTAAAATGAATTTATTATTATATCAATTCATTTCATATTAATTTCATTATTGCAATTACTTTTTTTTCATTTTTTAAATATAATATTATAATGTCACATCTAATGCATGTCAATGACTATATTTTCAATAGGCATGTCTCGTCGTCTATGTCAAATCATTATCTCATAGATGTGTTTCATTGTCCAAGTCAGATCTTGTTTATGTGACCCATGTCCGTGTCAATGCATCATAACTCAAATTCACCTAACAAGGTAAAATAATTTCTTTGCTTTTACATGATTAGCTATCAACATGTAGGCATACCTAGGCACACATCCAAGAACGAATCCTACCCAAAAACCATTAAGCAGCACTTACAATCTTTCATACATAATAGCCAAAAATAATATATAATGAAATTGTGTTTTCTATTCAAATGGGATTATATAAATTTAATATTTGGGAACTACCATCCATTCTTGAAATGCCTCTTTTTTAATAGAAAAGAGGGATGTTTATATACTTCCCAATATACTATGCCAATATGTTGAACACACCTTGATCATAGATCAACCCTTGCATATAAATTTAGCAAGAAAAATGCTGATCATGCACGACTATCTTATGTCCGTTTTAATAAGTTTACTGATAGTTTTGTTCAGGCTACGTCACGGCCAAACAAAATGATTTGAATATAAGTTGAATTTGATCCAACTAAACATGGTGACATGATTAGACTAAAAGCTAAACTTTTGGGCATGAAGTGACACAACTATTAAACAGAAAGACATGCATCCATTGTTAATTTTTATTTACCGAAGCACCAGAAATTTTGTGTTATCCACTGCTGGAATAAGTGATAAAAAAATGCCTGCTAAGCCATTGTATGATTCACAACCTTAATTTCAACTAAATCAGGAGCATTGAGTAAGGCTCAGTTATTGCATCTTGCTGCATTTTAATTTGTCAAGGGTAAATATCAAGCATAGCTGAGAAGTGCTTAAGAATCAACTCATTAATTTTTCAACTGTAAAAACAATAATTCTCGAATGAATAAAGCAAATTCTGGCCAATGGAACCTTGTCAAAGCTGCTGAGCATGTCGCCTGGAAGTGTACGTGTTTTTTAAATAAGAACACCAACTTTCAGAACAAAATAGTTTACATGTAGTACGTGGACATGATCTATATTACTGCTGCTAAATTGGCATCAAAAAATCACTTTAACAAATCCATTACTAAAATAAAACAGAACTCCTGACCTCTTCCAATGTCTGAGAATAATTTTTAGAAGTTGAACACTTAAGTGCTTCTGAATATACAGATGCTTGCCCGAGAGCTACAAGCACTGTTTTCTCCGCCAAACCTATTCTCATTTTGGACTGCAGAAAAAAAGTTCATGAAACTCCTATGCAGAAAGATGGTGAGATTTATTAACAGAAAAAACAACATGAAAAGATTTAAAACCTGAAGAAGGCGAATTATGTACAACGGTTCACAATCAGTGGCAGCGACAAGAAGACCTTTAATGTAACTTCTTTTCTTGTCTTGGCTGTCTTTTCCAGATTCCTGATAAGCAGGAAAATCAAGTAGATAAGATTCAAACAAAATAGCTAAGTTCACAAATATAGACAAAGTTAAGACCATGCAAATATATCGATTTCCAACGAATTTTCTGCATTTACAAGTCTTGATACAATGTAACCTTTGCAATGGCGCGAAATGTATCAAAAACTTTGGCGATGGTCAAACGCTGAGGCTTGTACAAAACTCTCTGTGACGACCTACTAGCCTTGGCGACAAGACCCAAGTCACCTAATTCCTACCATCAACACACAATCTTCGCATATCATTCCTCGAAAACCAAAGAGAAAATGCTTTGGAAGTATCGCACACTCTACCAACCTGTAGCTGCTTATTGACATGCTCTTCCTTCCTCCCATAAGCTTCAGCGAGAGCCTTGATAAGCGAAGCATCTCCTATACCAAGCTCGATGCCCTCATGTGGAGGAGCAACCCTATTAGCCGACAAATAAACCGTGGGAAGAAGGTCGTTAGGAGTGGTAGCCATAACAGTCCGGAAGACATTGCAGATGATGTCCGTGATTGCGATCCTACCCGACTCGTTCGAGATGAGGTCTAGTGCGCGGGCAAGGAAGATGAACGGTACCGGGTCGCCGTCTTTCCATGAGGCGGCGGCTTTAGGGTCGAAATCGGAGCCCTTTTTCCTGAGTTCGATAAGGATGTCGGTGGTTTCCAACTTCTTTGGTTCGTCCGAGGCAGATGGGGGTTCTAGGGCTTTGGGTTTCTTGGTAGGGGAAGAAGAGTTCTCGGATTGGGATGATAAAGCCTGGCGATTCTTCTTGGCTGCTGCAGCGCGAGAGGCGCCCATGAGGACATCGGCGACCGTGCGGCCGGACGCCATTGTACAACGCTGGGAGGAAGAGAAGAGAAAGGTGAGTGGAGTTTTATTAGGGTTTTTGAGAAATGAAGAAAGAGGCAAAGGAGGAAGACAGGAGCATCGAAGGGAATGGAGGGCGATTGGTACCCTAAAGAGCATGTAATGCACAGGTAGTAGGATGCGAGGGAGTGCTAACTTATTTTGGCGTCAGTGCACTTCATATTGGGCGGGATGAACGATAATACACCTGACAGTGGCCCTTTTCCTGTTTTTGTTAAGCGAATTAGGGGTCGTTTATTTGCCCAAAAATATATATCTACATTATTATTATAAAAGGGGCTTATATTTTCTTCCATAATAAATTCTGATCATCATTTTTATTAATTTTAATTATTCAAATCAAATCTCAACCCTTAATTTTAATTATTATAATTATAATTAACACAATTAATATTAATACTTGTTTCTATTTGAAAATTTAATGTTGGGTTCATGGTTTTTCTCCTTATATTTCGCCAGTTTGCCAGTTTTGGTCAAGGTTTCGGTCTCTTTAATTTTCCCTCTTTGCTTACCGGCTCTTCAGTGTAAAACCCGAAAATTTCAATCGGACGTGTTGCACATATTTCGATGCGCCACAACGAAATTAGGCGAAATTTCAACGTTGTCGAAAATTTCGAAATAAATTTTATTAAATTCGACATGAAATTTCGATCAAAATGATGTAAAGAACTTATGGGAAATTATGCACTGTTTAGGAATTAAAAATCATCAAAGTCGGTTTAAGTAGTTTTAATCTTTATTACCCATTTTACCCTTGTGGTTGTTAAAGAAAATTTATGCACAAGAGGCACATGCGTAATTTGTACCTAAACCTCTCCCTTAACTCCTCATTTCCCTAAGGGACCGATTCATTCGGTCCCTTTTGTTTGTTTTCGTCGGCCGAGTACAAGAGAGCGAGCGAGAGGGCGAAAGGAGCGGCGGGAGCTAGGGGAAACGGCGACGCCGGCGGGTTTTCCGGCGAAAGCTTGGGGGGGAAATCAAAGAGGAGAGGCTAAGGAGGAAAGAGGTAAGTGATTCTTACAAAGAAACGTATTTTTTCTTAGTTTTTCTTGAAGAGAAAATTTTAGGGTTTACTCAAAACCTTGAAATTGTAGAAGAAAAATTGTAGGGAAGATTTAGGAAAGTCTTTTAACTATAAAAAATTGGAATTCTCTCAAAATAGTAGTTTGGAAAAAAAAAAATTTAGGGTTTTTCTCTAATTTGCAAAATGTTGATGCATGCTTATTTAAAATGTTTCCAAAATAACTTTAGGAAGGTTTTAATGAGGAAATTTGAGCATTTTTCACAAAATCCTATTTTCCCCTAGTATTTATATGTAATAATCCGAAAATAAATAGGGTTATTAATGTTATATGTTAAGAAAAGTGTTTAAAGTGTAAATTAGAAGAAATATGAGAATTTTGGGTTTTCAAAAATATGGATTTTTATGAAATCCGAAAATTTTATTTATAATCACTAAAAATTAATTTTAATGGATAGACCTACATGACAAACATGTTTGGTTATGGGTAGGTTTGAGAGCATTAATGAGCTTAAGGAGAGAAAATTTAAATATGCCATGAGTTGGGGTAGTGAGGTATAATTATTTTTCTTATATTGTTATGTTGGCAATTGTTTCCTTAGGTCTCTTGAAAGGAAGAAGTACTAAGGGGGAGAATCGAAGTTTCAAGAAACAACAATTAATGTAGGAATCTCTTTTCCTACACTTTCATATTTCTTTATGTTTATTTATATGAAATATGTTGGCAAAATATCATACTCCCTCTTCTTATATGAAATATGTTGGCAAAGTTATTACTCTTTCTTCTTTGATGGAACATGTTGGCAAATCTTTTACTTTCTTATTACATGGAACATGTTGGTAAAGATATTACTTTATTCTTATATGGGAAATGTTGGCAAAATTGAAAACTTTCAAGGAAATTTGATCAAATACATATATGTTATTCTATGTTGGTTAAACATTCTAAGCAACTCTTCTTATTCACTACTGATGATGATGAAATGTTGGAGTTCCATATGTACTTATATACTTGCTTGTGTATGTTGAATACGGAGTACCACATATGGTGCGAAAGCACAAATGTATGAAAGATATGGAAGCAATATGGCTCCTTTTTGGGGCAAAAGAGAAAAAGAAATGAATGGCCAAAAGATGTTGTGTACCTGATCAGTACACCCCTGGTACTCCGGTACGGTTGTATAATTATTTATAGCATTCTCATTACAACATTCATATGGCATTGAGGCATTTAAACATGGAAAGGGCATTGAGGCATAAACATGGAAAGGGCATTGAAGCATTTAAACATAGAAATGACATTAAACTTTGAAATGACATTGTGGCAAACAAAATTTATGACATGAAAATGATTAGATAACAATGAGCCTGAAACACCGTTGTGACAAGAAGAAATATATGTGACACTAAAATTCTGATGTAGCATTAAAAAAAAATGTATGTGGCATAGAAACATCGATGTGGCATTTAGACAAGTTGGGGGAAATGTATGTGGCAGTGAAAAATTTTATATGAATATGTATATGGCATTGAGACACTTATGAGTTGGGGTTTTTATGTAACATTGGCAAAGGAAAATTTTATGTGGCATTATCATGATCTTTGAAGCAAATATATTTATGGTTTTTTTTCTCTTTTAGTTTTCAATGTGATATGAAACTGTTAGAATTAGAGTTTTCCTATTGAGCTTTAGCTCATTCCCTTGTGTTGGGAAATTTTTAGGAGATCCTGCTGAAAGACATGGCTGATAATCCAAGGTTCACTTACAGTCGTCGTATGAATACGGAGTACCACATATGGTGCGAAAGCACAAATGTATGAAAGATATGGAAGCAATATGGCTCCTTTTTGGGGCAAAAGAGAAAAAGAAATGAATGGCCAAAAGATGTTGTGTACCTGATCAGTACACCCCTGGTACTCCGGTACGGTTGTATAATTATTTATAGCATTCTCATTACAACATTCATATGGCATTGAGGCATTTAAACATGGAAAGGGCATTGAGGCATAAACATGGAAAGGGCATTGAAGCATTTAAACATAGAAATGACATTAAACTTTGAAATGACATTGTGGCAAACAAAATTTATGACATGAAAATGATTAGATAACAATGAGCCTGAAACACCGTTGTGACAAGAAGAAATATATGTGACACTAAAATTCTGATGTAGCATTAAAAAAAAATGTATGTGGCATAGAAACATCGATGTGGCATTTAGACAAGTTGGGGGAAATGTATGTGGCAGTGAAAAATTTTATATGAATATGTATATGGCATTGAGACACTTATGAGTTGGGGTTTTTATGTAACATTGGCAAAGGAAAATTTTATGTGGCATTATCATGATCTTTGAAGCAAATATATTTATGGTTTTTTTTTCTCTTTTAGTTTTCAATGTGATATGAAACTGTTAGAATTAGAGTTTTCCTATTGAGCTTTAGCTCATTCCCTTGTGTTGGGAAATTTTTAGGAGATCCTGCTGAAAGACATGGCTGATAATCCAAGGTTCACTTACAGTCGTCGTACGCCGGTTGACAGGTTCTTTTGTTATGTTTGTTGTAATAGTTATTTTCTTTTTGAGGTGGTTTAGCATGTGTTAGAGGTTGAAAGCCACCTTGTAATGAAAATATTTTTTTTTTTTGATGATGATATGGCAAGTATGGATAAGAGCTGTTTATATTTTGAAAATTTTAGAGGCGCTTTTGTATAGTATAACATCTTTTAGATTATGAGATACTTGTTACATGTCCGACTCCGTTCCCGCCTCGTAGACACGAGCTAACCGGGCCGGGTTGTGACATTCAGCTTGCCCAGGTTTCGCCATTTCATTTCAGTCTCTTCAACTTCCTCCTGCTCTTTAGCTTGCCCGCGATTTCATTTCGATCTCTTCAACTTCCTCCGGCTCTTCAGCTTGCCCAGGTTTTGCGATTTGCCCACATTTCTTCTTACCGACTCTTCAGCTTGCCCACCGATAGGTTCACGTCTCTTCAGCTTGCCCACCGATAGGTTCACGTCTCTTCAACTTGCCCAGGTTTCGCCATTTCATTTCGGTCTCTTCAGCTTCCTCCGGCTTTTCAGCTTGCCCGCGATTTCATTTCGATCTCTTCAACTTCCTCCGGCTCTTCAGCTTGCCCAGGTTTTGTGATTTGCCCACGTTTCTTCTTACCGACTCTTCAACTTGCCCACCGATAGGTTTCACGTCTCTTCATCTTGCCCAGGTTTCGCCATTTCATTTCGGTCTCTTCATCTTCCTTCAGCTCTTCAGCTTGCCTGCGATTTCATTTTGGTCTCTTCAACTTCCTCTGGCTCTTCAGCTTGCTCAGGTTTCACGATTTGCCCACGTTCTTCTTACCGACTCTTCAGCTTGCCCACCGGTAGGTTTCGCGTCTCTTCATCTTGCCCAGGTTTCGTCATTTCATTTCGGTCTCTTCAACTTCCTTCAGCTCTTCAGCTTGCCCGCAATTTCATTTCGGTCTCTTCAACTTCCTCCAGCTCTTCAGCTTGCCCAGGTTTCGCGATCTGCCCACGTTTCTTCTTACCGGCTCTTCAGCTTGCCCACCGATAGGTTTCGCGTCTCTTCATTTTCCGGCATTTACGATTCTTTAATTTCTGGAAGATGAAGCAACCGTTCAATCCTTTTGGAATCGTCCAAACTTCCAACTCTTTGGAACAAACTGTTAGATTATCCATAAGATAACCCTCCCCCTCTCCATCATAATATATAATTGCTTAAAATTTTCTGACATATGTTTTTAGTTAAATCTTCTGTGATTTGCTTTTTCATTATCCTTTCGTTTCTCTATCTCGACTTCCAAAAATCTCTACTACCTCGACTTAAAAAATTAGGTATGAGCTTTATTTATGTTTTATTTGAAATTGTTATTCTTTAATAAATTGTTAGCAGGTTATTTGGTACATGTACTTTGAAAATTGTTTTTCTTTCTTATGAGATGAAGCATGTGCTCCATGGCTGTATTAGTTTATATGTTCTTCGTTATCCAGAAATATGATAAGAAGACAAAAGTTTCTACAAGAGTAAAAGATACCTCACACTGCCTCCCCTATCATTTCTCATGGGTTAGGAGATCACTCACTTTCTCTAACCAAAAACTTTAGCTGACTTTATAAGCACTGAGTAACAATTATAATGTAGTTTTCAAAATTCGGTAAAAATAGACAATTTCTACCATTTCAGGTGAAATAAAAAAAATGGTTTTCATAAGTTTGAACAATCCTTTTTCACTATCATTGTGGAGAAATTGACATAATTGAATTACAAAATATCTTTGTCAAAAGTATTTGCATGAACGGCGGACCTCGAAATAAAGGTCCTTCCACTAATGGATAGATATGCTTCAATGGTTTCTTAGGTGGCAGTTGTTCTCTTTGTTGAACAACTTTGAGAATCATTGCAAAAAGTATGGTGATCTCTTGACTGTTGTAGTGTTTAGCATTGCAAAAATTTATTGAGAACAATATGGCTCAACTATCTTCTATCATAGGAATGGTAGTACAAAGGTTAGACTAGCATGCAACCTCACGTGGCCTTTCCAATGGGCACATTATATATCTGCAAAGAAAAAGGGGAAAAGCTCTTCTGAACATTGAAGTCTTGATATCCCTGACAAGGCTTTACTTTTGAAATGGCTTGTAATAAATAGCATCCCTTTCCCATTAATAAGAATTCCCAAAATTAATGTGCCACACATCTAAATGAACATTCCTACAAGTCATCTCATTAATGAGATGATATGTAATTGCAAATGTGAAGGTACACTATTGTCTCACCTTAGACTCCATTCATTTTTGAATCCATCTCAATGAGTATGCACACACATATGTATGTGCGCACCCACACGCGCGCACATACGCATATATTTTTTTTACACACACACATATATATTTGTGTGCCTACAAATGTGTGTATGCACTTGCCTCCAATCAGAGCTTCCACACACTTCAACAATTAAGTTCTTCTATCCCTTGGGGTCGAAGATGACTGAAACCATAGTCATCTTGACCTATACTTTCAATATGAGCACACCCTCTTTGGCTTGCTCTTCCATTTGTCTTTTTCTCATCAAAATGTTCTTGGTGTCTATTTGATATGCTTCATAAATCTCCATGGGGGGTCATCACCTATTTCCTAATTCTTGCATTTTTTATTGAGAAGATTAAGATAAATCTTCCAGCAATTTTGATTGTTGTGCCACTTAAATTTACACTGAAAATAGTAAAAATATTTTAGAAAGTTTTTTTTCTGGCCTCTTTATATTTGCCCTCAATGTCTTTTTAGTTTGACATTCCTTTATTCTAGGCTTGGTTTTATTTTCTCTATTAATTGCAATGATTTTGAAGTTAGTTTTTACAACTAAATTTATTGGGGAAATTTTCAATTCTCCATTGATCCTGACATGCAACTTATGGATCTTTACATGGATTAGGAGTAAACCCACCTGCAATAATCAAGATTTCTTAAAACTCTGAAGAATAATGCAAAATGTCTCAGATTTTTCCCCTTCCCATATTTTAGGAAGGAAATTTTTTATCTGCATAATTAACATTTAAATTTTACCTTTTCAAGATATGTTGACTAGCTTTGTTTGTCTACCTCACCTTAGTATTTTGTGTTGAAGCAGTACAAATATTGAACTTCTTTATTTATGTTGTACGTTGCAAATGCATGTCTAAGTTGCTATTTCTTAATTTGTACAATTTTAATTACTTATTATTACTATTATTTTATGCATCCCTTAACAAATTCTATTTAAAATCTTCAACAAAAATCTACTATTCAGAAATCATTTTGCCTAATATTTAAGTAATGAATACTCATTGTGCAACTATTTAAAAATCATCATAAAAAGGCTAAGAAACTCAATACTCTAATTGAATTCCTTTCATCATTATGAGCAGGTGATTTTTGATCACTTGGGATTGGGAGTGAAGGTCAGGTTGTCATGTATTTGGCATAGCAACAAAGCTATCAATCCATTTTTGAATCTCAATAAATAATATAAGGGCATATTGTGGCAAGAAGAGCTGGTTTCCTTTTTTTTAACTTGTGATTCTAATTGAAGAATCTAACACTATCCAAAATTGCTATATTCAACTCTCAAAGTAGGTGAAGGAGAAGATTGGCAATGTCAATCCTTACTTTAATAATCTTGCAAATGCCAAGGTTAAATGAAACATTCTGAAGACACCAATGTGGTTGTATCCTTCTTCTTTTTTTCCCATATATATTCCTTGGTAGTGATATTTTCATAACAATTTAGTACATATACATAAGGCTTGGTTTCTTCCCCTTCTAAAGCAGCTCTATATGATGCTTAGGATGACAAAGCTTTGGATTTCTAATAGAAGTATAGCTGCAGATAATTTCATCTACAGGTTGGGTTCTGTTGGTTTAATTTTTTTTTAAGCGCTTCACTCCTTTTTTTTATTTCTTTTTAAATAAATTGTCAAACTAATTGTATCATCTCTTGTTTGTCATTGAATATACCATGCTTTGTGTTGAATATGCAGCTGGAGTAGTGTGAGGTACTTTGAATTTTATGAAAAAATTTTTGTAGAATGATTATAAAAGAAAAATGGGTAAAACAAAGTTAATATGGGCAGAATTTGTACAAAATATTTTTATTATCTTATACAATATACAACATGAATGAATGTAGGATGAGGATTCATAAAGCCATTACTGAGTAATTGGGATGAGGTTAATGATGATGATGACAATCAAAATGTTTGCTCATATGCATAAAATTAACATGTGTTAAAATTTGCTTCAAGCAACTTTGTAATTATTTGGTTTTTGGGAAAAACATATGTTATTGTTGCTTTGCGTTTCCTTGTACATAAATCGATTGGGAACCCTCACATTATACATAAACTTGCTTCGGATCTTTAATTTTACTTAAATGAGTATTAAGAATATCACAAATTTTATTAATTTTTTTCATACAATAATTTGATCTTTTTATAATATATATATATTTTAATTCTAGCAACGTTCACTTTGTGCACGTGCAATAAAACTAGTATAAAAAAGTAGCGTAAAATAAAATGAGATTTTCACATACATAATATTTAAAATTATTCTATTTACATAACTAACACATAAATATTAGAATTTACTTATCTACCGCCTAAAAACAGTTCCCCTCATCAATAATATCACTCTGTTACATCCCATCAAAACCACACCCCGACACCATCTTCTTCGATCGCCCCGCCTCATCTTCACTCGGGATTTGCCACTCAAGACTTGCCTTAGGTTAACAAGGTTTGCTTTTCGTCTTCTCCATTTCGTCTTTGTTGTTGTTGTTGTTGTTTGCTTTTCAGTTTTCTCCATTTCATTATCAACTTGTTTGCTTTTTTGTCTTCTCCATTTCTTCGTTGTTGCTAGCGTTTTCTTTTCATCTACTCCATTTCTTCATTGCTTTCCGTCTTCCTGATTTCATTTTTGTCTCTTTAACTTTTTTGTCTTCTCCATTTCTACATTGTTGTGTTATTGCTGCTGTTGAAGGGTCCAAATAGTCTCATGTATTTGTTAGTCTATGAGAATTTGCTTGGTTGTCTATGTAAAGCTGGGAAATTTAGAGAGGCATGTAAGCTATTAGATAAAATGTCGATTAGTGATAAACAACATGATTCAATTTTGGGTACTAATGTAAAACCTAGAAGGAGGTCAATCTTTCATCTTAACTCTTTAAATTCGTTATTTGAGACAATGACATTTGAAGCCTACTTTCGATTGTTGTGCAACCATGGGAGGCTAATGTAAAATATGTAGAAAATTGATTACTTGTTACAGTGCATATGAAATACTATGGATTGCTATCTTTTTTATAGCTTCGAATGTTCTGTAATTAGATACCTATAACAAAATTTGCATTCTTATTTTTGAATGTGTATTTTTATTGCTTCTCAAGTTCTAAAGCCACTGTGCAATGAGTTCAAGTCCCTCGACAGCATCAATGAGAACCCTAAATAACCAAATATATTATCATTATAATTTGTAATATATAATTGATACCTCCTACAAAGCTCGTAGTAGTGGAAGAAAATTCTATTGATGCTCTCATAAAAGATCAGAAGATGATTATGGTTATTTTAGGTGGTGTGAAATTGTGAATAACTTAATGATTTGCCGCCTGCTATGAATCGCCTAAGAAGTTCCAATGTAGCCGAAACTAATCCAACTCATTTGTTTCAGTTACAGTTGAGTTTCTTCAAATTAAAATATTGCTAGCGATCGTGATAATCCTAATTTTGTTGGTAGCAATTGTTGTGAACTCTCTACCAAAGAGTTGTAGTTGTAATTATTGATTCTCCTTGAAATGAATGTAATTTTGATGTATTTGTACTTGTACCGATTGGAATTGCTCTTTCACCTGTGAATGTTTTTTTTTTTTAACTAGTAGAATATTATACTGTCATTTTATATGTTGTTATTAAGTGTTATTTATGTACTCAAATGTATTCTTTTTATATGTTGTGGATTAGTCCAAAAAATCACAAGGTGTGATTTATATGTTGTAATTAAGTAAAGCTTTGTTGTAAAAAGATGAAAGACCTTTGTTGTAATTAGCTTTGATGACAAACATGACCAAGACTTGCTATAATTAGCTTTGATGACAACCAAGACCAAAAAAACATAAAACAGCAACGGTGCAATTAACATGACTGATTTGTAGGATAATTGATTTGGCTCCTATTAGCTATATTTAAGATTTTTGCAGATAGTGAGATGAGCGATCTGGGATCTACTAACCATTTTGTATGAATAAAAATTCTGCAGGCATTAGAAAGTGTTATTTGGATCAATGTTGGCCTTCTAAGAAGAATACAAAATGCAAAAGGACCCACATAAAGTATTATTAGCCTAAAAAAAACTAAAGTAAAATTGGCATATCCCAAGGACATAGAATCTCTACGACGGATTGGTAGTTTTGCACGAGCACTCGATTTAGTAGACAATTGATCACCGTGCGGAATCCCTTCACCAATTTTGCCACCTTCCACATTTAGAGGGTTATTACAAGTGTTTCTATGATGTCCCCATAAATTGCAGTGACTACATTTATGGCCTAGTTTTATTTTCTTCCAACTTCTAAGAAATTTTTAATTCATATTTCCTTTGGTCATCCACATGATCGAAGTGAACTTAGTGTGCTTACCAGTTCACCATCACTGGCTACAAACCACAGATCCTTCCCTAGAAGGATTGTAATTGCTCCATCATAATTCATACACCATATTGTATCAAGCCATAAAACATAAAGGTTAAGACAAATAACGTAAGCACAAGTTGCAACTGAAAGAGGCATAACACAAACCAATATGAGTAGAAGTGATCGTAAATGTACGTGTGCCATAAGGTGTGTTGTTTTGTTCCAATGAAAGTAGCGCTATATACACACGGTGATGTTGGTGTTTGAAAGCGGATTTTGAAAAGTTTAGTTTTCTTTGGGAATTTTAAAGTTGATGTTGAATTTAGATTCTAAAATCGAGCATCCCATCGAAAGAAATATACCACCTCAAGAGGTGGAAATAAAATTTCTGAATGGGGTTAAGATTTAGAATTATAAATCCCATCTTGAATATCGTAACTAGATTTAAGAGAGAACTTTGTATGGCCCCAAAGGGTCAAAATAAAATTCAATCAAATATCGAGCTACGATAATCAATGGAAGTGTTCGTTAATTTCATATTCGAATTCATTTTAACAAAAGATATATCTCCCTGAAGGGAGAAGATATCATTTGTTAATAATCGTTCGAACATAATGATAACGATCGTCAATAATTTAACTTTCTCAAAGAAGACTAATTGAGTTTTGAAAATTAGTTTTAAAAAAATCAGATGTGGGTTCTAAATCTCCTACGAGCGTAAGCCCTCGTAGTTAATTACATCGTAGGAGACCGGAGTCTCCTATGAAAACTCTCGATTAGAATAACGACATAAATTTTATTTAGAGATTTTCTAAGAGTGATACCAAGGAGGTGAGTTTGGAACTCAAATAGGGAGTGGATCAAGTTTGAATAGTTATTTTGGATTCAAAGGAGGAAAGGTGGGAGACACCTTGGGATTCTAAAACAATTCAGAAGTATCCTGACCTAAGCTAAGTGTTGGGCTTTAAATTTTAGATTGAAAGAGGATTTAGTTTGAGCTGAGCATTTTATTCAAAATTTGGGATTATATTCCTAGAGATTGGGGTCTTATGATCCAAAAAAAACTGCCCCAGATCCTAAATCTAAATTTGGACACTGGAATACGGTAGTCCGAACCTAACTAATGCAGTGCAAAACCTGGACTTATCCCGGCCTGGATTGGGGAGTCAGCTAACCACCTAGGCAATTAAAATCCATGAGTCCGATCTTTTGATGCAAGAGTGGTAGGATATTTTTTGTTAAAGTTTTGAGAAGTCATGGCTGACATCTAGAGATTGTCCTAAGTGGCCCCTTGAGTTATGTTGGGTGAAAATGCTAAAGCAAATGCAATTAAAATTTTAGACACACTTTTAATTAATTTCTAATGCAATGCATGCTGATTGACTCGATTAAATGCTTAAAATGGAATGAAGCAGTTTTTAAAAGGCTTTAAATAGATTTTATCCTAGAATGCATAGACTCCCCTAGACAGATCTACACCCTCATAGGCTAGGTGGTCTGCCAAAACTAGCAGGCGGGGTGGTGCCTAGCAACTGGAAAGAAAATACAGCAAAGTGCTATGAGAACTCCCGGTGACCCCGGGCTTACTTTTTAGAAGCGTTAGAGTTTCTATGTTATCATAAATTATTTATTGAAGTTTAAGTAAAAGAATTTTTCTGTCCTCACGAGCCTCCGATTGAATTCAGGCTAAATAAAAAAGAACGACAGGCAATCGTCAAAAAAATTAAAAAAAGTAGGCAACTCTATACGCAATCAAATCAAATCAAAACACATTAAATAATTAAATTAATTAAGTAAATGTCCATATGCAAATTACCTTGCTTATTACAACCCAGATTTACAGAAATTAAAAGTGGTCGGGCACCACTAACAATAACCCGGATTCTAATCCTAATACAGACGCAAGTGACTTTGAGTGGGATACTCTTTGTCTTCAACTCCTCGGTCTTCTCCTCCTCGAACTACTTCGATTCTTAGTGGCTGGATACCCAAATGGAAAAGAAAACTCTTTCCTCGAGGGGAAGGTTTCTCTTTCCACTTTGGTAATAAAGTGATCCAAAATTAGAGTTTCAAATGGAGAAGGACCATCCCTCGAAGTAGTATCCTTTTCTCTTTGGAGTCCAATCTTTAGATCAATGTATCTCAAACTCAAAGTGCTACTTTCATAACTCAATACTTAAGCAAATTACATAAATATGAAAATAAAAATTCTAGACTCTCCTACAGGGTTATCCTAAGCATTTGAATATTAAAATACATCCCAAGCAGTTATATATATATGCAGAAAAGTAAACACACTTGGCCATGCACTTTTTATTCGGGGGCTAAGCAGCTGAAGCACCTGTAGCATTTACATTTATAATTTATTTAGCCCCATTTATTGCCCTGCACTAGCGTGGCCACCTATAAAAAATTCAGTGAGCATCCAGATCGTTCCTAACCTAAGGTTAATCTAATCGTCCAACACATCAATTCACAGAGTGTAGAAAAAATAAGCAAACACATCAATCAATTTCAATCACAGCATGCAATAAAAACTCAAAAAACTCGGCACACAGCAAAAAAATAAACACCTGCCTAGCCTAGATCTAGAGTCAGTTGTCCTAGCAAATCATCTAAAGTGTGTATAGAAGGTCGTGTGGCTGGGGTAGATCCTAGGATGGGTAATTTGTTAAAGTTATTTAATATTTGAGTTTGTTGAAGGCTAAAGGAGGGCTTTATGTTTGAGTGAATGTATTAATATGTTAAGGCTTGATTTAAATGTATTTTAATTATTAAATGATCGCTATCTTTGTTGCTCACCGAGGCCATGAAGTTTATTTCACCTTCTTTGGGGCTAAGTTAATAGCCTCGTAGGCCTGTGTTACCAAGTAGTATTCGGGGTTGATTAAGTTGATTTAATTTATTAGAAATTAAAGATCAATTAATATTAATTAATATTAATTAACTATTAATTTTAAAAGTTAAATTAATTTATATTTTCTATCAATAGGTTCGTGGCATTGTGCCACCAAGCTCGAGGAATCAGGCCTCCTTAGGACACTTAGCCCAGCAGTCCGGAGTGGTCTATCATAAAAACCTTGCTAATGTAATTGAATTAAAGATTTTAATCAGGTTAAGTAATTATAAGTAACTTGATTTTGATATTTAACACTCCATTGAATCCATTCGTGACGTTGTGCTACCAGGCTCGAGGAACTAGGCCTCCATAGGACACTTAGTCCCGCAGCCCGAAGTAGTCCATCCAATAAACTTCATCTTTAGAGTGGTTGTTGTGTATTTGAGTGTTGGTTAAGTATTTTATTAATCAAATTAAAGTTTTATGAAATTTTAATGAATTATCATATTTTTAGAACTTATTGGAATTATTTAATTATGTTAATTAAGGGTTCAAAAGTTGACTTTTCAAATTAAAGTTAGTTTTGCAAGTTTCAAAATTTTCATAAATACTAGAACTTATGATGAGTAGTTAGACTGTTGGCACACTCAATTTGAAAATTTTTATGAAAAGTTATGATTTTTTGAAGTTTGGACCTAAATTTGAACTATAGTTGACTAAAAAGTTAACTTTTTAACTTTGACTAGATTTTAAAGGTTTGACATTTTTAGAATATACTAGATCTTAATTGGAGTTGAATAACACTAAGTTTGTTCAATTTGAATTTTTTTATAATTAGTTATTAATTTTCAAAATTTTCCTAATTATTTGAATTTATTGCTTAATTAGGAAGGTTTTGATCATTTTGATCTAAACTCATGAAAAACTGCATGGAATCACTCCCAAAGGTCAGAGAAGACCCATGGGGGAATTTCTAAGTGTTTGTAAATTATTTGAGATTTTTAATAATTTTTAATTAATTAATTTAATTAATTATTAATTTTCATTAAAAGTCAAATTATTGTTGAATTAGGAATCCAGTCAAGGGGCTTTTATTTTTTCTAGGTAGAGAGCTAATTTTTGGTTAGTTTGAGATGTTATATATATATTTTAGACTTAATTTGGATTTATTATATATTTTTAATGTTCTGGGTCCTAAAAAGGGCTGAAACTTTGGATAATTAATTTTCTAACCTAATAACCTTCAAATTCAATGAAATTTAAACCTAAGGTGCATCATGTCACTAAGTTTTCTATGTTCAAGTTTCACCTCTATTGGGTGTGTGTACAATTCCCTAAAAAATTTCAAAGTTTCTAGACTTTTCCTTAATTATTTTTCCTAGGTGTCTCTACTATTCAAATAGGCTTGAAATTTGGTGTGACTAACCCTGATACATATTCAATCATACTGCAAAAATCATGAAATCTAATTCTATAAAAAAATGGAGTTATAAATTTTCAAAGTTTTGGGTCCAAAATGGACCCATTTTTTTTAAAATTAATGCACAACATTCTACATAGCAGCTGATCCTAGAAAAATCACAGTATATGTCTAAGGTGCTCAGGAACATTCCACCAAAATTTGGGATCCATTTGATCCCTGTATTGCACGAAAATTGAAAAAAACTAAAATTAAATAAATATAATTTTCTCACAATCTAAAGCTAAAAAAAAAAATCTAATTTTAATTTTAATAAAATTTACAATAATTTATCTTTCCAATGAGCCCAAAAACGTCCAATTTGGTGAAAAATTCATTTTTTTAATTTTGGAAGTTCTGGATATTTAAAGCATTTTTTAAATTCAAAATAATAATAAAAGGGCGGCATAAATGATTGCACTGCTGCCGCCGGCACCTAGCACGTGGCGGACATGTGTCGACGCTGGAGGCATCACTTAACCACGTCGGATCCAACGATCTGTCGGTCAAAACAGGAAACAACGAGATCGACGGCCAGAAATTCGCCACGTGGCCCGCCTTGACCACGGGAGATCCCGCGTTCGAATCTAAGGGCAGGCCGCGCGGTCTGCCTTGATCTGGACCGTCCGATTTTCGATCGGACGGTCCAGATCTGTCGATCCTATGTAGTTCATTTTGAATAGGAAACTTTAAATGCTTATATCTCCCAAAATACTTAATAAAATTTGATGAAATATGAATTGTAGCTAGAGGGCAACATAATCTTGCAATGCCTGGAGTTTGGAGGCTCTATGTATTACAGATTTTATATAGTTTCAAATTGAAATTTTAACTAAAAGTGAAGATAACTTACAATCTACCCATGGAATTTTCAAACTTGGGCTCCTTTTGCTCATGCTGATGCTCTCTACAAGTTTCCTGAAGACCCCAAAAGATTTTGATGGTTGGATTTGAAGATATCGAAGAGAGATGGTGTTTCTCTCTTTTTCCACTAAAATGATGATTTTAATGGTGGAAATGGTTGGAAAAGGCTTGGAATGGAGTTAGGAAGTGGTGGAGAGTGTGGGAAGCTCCTGGAGAGTATTGGGGCTGCTGGAGTTTGGGACTTAGGCAAAAATTAAATAAGAAGAGGGATTAGGGCAAGTTCTCCACACCTAACCCTCATACTTTGAAATGAATGGCTTGGATCTCATCATGGGTGCTTTGGATGCTTGCCAAGTGTCCCATGAGCAGCCCAAAACCTGGAGAAGGTTGGTGGATTGATGGGGACTTGCCTTGAGTTAAGTGAGGGGGACCACACCCTTTTTCTCCATTTGGCTAAACCAAGCCTAAGCATGGCTTAGGGGGGCTGCTTTGTGGCCTCTTAGGAAAGGGAATTAGTCCCTTTTGAACAGGTTGGGGCAGGTTTTGGGAGAGGGAAAAGCTTGCCCATGTGGCATGGTGAGGTGGCCATGGTTTAGTCTCATTTTAAGGGTTTGTTGACCCACTGACTTGTTGACCAGTCAATGGTGACTCATGAGGCGTTCAACGGGATGTATTTGGCTGGTTGATTGGTTGGTTAAGTGCTTGGAGCAATGGGTATGGGATTTTGATCAAATGAGTGGGATTGGAGAGGATTTTGGCCCTCCCAATTAGGTTGACCAAGCCAAATCAAGGAAAATTTGAGTTTGGGAGTTTTGGACCTGATTGGAGTGTCCAAACAAATAATTTTGAAGTGTTAGATTAGTTTAAAATGGATTCAAATGTTGAGAATAACCGTGGTTGGGTTAAGGGTGAATTTGGTTAACCAAAGTTGACATGGTCAACCAGGTCAAACTAAAGAGTGGGTTTGATTTCAATGAGTCTCAAATATCATGGGAAATTCATTGAGAGAGGTTTCAAAGGTTAAAAATATTGAACCATGTTGAGTTTTGGTCAAAAGTCTAAAAATCCCTTTAAAGGGCATTTTGGTCATTTTGACCTCTGGTCAATCCTGGGTCAAAGTGAGTCCAGAAAGATATAGGTTAGTGTTGAATATATCAATATCAAAGGTCTGGAAGTGATTAGAGGGTTTGGAGAAAATTCCAAGGTTAAAATTTGCTAGGTGACGGGTCCAGTGGCACGGGTTATAAATATTTGAAGGTTTTGCAACCTTTGGGAAAAGATTTAGTTTCTGAGTTTACAAGTGTCGGATTGGGCTCAAATTTGGTGAGATGGTCCTAGAGACATGTCTAGATAATATGAAATTGATATATCATGAATCAGAGATCACTTGATTGGGTTTCTAGGTGATAGGAAGTTCACCCAGAAAGGGTTTCAAGACCTAGGTCCTTGACTTTGAAGGTTTGATTTGGAATGTTGGATTTGTGTTGGATTTAAGAGTTAAATGATTGACCTTGAACCATCCATATCAATAGAAATTAAATAAAAGATTGAAATTAATTGGATATGATTTGGAATTTGATTGAATGTTGATTGAAGGCCAGATTAAAGATTGAGTTGAAAGGTAGAGTTGGGTTTGATTGGGATTGAATTGGGTCTTTATTACGACCTTTATGGCTGAGGGATGGACATTTTTCCATCATTAGGTCACTAAATAGAAACCCAAGTGGGTCCTAGTGACCTCATACAAAAATGAGATCAACAGGTGATCCAGTCAATTATCAGAATCCCTAACAACACTCATTATTCTCTGTGTCCACCTCGTGATGTTCATGACTGCCCTTAACCTCGGATTTTGTTGTTGTTGATTATCGAATAATAATTGTTCTTTCCTTGTCGTGATATCTTCGATGTACTCTTCTACATGAGGAATTAGTAGACCTTTCCAAGCATCAGAGTTTAACTCTCTATGAGAATGTTGCGCCATAACCATGTCGACCAAATCAATCATAGACGTACTTTTAGCTTCTTCTACCCATGAATTAATAGCTTCTTTTACCCATGTAGTTATCGTCAACTAAGCCGAACATTATATCTCTTACTAATTCTCTTGAATGCCAATTTTTCATATATGGCAATGACAATCCAAAAGTTGTCTCTAAGTTATTATTGATGTCCTTTGGCGTGATATCAGGATTTTTCTTCACAATGTTTTTGATTTCATGAGCCACCCAACTTATAGCAGCCTGCTTGTTTTCAGCTCTATTGATAAATGCGTCAAATGTAATTTTCTAACTTCAAAGGAGTGGCCATCAGAACATAATGAGGCACATATTCTCCATAGACAACCACAATATGTGCAAGTAGCTATTACTCTGAATTTGTCAGTAGTTGTTTTATCTTAATAGCAAAATTATGTAAAATTGCGTTAAACCAAATTGCTGGTTTAAAACTTTTGGAATCCTCAAAATGCGAACCGACACGTAGAGTATTTGCATCATCAATCTGAGCTAGAAAGAAACCATCGTACATACCCCATCTACTATAATGTCATTGTTGTCACCAATCTTTGAGCTTAAATGATGCATTTTAACTAACTGATTGTCAATTGCAATTTGAATATTTTGCAACTAACACATATCTTCTTCGTGAAATTTTACTGCAACCACTACCTCAATTCTATTCATTTCATAATAATTGTTAAGCATGTCAAGTGTATTAATATCACTCGTAATTAACTTGTAATTTTTAGGCAAAGTTCTGCTGATATGATAGTGTAAGTCAATGGCATGAACCTTAAGTAATGGATAGAGTGCTTCAGTGCGTTCTTTTAACAACAAAAAATGATTTCATTTCTCTGAAGCTTTAAGGTTTTCTGACTTCCACCAATAGATTTCATTCGATTTTATCCCTGCACCTCACTCCAATATTCACCAAAATTGAGGACAATGAAGTAAAATTTACTCAAATCCATATTTGTGAATGCAAATATTAAAATGTGAAATGAGTTAATCTATATCACTTATATTCAAAGTAAAAAATAGCAATCCAATGTATTTTTTGGCTAATTATATTTCAGTAAAGCTCATTTCAGATTAAATTCAAAGAAAAAATCTGATAAAGTTACTTATATAAATTCAAAGTAAAATATTATATTTCAATTATTACTGTTATATAAAACCAAACCAAACTCTCCTTAATCTGTATAAATTCAATTATGCAATATTTAAAAGCTGAAAAATAATACTTATATAATACCCAATAATTCTATAAAAGCTGAAAAAAAATCCTAAACTCTCCTTAATATGGGTCCGGAGACTTCGGACGGCGGATGCGACTCGTGAGACACCCTCATAAAATGCTGAGCGAGCCTGACGGCCTTAGCGAATGGAGGCGGGTTGTGCACAGGCCGATGCATCATAACATTATTTATCCCTTTTGATATCCTTTCACATGATATCCCATCCCATGGATATCTAAATTATGATTTTTCATTTTCAAACATGAGAAGCATCTCAATAAAAATAACAATGTGTATAACATGTGCTTTTCTCCATTCCATATTTTTACTGTTATTATCTACCCATGTCTACTTATCTATTAACCTATTACTTGCATTTATCTTCTTAAATTCCACCTCAAATAAAAATTCTTGAAACTCCAATAAGTAAACATAGCAAATTTAGCAATTCAAAATGTTGTGTTTGATCGCTTCAGAAAAATCATTTTAATATAAGATATAGGTTGCGAACCTTGCTCTCACGAACTTAGAATTCCCTTAAATTTTCCTGGAGGTAGATTGAGTTTAATATTTAACCAGATTTCTCCTGAGAGTAGTGTCAGGATTTATTTAGATCTAGGTTCTACTTTCTATGTGCGCAAGCCCTCATAGTTAATTACCCCTCCTAACGCATTAGAAGAGCACTCTCAATTAAGAATGAAATATACTCAGCTTTCATATAAGGAATATTAGAATGTGCAACAGAGTTTTAAAACTTAGTTATGGAGGATGGAGGTATACCCGATCAAGATCCCATGGTTTCGTCATCCCGGGTATACCGTGGTTCAATATACCAACACTAACAACCATTGATTGTAGTGTCTAGAGAATCTGATTAGCAGCCATGGGTTGCCTCCTCTCAGGGATCCCGAGTAGACTGAAGTGGAGATGAGTAGATTTTAATTTAGGTTAGTTTGGGTTGGGGCTTATAGCTTCCTTAGAAGTTGCCCGTTAATTTATTTAGTTTGGGGCTTACGGCTTCCTTAGAAGTTGCCCGTTAATTTATTTAATTTGGGGCTTACGACTTCCTTAGAAGTTGCCTGATAATTTATTTAGTTTGGGGCTTACGTCTCCAATTAGGAGTTGCCTGATGATTTATTTAGTTTGGGGCTTACGACTCCAATTAGGAGTTGCCCGATGATAGGTCTTACAACTTAGCCCTTATAGACTAGGATGCCCGGGGGATTTGAGTTTTAGATTTAGGGTCGTTCATTTAGAAGTTTCCTAACGCGTGGGTCTCAGTGCTTCGCTTAGAAGTAGCCCAAATAGCAGGTCTTACAGCTTAGTCGTATAGACTAAGATGCCCAATTAAGGGGTTTGTAGATTTAGGATCTAGGGTCATTCATTTAGAAGTTTCCTAGTATGTGTGGGTCTTACTGCTTAAATTAGAAGTAGCCCAGGGATCTTTGGTTGGATAGGTCTTATGGCTTCCTTAGAAGTTGCCTATCGGTTTGTAGTCATTTGCTAGTTTTGACACTAGAAGGTGGTTTTGACACTTACTTGCCAATGGTTGTTTTCTACCCTAGCTTTCAGTAGTATTTTATTATTTGCTCTTGTGCTTGTAGTTCTCTTCATACTATAGTAGTCGGTTGCTCTAATTTAGCATTGTGTTTTTCCTGCAGTAGTAGTTTTCTTTGCTCACAGTGTTAGCTCTTATTTTACCAGTACTAGTTTTGTTTCACTATTAGCTTTATTTTTTATATATTGAGCTGATATATATATATATATATTTGCTTGCTTACAGGTACAGGGTACTTGTAACAGATTTGAGAGAGCACAAAAATGTTACGACTCGGACTCACAAGTTTCTGTTTTGATGATAACAAATATTATGGCTCACATCTTCTAATATTTGGAATGTATATTTATTTTTGTGTGTACTAACATTTCATGAACAGCATGCATCAATACAAGAAAGATTCAAGACTCAAGAATGAGTAGAATAGGCTTTATTGTATTTCTCATTGATGTACTTTTTAATTCCTTGAGTCAAGTCCTATAATGGTATATGTTTATTTATGATCATGTGTACACATACTTAGGGGGAGTGAGATCCTATCAAAACCAGAAGTTCAACTTTTAAACAGATCGTACTGGACGATTTCTGATCGTCCAGGACGATCTGTTCATTGAACTAATCATCCTGGACGATATTTATATCGTCCTAGACGATCCAATATGATCTCAAAACCCTAGCCGCCACGACAATTTAGGTAAGGATTTAAGAGTCAAAATTTGTTCTAATCGTCCTGGACGATCTATATATCGTACTGGACGATTTGTGCAAAATTTATTCTGATCGTCCTGGACTATCCCATGATCGTACGGGACTATCAGGTCAAATTCTGCACATCGTCCTAGACGATCCTGCGATCGTCCTGGACAATTTTTGGTGGCAGAATTGAGTTTTTAGGATTTTCTGAAGCCGTATTTTGGAGCACATCGTCCTGGACGATCCTGCGATCGTCCTGGACGATTTTTGGCGGCAGAATTGAGTTTTTAGGGTTTTCTGAAGCCGTCTTTTGGAGCACATCGTCCTGGACGATCCAGAGATCGTCCTGGACGATCTTTGCCGCCAGAACTAATTTGGAAGGGTTTTTGGAGCTCTTTATTTAAGCTTTCTCAAGGCACTTGATAGGTGTCTTTGGCAGCCATTGAGGCTTCGTTCTTTTGGAGAAAACTTGAAGAGAGAGCTTGAAAGGGAGAGAGGAAAGGGTGGAGTTTGAGAGGGAGAAGAGCCTGGGAAGGGGGTTTCTCGAGGGAGTGTGGGGGGGTTCACACGGTTGCTCCGGTAGACTTGCACCTAAGTACCGTCGGATTCAAGGCTTGTCTCGAAGGAAGTTTTGGGAAGAAGAAGTGCTCTTTGGTGTCAAAGGACCCGGCTAATTCGCCGCACCGGGGAAGGTGGAAGTGATTTTGTAAGGACTTCTCCGCCTAGCTGTGGGGGCTGAAGGAGAGATACTTTTGGTTTAGTGCAATACTTGGAGGGTGCCTCCGAGGAGTGGACGTAGGTCAGGTTGGACCGAACCACTATAAATCCGGTGTGTTCTTTCTTATTATTTTTTCGCACTTTATTTTATTGCGATTATCTGCTTGGGTGATATCTGTGATTGATCTTTTTATCGTTGTTTTAATTCGTTTCTGCTGCACATTATAAAAAGATTTTTGTTTTGTTTCAAATATCCAATTCACCCCCCCTCTTGGTTAGCCTCGGGACTAGTTCACTATGGCTTAACATCCCTTTCGAACTTTCAAGTGGTATCAGAGAGGGATTCAAAATTTAAGTTTAAAAACTTTTGAATTTGATCCATGGCTAACTATAACAATCGTAATATTGCGGAAGGTTATTCAATCACCCGGCCACCACTTTTTGAAAATATTACTTTTGATTTTAAAAAAATTTGCATGTCTACTTTCTTGAAATCTATTGATTATCGCATGTGGCATATGATTCAAATTGGTTATTCTGCACCGTCACATATTATAAATGAAATTAAAATTGATATTCCCTTTTCTGAATAGAGTAGAATAGATCAAATCAATGCTCAATTAAATGCTAAATGTTTAAATTATTTTTTCTGTGCTTTGAATTCTGATGATTGTATGTTAATATCTGCATGCACTTCTGGCAAAGAAATCTGGGATAAATTATGCACTAGATATGAAGGTACTTGTGAAATCAAGCAATCAAGGCTAAATATGTTAATGCATGATTATGAACTTTTTAGCATGAAACCTTATGAAACGATCTTGGACATGTTTACTAGGTTTTCTCAAATTGTGACATCATTATATGCTTTAGGAAAAGAACTTTCAAATTTTGAAAAAGTTAATAAAATCCTACGTTCTCTACTTGCTAAATTTGATGCCAAAGTCATTGCAATTTCTGAATCAAAAAATTTGAATGAATATTCTATTGATAATTTGATTGGCTCACTCATTGCCTACGAGCAAGGTTTGGGTCAAAAGCTTTTGGATGCAGATAAAACGATAGTGCTGAAAACTGAAGACATTGGAAAAAACAACTCAGAAAGTGATGAAAGTGAAGAGTTAGCATCAGCAACAAACAAATTAAAAAATCTACTAAGGCACAAACATCAACATCAAAAGTGGAACAAAGGTAAAAATGGTAAGAATGTAAAGTTTTCTTCTGATGTTATTTATTTTGGATGTAGGAAGCCTGGACATATGAAAAATCAGTGCCCGAACATAAGAACCCTTCCTGAAAAGGAAAAGGATAAAACTAAGCAAATTATAATAAGGGCTGATAATGCAAAACGAAAAATGTCCTGGGCAGATCTAGCTTCTGAATCATCAGATCAGGAGCAAGCTGATGTAAATTAATGTTCTTTTTGTGTGTTTATATTTTTTGTTTTGTTTTTCTGTTACTATTATTTTATTCATTATGTTTTCTGTGTTTTAGTATTTTTGTTTTTCCTTTAAAAATTTTATTTATGTTTTTTATTATTCCTCTGATCAAGCACACACATAACACCTCTTATTTTAAATCTTTTTTTTTAAGATTCTAAAAATGAAAAATTTACCTCCTGTATTTTCTAAATACTTTGTTAGTCGTGGTGGATTTCTCTAAAATCAAGTAAAGGAAGGAAACTCATGATTTTGTCTCTCTGTCTCATTTCTTTGAATAAGGCTATCTTATTTTTGAGTCAAAATCTGTTTCAGATTACAAATTAGTTTTTGAAATTAAAACTTTTTTCATCTCCCAACATTTTTTCTATCTCATAGGAATCTTTTGCAAATTATTGAACTAACTTCAAGATAATTTTATTCAGGTTGTTCGTCTTTATCATAAGAATAAGGTTTGCTGATTTTAAAGATTTAGAAAGGAGGCAATCAAAAGATGCGTAGTGCGCCAAACAAATTGAAAAGATGTACAAAATGAGCCCAAAACTGAAAAGATGCGAAATTGCCAAATTAAATACACAAAGTGTATCAAAAATTAAAAGATGCACAAAGCGCCAAACAAATTGAAAAAGAGGTACAAAATTAGCCCATAAAAGCTGCTTCCATTCTTGTAAATCTCTAAAGTTTAGAAAACTCTTATGACTTTTTGATAGATTCGTTACTTGAGTTTAAAAATCAAGATTTTTTGATTCATTACTTTGCATCAATCTTCTATTAGATGTATTTCATGAAAGGAGTTTTGAAAGATTTTTGTTTCCTTATCTAATTTGTTCCTTAATTTAGATATTGGCTTAAAAAGTTTTTTCGCCTTTAAAAAAAAAAACCTGAGTTTAGATTTACATTTTCTGATTCTCTAACCTTTCTGGGTTCAAAGAAGTCAATTCATGTCTTACTAAGTTTTGGAGAACCTTAAGAGGTGACTTTTCAAATTTTTGCTCCTCTTTTTGATAATGTCAAAGGGGGAGAACGTACTGTTGTATTTGTGATATTTATTTTTGTGTTATTTGTTTTACATCATATTATTGTTGTAGTTATTTTAAAAATTAAAAAAAAAAAGAAAGTATTTCTCCCTATTTTTAAAAGACTTTTTCTTAGTGAGGGGGAGATTAGGAGAAAATATCTTTTTTGCAAATTCAAACAGTAATGTTTGCCATCATCAAAAAGGGGGAGATTGTTACGACTCAGGCTCACAAGTTTCTGTTTTGATGATAACAAACATTATGGCTCACATCTTCTAATATTTGGAATGTATATTTATTTTTGTGTGTACTAACATTTAAGGAACAACATGCATCAATACAAGAAAGATTCAAGACTCAAGAATGAGTAGAATAGGCTTTATTGTATTTCTCATTGATGTTCTTTTTAATTCTTGAGTCAAGTCCTATAATGGTATATGTTTATTTATGATCATGTGTACACATACTTAGGGGGAGTGAGATCCTATCAAAACCAGAAGTTCAACTTTTGAACAAATCGTACTGGACAATTTCTGATGGTCCAGGACGATCTGTTCATTGAACTAATCATCTTGGACGATATTTATATCATCCTAGACGATCCAATATGATCTTAAAACCCTAGCCGTTACGACAATTTAGGTAAGGATTTAAGAGTCAAAATTTGTTCTAATCGTCCTGGACGATCTATATATCGTACTGGACGATTTGTGCAAAATTTATTCTGATCGTCCTGGACTATCCCATGATCGTACGGGACTATCAGGTCAAATTCTGCACATCGTCCTAGACGATCCTGCGATCGTCCTGGACAATTTTTGGTGGCAGAATTGAGTTTTTAGGGTTTTCTGAAGCCGTATTTTGGAGCACATCGTCCTGGACGATCCTGCGATCGTCCTGGACGATTTTTGGCGGCAGAATTGAGTTTTTAGGGTTTTCTGAAGCCGTCTTTTGGAGCACATCGTCCTGGACGATCCGGAGATCGTCCTGGACGATCTTTGCCGCCAGAACTAATTTGGAAGGGTTTTTGGAGCTCTTTATTTAAGCTTTCTCAAGGCACTTGATAGGTGTCTTTGGCAGCCATTGAGGCTTCGTTCTTTTGGAGAAAACTTGAAGAGAGAGCTTGAAAGGTATAGAGGAAATGGTGGAGTTTGAGAGGGAGAAGAGCTTGGGAAGGGGGTTTCTCGAGGGAGTGTGAGGGGGTTCACACGGTTGCTCCGGCAGACTTGCACCTAAGTACCGTCGGATTCAAGGCTTGTCTCGAAGGAAGTTTTGGGAAGAAGAAGTGCTCTTTGGTGTCAAAGGACCCGGCTACTCCGCCGCACCGGGGAAGGTGGAAGTGATTTTGTAAGGGCTTCTCCGCCTAGCTGTGGGGGCTGAAGGAGAGATACTTTTGGTTTAGTGCAATACTTGGAGGGTGCCTCCGAGGAGTGGACGTAGGTCAGGTTGGACCGAACCACTATAAATCCGGTGTGTTCTTTCTTATTATTTTTTCGCACTTTATTTTGTTGCGATTATCTGCTTAGGTGATATCTGTGATTGATCTTTTTATCGTTGTTTTAATTCGTTTCCGCTGCACGTTATAAAAATTTTTTTGTTTTGTTTCAAATATCCAATTCACCCCCCCTCTTGGTTAGCCTCGGGACTAGTTCACTATAGCTTAACATCCCTATCGAACTTTCAAAAAATAGATGCTTTGAGGCTACTACTATGTGTAGTTTCGAGGGTTTGTTGAGTGCTTTGAGAGTTTGTTTTGGAGAGCTGCCAGTTTGGGAGTTTGCACTTAAATTTGATTAGTGGAAACATTTCATTTATGCATTTTTTTTTCTTAATTTGCATTAATTAGATTGATTAAATGAGTTTTTTTTATTATGTAAAGTTTAAAGTTAAATGTTCAACTCATTAATTTTAAATTTTATATGTTTAAATGTATTAATTTGTTTATTTATTTTTATTATATGATTATTTAAATTAAATTGATTAGATCAATTAATTTAAAATGAAGGTTTAGATTTAATTATTTGATTTAAAAATTGATTGCTCAACTAAAAGCATATTTTAAGTTATTTTAACTTATTTGTTGGTTAGATTAAGGTTTGAATTTTAGGTAAGGTTTTGATAGATTTTATAACAGTTATCTAAATTATTTACTTAATTTGGAAAATTAAAAGAAGATTAAATAATTGGTAATTAATTGGTTAGATGTTTACCAAAAATCTTAAATTATCCGTTTATCCACTTGTATAAGTTAACTGTTTAATTAAATTAGTTAGTTTTATTTAGAATTACATAATTTGACTTATTTAGTTAATTGATTTAGTTAAAATTAATTAATTATCCAGTAATCTGATTACTCGATTAATAGATCTGTTTGACTGATTTGTTAACATGTTTATTAAATTTGATCTCCCAATTTCATTCTTTATTGCACTGAGGCATTAACTTTAAATTTATCACTTAATGCATATAGGTTAAACGCTTCCTGCATTAGATTTTTGTTGACTATTTTATTGAATTTAAATGTGAAGTCTCAAATTAATTAGTTACTTAAATGATGACTCAATTGAATTTAATTGTGAGATTTCAAATTATTATGGATTTAATTGTTCAACTGAATGCTCTCCAATTTGCATAAATCCAGAATTTTGAGAAAATTTCAGCAGCCTCCCGGCGTCCCCTCCCCGGCACCGGGAGGTAAGGAGGGCACTTGCCCTTTTAATCCGCTTGACCGAAAAGATAATCGATGGTCAGGGGCTTCGGGACATTGTCGGGTCCCGAAAATGGTCTTTTGAGGCTTCGATTGCTGATTTTTTGTTTGTCGATTGCAATTATTTGTTGCCGATGGTCGTCGATGGTTGCTGATGGTTGACGATGGTTGCCGATTACTGCCGATTACAAGCATTTCTTTTATTATTATTTTTCCTCTTATTAATAATAATTATTATTAATTTATAACTATTACTGGTAGTAGTATTAGTAAAATATAGTAAATTCTTTTCATTATTATTATTATTAATATACTATTAATAATAATAATTAAAGTATATATCTCTTCTCTCATTCATGTTTCAAGAAACGGCAGAGGCTGATTGTTCGGCTTGCTAGTTCACCAGGGAGTGGGCTATTCAGACGCGAGAGAAGTGCAAGTGTAGGTAGCAGTGAGATGTGATTTGATTTCTTGTGAGGGAACTATAGTTGAGAAGGTATTTCATGTTCTGGCTTGTGTGAGATTGCCTGTGTTGGAAGGCCAAGAAGAATTGGAGGTCCGCCTCAGGCGAAAATCAAGTCACCTGCAAATAGGGGCGAACAGACGGCGAGGAAGACGACCAAGATGTTGCTTGTAGTCGGCCGGCCAGGCGGAGGCGGGAAGCCGGAGTTAGGTACTGGAGGTAGAACCGCAAACTGGAGTGAAGAATGACTCAACTTATTTGGCCAAGAACTGTCACAAATTGAGTGACTAACTCTGGAGGAGGATTCGTAAGGAGGCCAGGTGCAGATATCTGAGTCGGTAGTGGAATGGAGGCATGGACGCCGGGGCAGGATTTTGAAACCGATTACAAGCGCCGGAGCGAATTTTGTTTGCTGGGTTCGGACAGATCGCTAGAGCAGAGAGCTGAAATTCCAATACTTACCTTCGTGTAAGCGGACCCAAATTCTCATTTCTACCTTATTTTATATCAATTGCTTGAATGTATCGTGGGCGTTGTGTGAAACGTGCCACAATTTTTTTTTTAATTCTGATCGTGGCTACGTGCTCAGTCCTTCACATGATAACCGCCAATGAGATTCATAATATCTCTGTTTGGTTTATAGAAAATGGCATAAGAGCCTAAACTATCATTATTTCATTTTTGTTTGTATTGAACACGTCTTCCAAACAATTTTATATGGCAATTTATGTATCATTTTTGGTCTGATGTCATTATTCTCTATTATTTCATGAGCCATGACCATAGCAGATCCACTAGCAAAGCAGCTGGCACATCTTTTGAGAGCTTACCATATCATAGTGCAAGAATTAACAAGCTAATTAAAAAAATATTGACCATGACATTTTTCTTATGGATAGTTTAATCCTAAAGCAAATTATTTTTATGATATAGAATCTCGTCCATATACATTCTTCATAGTTGGAGTAGGATAATAGCATAAATTAGAAGATAATCACCGTAATTCGTCCATCACTAGATCAACATCGGCTATAATTTTGGCTTCCAAATATTTTGTATTTAGAGCTGTATTCGAATGATTCAAAGACTTATCTTGTATAATAACTGGAACCTTCTTTGTGTTGGGTCATGTTTAATCATTCAATAAGGCCTTATTATAAGCACCTGAATTTCATTGCTCAAGGATCCGAGAGAACGTTTCATATTTTAGGGAATCTCTTTGCTAAGTCATGCAACAAAATATGCCATGATTCTGCATCCTGTCGATTACTTCCCATTTTACATAGACACAAATTGTGTAGCCATGTGTTTCTCAATTAGAGATTTATATTAATTGTAACAAATCATTGGCATGCTGCTAACTTCCACATTAGTTGAGTGGAGATTCAACTGATTAACTATAATAGATTAGTTGGTTCTATCATCATTAGCAATATCAAGTTATTTGGAGCTTGTAAACATGATTATTTTAAACTGTTTGATCAAAATAATTATGAAACTTATGTTTCATCTGATCCTTTATATTGTTTATCCAATTAGCATTCATGAGATAAACCAATATCTTAGTAGTTATATGTTCTTGCATATCCATAGTGAATAATATGTGTATTCACATGCATGCTATCAAGTGCTAAGAAAGTGATACTTCTTTAGAAGCCCATATATGTGATGCACTTATGAATGTACTTGCATTCCATCTCATATGATCATGTTCGAAGTGGAATTTTATTTATTAGCAACCAATTACTGGTTTTATCGGTTGCTAATATATTTCTAATAATAGAATATGAAGATCACTTCTTCTTGTCCCCTTCATAGCTGTAAGACCTTTTAAGACACATTTAAGCATCCATTACTAGCTATAACGTCTTTCTTTTCATAATTAATTTCTTTTTTTTTAATCTCAACAAATTGCCTCCCAACAAATTTGTTGGGCATTTTTGCATAATAAATTTGTTGCAATAATCTTTGTGTATTCTAATTTGATTGATTCTCTTTATTTCCTCAGATTATGGCTTTTGATTGGATCAAGCCCCACTCAATGCCTAATTCAGAGCCTTCCGAGGATCAGATTTGGAGGGAAATCGACAGATTTGATCCTTTCCTTTCTGCTTCCATTCGAGATCGTCTATCATGGCATCAGGAGATGCTGATAGATAGGGACATATATGCTGGACTATTCACCCACTCTCCTCGTTTGCCAGCCTATGATTCAGATCTTCCTATGGGTCATGATCCGACGGATTAGGTGATTTCCCTTAGGCTACGCCACAACGACATCAGTTCACTAGATCACATTGTGGAGGGACTGACCTATGGTGTGCAGGACGTGCTACAGCCTGTTACATACCTTGTAGAGCGCACCAATACTGTTAGGCTTTTGAGCTACAGCCTTTCACGGTATGAGGTCGAAGAGCAGCATAACGATTCGGTATTTGGCAGTCCTCTTCAGACGTTACGGGCTATGTGTGTTGGGCCTGCCATATCCTTAGATCACACCAGAGGGTTCTTAGACAGGCAGGAGTCTATAGAGTCATTTACATTTCACTGCTTTACTACAGCCAACTCTCTTACTCCTGGCTTTAGGGATTAGCAGAACATTGGGACAGTGTTACCAACACATGCTAGATTGGGCCAAATGAGATGGCCATTACACTTTGGGATTTGCAGATGATTTTGGGTTTGCCTATTTTGGGCAATCCCTACGAGGAGTGTGTTCCCCAGGATTGTGATCTGTTTAGACATAATCCAGGCGGCCAGTCTAGGAGGGGGAAGTTTGTGTATTCTGATAGCCTCCACCGAAGTTTGGCTCACTACCATTATTTAAACAGACAGAAGAGCCAGCACTGTCGAGTTATAGTTACCTTGGAGGACTAGATTGAGAGCTTATTGAGCCGAGATGCTTACACTATACAGTTAGCTCATCCTCAGGATCCATTTGATACAGGGTTTCCGTCTACTGGGTTGTCTTCAGTTCGGACTTTTGAGCCAGGGTCAGCAGAGGGGTCACAGCCCATTTTTGCTAGGGGAGTTTCAGAGGACATGTCCTTGGTGGCTTTCCTAGCCACTTGATTGTGCAGTTTCGTCTTTTCGAGTTAGGACAGATCCTTTCGTCCTAGTACACTCCTGATGGCCAGCCTAATTGCTAATGGGAGGCAGGTTTCTTTAGCCCCGGCCGTACTTGCACAGATATACCATGGTTTTGGATAGATTTCTGCCTCTTATGGTCATCGACAGCATGCAGTTGAGGTACCATGGCATTATGTCCATGGATGGTTGCATATACACGTAGAGGGGGCTTTTAGTTGCGCCGAGTCACCGGGCTACTATTCATATCACTTCTTCCCCCTATTGAATCAGTTAGCCAGGGCGACCTCAGCTACAGACAGGGCCCAGATCAGATTATTTTTGTTTGCACCCTTACGCATGGTCGGCCGTTTCAGACTTATTTACAGGTCTCCAGTTGGAGATTTACCCTCGCAGAGTTTTGGAGTTTCACTATTAGATTCTTTGACTGAAAGAGACATGCCTATGGTTTCCAGGAGCGGCTTTGTGCCTATTGCTTCTTACTTCGTCAGTATGAGACCTGGATGGCTTTGCTACAGGAGAGATTGCTCTATAGTCTTGGAGGGGTATAACCCCAATAGAGCAGCATGACAGTTTGGCTTTGTTGAAGCCACTCCCTTTGATGGACTTCCAGCGCTTCCTAGGGTGACAGATCAACGCCACTTGAGCTCTCTTTCATTTTCAGCTTGCTTTGAGGTGGCCGCCATGACTTGGGCTTTTCTTCTCTGGTTCGGGACATGTTCACGCTTTTGTATAGCACCTACAGATGCTTCTACTGCTATTTCACACTTGCGGCTGGTCTGGGTTTGGCACACCTTTTCCTCCTTCTTTGAGTTGGGCATTCAGAGATACAGCGGGAGGATCAGGGGCACTGGCTGACTGAGGCATTCGTTAGGGCTGAGGGATTACACCTTTGCACACACAGAGTCTCATAGAGTTTCAAACAGAAGACAAAAAAGGAGTCCTAAGCCTACTTATAGGCATGGCTGCCCTGGTACATATATTAGTATTATTATTTTATTTATTGTATATATATTCTCCCATACGCATATGCATAATTGAATTATAATATTTGCAGCCCCCTCGCATGGGTGTTGGTTGACTTCTCCTTCTCTAGAGAGGGGTCAACCCATGAAAAGGACTTCGTACGAGCAGACATGTTACATATTTGTTTCATTTGAGCATAATATATTAAGTTTGAATATCATATTTTAATATATTTTCTTTGCTTGACTTTCTTTCACTAAGGTGGTAGGCTTTCTCCTGAGCTACAGCCTAGCGGATTTACACCTGTTCCACCAGCTTATTACAACAGTTCGAGTCAGGTACTGGGCACAGGTAGCTCTTCACATCACCCATCATCGGGTGACCTAGACATAGAAGACCGCTCAGGCACCGAGTGTCCACCCACTGCCACTACTGCTTCTGGTGATGTTGGAGGTAAATATTTCTTACATGCCTATTTATTCAATGGCATTTATTTATTATTATTTCTCTCTTTTCACCTCCCTCTCCCTTTTATATATATTTATAGGTGACCGGCCAGCATCTTCTGTGGATCACACTGCTGGTGATCCTAGCGGGCTTGTTGTAGAGCTGGTTATTTTGTCTCCTCCTCTTTCAGATTCCACTTGGGTGATTATCAGTGACTCATCAGGAGGACTTTCACCCGATGTTCAGCTTACTCACAGTGACTCTACCCAGGTACTTCTGGAGAGCGATGCTGATGACACTACGACGGAGCTGATCACCTGTCCTTCCTCGACTCAGGTGGTCCCAAGCTGTTCTTCAGAGGGATCTTCACCAGGTGTTACTTCCCACTTAGGTGACCACCGACCTATAGCTTTTGCAGAGGCCTTCCACCTTCCAGGTATTATTTTATTTTCATTAGCATTTCTTATTACATTATATACACTAATGTATATATTCTTAATGATAGCTCCTCACCTTTCATGTTCTAGGTTTGGAGCTTTCATGTTTTATGTCAAGATCAGTGTTTCGGGCCCGTCGCTCTTTTAGTTGGCGGTGGTCGAGGGGAGTGCAGTATGTTGTTACTGTACTACGAGCTTTACAACAGCGAGTGGACCTCGACGCTTTAGCAGACTTGTCCAGCTTTCACATGGAGGCCTGCTTACTTTTGGACTTTACTGCCTCCTGCAGCCTTCGAGATAGCCTCTTGCAGATGTGGAAGTTTTCCTGTCGCACTGTTGAGTTTGGGTTGTTTCAGCTAGATTACACTTCTCAGAGGTTTTCTTACATGATTCTTACTGATTTAGAGGCTGGGGTTAGAGCTACTTGGGACAGGATGAGGAGAGATCGTCTTGATCTAGATTTTAGATTATAGGCTTTGCACCACTATCAGCAGGACATTTTTGGAGAGCATATTATGCTTCAGGGCATAGAAGTTGAGCTCAGAGTTTTGAGACTGAGGGCGAGAGTTCTTCTGGCGAGACGTCAGGAGGTTAGAGCAGCAGCTGCTCACACTGAGGAGCACTTTTCTTGGATGGCTGTCGAGGTTGAACATTTGGAGCATAGGTTGTCCTTTTCCATGAGGAGTTCGACTCGACACACCGTCGACTGGAGTTTGCACAGTAGCAGCGAGCAATGTTACAAGATCATTTGGCCAGAGTTAGGCGACAGATCATTAATATTCAGTTCAGACTTTGACAACCTTCCTACCACCTCTCTAGTACGTATACATGTATTTATTTATAATTTTGTATTAAATTTTTAGACTTTTATTCTTCTTGACACCTCTACCCTTAGGTTTATGAGCATAAAACATTTAGAAGTTTGGCCCTTAGGCTTATTGATTCTGTTGATGATTTCAACCTTTTAGATAGGTTGATGAAAATAGCTCAACCCTTAGGTTTGTGAGCATGAAAAACTTATAGGCTCTACCCTTAGGTTTATGGAATTGATCTTAGCTCGACCTTTAGGTTTGTGAGCATAAAAGATTCAAAGGTTCAGCCCTTAGGCTTATTGAACCAATAAATTTTAGCTCAACCCTTAGGCTTGTGAGCAATAAATTTTTTAGCAATTAACTATAATGATAAATCATTAAGTCAATATGTAGTTTCATGACTCCTTTACATTATTTGGTAAAAGGATATTTTATAAAAATTGCCTCCTATCTTTATAGGAGGGTGCAAAAGATATCTCCTGCATTTCAGGATGATATATATAAATTGCCTCCTGTATTTTAGGAGAGTGTATGTCAAGCGACCCCTGCATTGCTAGGGGCCATGTAAATTTATATCATGTATCACAGGAATATATGAGGGTCATCTCCTGTTGTTATAGGAGAAGTTAAATATTATCTCCTGCCTTTCAGAAAGATATATAAATTGCCTTTTGTATTACAGGAGGAATTATGAATTTATATCCTGCGTGACAGGAATATGTATAAATCATCTCCTATTGTTATAAGAGAGATTAAATATCATCCCCTGTCTTGTGGGGAGATATATATAAATTGCCTCCTGTATTACAGGAGAAATTTTCATCATAACATCTTGTCAATTAGGAGGTTATGTGTAATATTTCTTCAAATATTGGCCATTAATTGGTGGCATAGGCTTTTGACCAGAAATATCTATAAGTTGATAGGCTCCTCCTTCATATACCTTTTCGATAATGAAGGGACCCTCCCATACTGGGTCAAACTTACCACCGATGCGATGGTGGGGGATTATAGGCCTTTTGCGAACTAGCACAAGTTCGCCTTCCTTAAATCTCTTAGGACGGACCATTCGATTGTGAGCCCTAGTCATTCGTGCTTTATAAATTTATAGATTTTGTTGGGCTTGAAGCCTAGTTTCATCTAGAGCTTCAAGTTCTTCTAATCGTAGAAGATTATTTTCTTCTTGGGTCAATTTGTATTGCATAGCAATACGTAGTGATGGTAATTCTACCTCAAGAGGTAGTATCGCCTCTGTTTCGAAGACTAGGGAATATGGAGTAGCTTGTGTCGTAGTCTTATAGGTTGTGCGATATGCCCATAAGGCTTCTGTTAGTTTATCGTGTCATTCCCTCTTATTTTTAGAGATAATTTTCTTGAGAAGTTTAACCAAAGTTTTATTAAATGCTTCGGCTAAACCATTGGCTCTCGGGTTATATATCGATGAATAACGCCAGTCTATTTTATGGCGTTCAATAAATCAATAAATTTTGGCACTTTTAAAGGCGGTATCATTGTCCGATATGATTCGACGTGATACACCAAAATGATAGATAACATTATTCTGAAAAAATTTCATTACATTGTTTGCTTTAACTTCTCTTAGGGGAATTGCTTCAGCCCATTTTGAGAAGTAATCTGTGGCAGCGAGGATGAATCGATGTCCCAAAAAAGAGGGTGGTTCTATATGACCAATTATATCAGTACCCCAACTTTCAAATGGCCACAATACTACTGTAGGATGTAGTGGGTTAGGTGGCCTATGTATAACATCGGAATGCACCTGACATTGATGGTATTTCTTAGCATAGTCAAGATAATCCTTGACCATGTTAGGCCAATAATATCCCATGTGTTTGATTTTAATTTTCAGTTTTAGTCCGGATTGGTGTGCACCGTATAATCCTTCATAGACTTCAGTTATGACTTTCTGGGATTCATCAGGTCCTAGACATCGTAGCCACATTTGGTCAAATGATCTACGATATAGTGTGTCATTCACGTAAGCATATCTTAACGCTCTCTTGGATAATTACAAGGCAATAGATTTATCATCTGGTAATTTACCCTCTTTGAAATAGGTTATAAATGATTCCCTCCAATCATTCTCATCCAATATATGTAGGCTCTCAGGTGTTTATTTTCCTTCGTTGTCTTGTAAGGAGGCCGGAGCTAATGCATGTCTATTTTGGATAGTTATAATGATTAGATCCTCTTGGGAATTTATCATTTCTTTAGCTAACTTTACCAACGCATCGGCTTTACCATTTTCACCACGTGTAACCCTAGTCAGGGTTACCTCAGGGATTTGCTCTAGGAGTTTTAGAGCATGTTCGTGATGTAGGATTAGCTCAGGCTTATTAATTTTAAAAGCACCTGCTATTTGCTTAATTATGAGTTGAGAATCTCCATATATATGGAGTTTCTGAATTTGCATATTAATTGCAAGCTCAAGACCTATTATTAAAGCTTCATATTCAGCTTCATTATTAGTGCGAGGTTCTATTAAGCTATATGAGTATCGCAGTATGCCGCCTTGTGGGGTTACGAATATAAGGCCGATGCCCACCTGAACTATTGGGAGTTTAGGTGGTCGGGCTGGGTTTATTGATGAAGCTCCATCAAAATAGAGCTCCTATTCTCGTAGATGTATTCTCTCTTCCACTTCGAGTATCTGCTCGTCTGGTAGCTCATCATTAAGTAGAGAACATACAAGTAAAGGATGGGCAGCTAGAAAGTCTGCTAGCACCTGTCCTTTAACAGCCTTTTGTAGCATATAGGTTATATCGAATTGCATTAGCAATACGGTCCATCTAGCTAGACGACCCGTCAGAGTGGGTCTAGTCATTAAAAAATTTAATGGATTCACTTTAGATATTAATGTTATCTTATAAGATAACATATAGTGTCGCAATTTTTGCGTAGCAAAAATTAATGCTAAACACTAATTTTCAATTGGCAAATATTTTGATTCAGCCCCTATTAGTCGGTGACTAATATAGTAAAGGACATTTTCTTTGCCATCGAGATTATCTTATGCCAGCAATGCTCCGAGTGATTCCTCCAATGCAGCTGTATACAAAATTAAGGGTTTACCCATAATAGGAGCAGCAAGGATTGGAGGATTCAATAGGTATTACTATGTTATTAAACGCCCCCTGACAAGCATCATCCCACATGAAAGAAGTATCTTTCTTCATCAATCGTGCGAAGGGTTGGCATCTACCCGAGAGATTAGATATAAATCTTCGAATATATGCCAATCTTCCTTGTAATGAACGAAGTTATCTTAGGGTTTTAGGAGGTGGCATTTCCACTATCGCTTGAATTTTATCGGGATCAATTTCTATCCCTTTATGGCGTACAATAAATCCAAGAAATTTTTCGGATGACACACCAAAAGCATATTTAAGCGGATTCATTTTCAAATTAAATTTCCGAATCCTTTCAAATACAACTTTGAGATCATCTACATGCTCAAATTGATCTTTACTTTTTACAACTAGATCATCAATATAGCATTCCACATGCTTATGGATAAGATCATCAAAGATGCGGGTCATCATTCTTTGATAGGTGGCCCCGACATTCTTCAATCTAAATGGCATAACCTTGTAACAGTATATGCCTATAGGAGTTCGAAAGGCAGTATGCTTTTCATCGTCTGGATCCATTTTAATCTGATTATAGCCCGATGACCCATCCATAAATGAGAACATATCATGATTCGACGTGTTATCGACCATAAGTTCTGCATTAGGAAGTGGAAAATCATCTTTCGTGCATGCCTTATTCAAGTCTTAATAGTCAATGCATATGCAAATTTGACCATTTTTCTTCTTTACTGGGATGATGTTGGCAATCCAGTTAGCATATTTTTCTTCCTGGATAAAGCCAGCTTCGATGAGCTTTTTAGTATCAGCGATGACTTGCTCTTCAATCTCAAGTCGCATTCGCTTGGGTGCCTGTTTGATAGGCTGTATTTTGGTGTTGATGGAGAGCTTATGCACTGCCACCTCTGGTGATAAACCAGGCATTCCAGTATAGTTCCATGTGAAATAATCTTTATACTAAAGAAGCAGCATTTTTAGCTCTTCTGCTTTATCATGCGGAAGATTCGCACTAATAAAGGTTGGCTTTGGCTCTTCTTCTGTACCCAAATTTATCTCCTTGAGTTCATCCACCGTAGCCTAGCCACCTTCTTCAAATTCTTTTTTGAGCTTCTTTCAGATCTATTATTAGATCTTCAGCTTAATTTTCAGGTTCCGGCGGTCTCTCATCCTTATCTGTTATGCTGTAGGAGGTTGCATAGATTAGACGCAGACGTTGGGGGTACTCAAGATAATGATAGGATGCTGCTCCCGTGAGACATGACTGTCGAGCATATCCAAGCCCCCATGTTGTAGATAAACCATTACCAATAGGTCTTTGTGCATGCTCGTTATGCCAGAGTTCTCTGAAATAATGGGCTCTTTTGTTCATTTGCACGAAGAAGATATTTATTTCCATGAGTTTTCTCATAATAGGTGAAGGATATTGAGGAACAATTATTCATATATCTTCGTAGTCCCACTCATCTTCGTACTCTATTTCTTGAGCAACATAATGTGGTATCACCTTTGATTCGTAGAAAAGGGATCCACATTCATTGAGACCTCTCTTGGGGGGACATAAAAAGTTTTGAATATTCCTATGTTCGTGTTTGATGAGGTCGTCAGTGTTTTGGAATGCTCCACCGGTATATGTACTATTTTGATGATATTTATAAATATCTGCTCTTCAGATATCCTTATCATCAAAATTAACATATTTTTTAATTTCTGAGATACAGAACTGGGTCTTGGATCCCCTTCCTCTTGTGATTCTGTAGTACCCTTGGGTTGATAAAAGAATTCTTCTTCTTCCTCAATGCTTGATTTATTTAAACACCGCACTTTATTTGCATGATTAGCTTTGTAATCAAGAGGGACAACTACAAGCTCATTCTTTCTTTTCCCTATGATTAGGGGTTTAAAAGTTATAGAGATATCATCATCCTCTTCGGTATCACTACCGAGGTGAGGCACTGAGCTGATTTGCTTCACTTTATTCTTTCCCTTATCTTTAGGCTTTTCTTTATCCGATGTGGCAGCCTGGATTCTCGGAAGATCATTATCTTTTGGCTTTTGTGCTATAAAGTACTTGGCATCATCATAGATTTTGACTTCATGTATCGAGAACGGTTACTCATCACCATCAATACGATGTTCTTCATTATCTCGATTATACTTCATGCATTGATGAAGCGTTGAAGGCACTATGCCATACTAATGGAGCCACGGTCTTCCGAGAAGTACCTTGTATGATGTATTGGAATCAATTACGTGGAATCTTGCCTTTATATTTAGCTCTCCAAAACTTAGAGGTAAGACCATGGATCCCAAAGTTCTTTGCCCTTGTTCATTGAACCCTTGCAGGAACACGGTGCTTTTGGTTAGATATTAAACATCCAGGGCCAATCCTTTAAGTGTTCTGAGGCTCATTAGATTAACAGAGGAACATGGATCGATCAAGATTCTATTAATTTCCACATTATTACTTTCCGGCGTAACATAGAGTGGTCGATTATGATATGCTATTCCTAGGAGTATATCACTATCGCAGAAAGTATATGTAGCAGTATTCTGTGTATATAAAGCCTCTTTCAGGCTTTGCTCAGTAAAGAACGCTTCTTACTGCTCAGGATTTTGCAAGGCTTTGATGAGTGTGTCCCTAAAGTCTTTGGACATAAGAAGGGCATCGTATACACTCAGTAATGGAGGTAGCTTACGGAGATGGGATAAGATATTATAATCCACCTTTGTACTGGTATCTTTAGCCTTTGGTGGATCTCGTGATATAGCCGCTTTACTGAGCTGGATATTCTTATCCTGCTCTTTCACCTTCTTTTGAGGCTGAGGAAGAATTTATTTTTCGCTTCTCAGCTGAATTTGTGTCACTTCTTTGGACGAATCATCTTCAGCATGGTAGTCTTCCGTATTTTCCACCTCTTCAGCTTCTTCAGAATCTCAGCTGCTTCTGAGTTTTGGATATTTATTCTTATGAGTTATTTTACTCTTATTTTTATTATCTGGAAAACACAATTCTTCCTCTAAGTTTGTAAATGGCGATGCCGTATGGCATATTTTTATAGGACCGGCCTTTAGATTAGCCTTCTGAGGATTGAGAGGTCCACCTCATCCTCTCCCATTTCTTCCACCTCTTTGACTTATAACTCGACAAATTTCTCTTGGAATACTCGTCTCTTCTTCAGATTCTGAGTCGAGGTGTAAGTTATCCATATAATCCTCTAATCTGATAGGTCGCCTTGGAGGTTGCTGGTATTCATCGATAGAATCGATGTACCACTGGATTTCGGTCTTCTGTTTCATCAATCTCTTCTTCTTTCTTCTTTGAGACCTGGACGTAGAAGCCTTTTCTCCTTGGTCCTTATAATATTTTGAGGATTTCTTTTTAGCTGATATAGGATCCTCCTCAGTAGAATTTTTCAAGCGGAAGAGTTTTGGATCCACTTCCAATTCTAGAGCATTCTTTCGATGAATGCCCTCAATAACCAAAAGGACTTTCATCATTTGTTTGGACTTTTTTGATATGTAGGTTTCCCAACCTCCTTCATCTTGTTGAGCTTCATTTCCTACATTTTCCTGATAAGAGCTGGAAGAGATGACATTGGTCTTCTCTTTCTTGGGGTTGATCAATACACTATCTGATAGTGTAAGCTCACCACTCCGATAGCTCCTTTCTACCCAATCTTTGAATATAAAATAATCTTCGATTTGGTGACTAATGATCTGATGGTATGGATAATAGTTTGGATCATTAATCATGCCGGCCTGTTCTGGTCGGCGAGACTCCGATAGTTGTAGGCCGATCTTGAGTGCATGTTAGAAGATTTTCCCAGTATAATCTCTCTTAAAAGAATATGGTTTATTAATCTTCTCCTGTAAGGTAGGAACCATCAGCTTTTCCTTCACCTATTTTGTCATTTTAGGCGTAGCCATTTCTCCTTTTTATCAGGAGAAAAAGTAAATGTAGTATTTACTTCATCCCGTTTTGAATCATAAATTCTGAGTTGTTTGCCTTTACTAGCGGGATTGCTGTTGTAGTTGTAGGCGATGCCCCTAGGCTTGGGTAGCCTTTCGAACTTAGCTACACGATCTAATAATTCTTGAAAGGTATTGGTCGTGGCCATTGCTAAGTAAGGAGCCATATGGTCGTCAATATTTCCATGAAAGAGTTCTACAGCATGTTTCTCGGTCAATTGATGCTTAAACCTCATACTAAGGTTCCTCCACCTTGTGATATATTTGGTGACGGACTCATCCTTCTTTCTTCTCTTAAGAGCAAGATCTGCAATCGTCACCTTCTTTGTGGCACCGGTGAACCTTTTAACAAAACATCGTTTCAAGCTCGACAAATGTCTTAATCGAGACATTTGGTAACTTGGCATACCATTCGAAAGCCGTACATGTAAGGCTGCTAACAAATTTACGCAACAACAAGGCATCATTTCCTCCGATGTTACCGCAGGTAGCCTTGAACTGGGCCAAATATTGCCTAGGATTTTCTGTGCCAGAAAATGTTTTGAACTGAGGTGCCATGTATCCTTTAGGACATTCTACGTGGTCGTATTCCATGGGATACGGGCGGCCTACACCCATTAAAGCTTCAGCAGTTTCAGCGGTAATAATTGCTTTCACTTTTTGATTGATAAGATTTTCAATTTGGGTTTTGCTGACTATTTCCTCTTCTTTGAGCGTTGTCAGCATTGGCTCTTGTACCTCTGCTTCTTGGTTAGGCACATCTAGATTAGGAGGAACGGTCTGAATACCTGACGTACCCACATTCTCTTAGGGGTTTACAGGTTGTGTTCTGCCAAGCGCGGTCGCTAGACCAAGTTGCCCAAGCAATTCTTTCATCATAAAGTTCATCTCATCAAGACCAACATTTAATTGAGCAATCTCCTGGTCTTTTCCCTGCCGGAGAGATTGCATTTCTTGTTGTAATTTTATTATAGCTTCGCTAGCCTCCTCTTCCTCCACCTCTTCTGATTGGGGAGGTGTCGTATTTGTAGGCATTGCTTGCTCTTGCATACCCCGCATTTGTTCTTCATTTTGGGGGTTTGCAGCTGCATTCCGGCGAGTCTACATTCTCTGGCTAGGCTGTTCAGAAGTATGGCTAACCACTCGAACGGTTTCAACGTCCATAGGATTAACCTCTTTTATTTTTCCACCATACTCATCATCTAGAGAAGCTTTTTCATCCCAATGATCGACATTGCAGTCATCTTCGACCTCATATTCTTCTTATGGCCAATTCCGACGCCTCCAATGGATTATGGGAGAGTCAGGGCTGCCTTCGTACATAATAGTCTTTCCCTTATCAGCTAGGGTAGGCTTGGCAGGATATTTCTTATTAGAATTTGACATTTGATCACCATTCTTCGACAACATTTTACGAGCCATGCTCTCATAATTGCCCTTCAAGATATTCTTTTGTTTGGGATCTTTTGGTACCCAAACTCGCTGGTTCTTTGCAGCGATCTTCGAATAATTTGCTCTAGGTGTAGGGCAATGTCGGTTACTTGGACCGACAAGTTCCTTTGCATGACTCGACCTGTAGTACGGTCGAAGGGATCTTTGTCTGTAGCCTTGATGGTGTAGACTATCGTGGGATTTTCCCACTTGCCTTCTTTCAAATCCTAGACGCTGTCCAGGCTCCATAGTTCTCGGATTAAGGAAATGAGGAAGGCCTCTATTACTTCCTCGGTAAGGTTTATTTGAAACCTCATTCTTCCAAGAATTTCTCGAAGTTGGAACGACACCTTCGTTCAACAACTTCTTCTAGTTTCTTATCAAATTCTTATTCTTCACAGCTTTCAGTAGCTTGTGAAGACAGGAAGAGACTGTTTCTCTCTTTTCTGTAGGGCTGTCAAATTCGGGTTATGGGTCGGGTTCGGGTCCAACCCAATTTCAACCCGCCAAATCTTGACCCGACCCGATTCTAGGTTCGGGTCACTTTTACGAACCCGAACCCGACCTGGATCAGGTTTGGGTCAACCCAACCCAACCCGACCCGAAATGTAATACAACAGCTCCAAATTTTTTTTACAGTATTTTTAACTGGCAGATTTGCAGCAGCACTCAACAGCATCACAAAACACTTCCAAAATCTAAATGCTCTTAACTAATAATTGACAAGTGACAAAAAGTCTAAAAAGTTAAATTTTATTAAAAAACTTACAAATTTTTTTTACATAATACATAACATAAATTACAACTTATAACTTACAAGCTTAAATTACAAACTCTATAATCTAAAATTACAAGTTCAAATTGCAAACTCTAATTACAAGTTACAAGCTCAAACTTATACAATAGTAACAATATACACTTATACTCTTTAAGTTGAATTCACTCAAATGACAAGCTTAATAAATTCTAACCATACAGATGACAGAATTATAATTTATAAATTAGGATTGATGAGACAGTGCAATTAAAAAGCTTTAATAAATAGCTCAGGTAAACCCTCCAACTAATTCAGCAATTAAAAAAAACTGAGCAAATATTGAATATTTGATATTTCTAAATACTGATTATCTATTAGACTATTACCATCCAAGGCGGCACCCAACAATTTGCACTTTGCATTAATAATTTAGGCTTAATAGAGTATCTACTCTGACCCAAAGCCACATGGTTGCAATAGTACATTAGATTTACCACTAAAGTCTCTCACTTTCAGTTTAAAGGGTTTCTCATCATTGCTTAAGCTTTAGAGTTTAGAAACAGTCCATTGTCCGCCCACTTGCCCAGTCACAGACAAGCCAACTGGGCCATTTGAACTACCCAACATCATTAATTCATTATAGAATATAGATTTACATTTACAGGCTTACAGCAGCGGAGCAGCCAGCAGGTCAGCACTCAAATACAAACGATTTCATGAATGGCAGGCTTATGTGTATGGATATATAAGAAACAAGGTAACAACAGAAATTCAAATCGACAAGCAAGCAGGCAAGCAACTCATAGTACATTCTCTAATATTTCTCAATTATCATCCAATTATAGAACATTCACCAGCTTCTCCTTGAACTTGCTCAACCGTTAAATTTAGAATATCCTTTGTCACAGCTTCAAGCTCAGGGTCATGTAACACTGCAACAAATAGAAATATAAATATTGATTAAATACTTTTCTTATACAATATATTAACTTGAGAAAGGGTTGAAAGATCGTGCACCCTGATCGGCATACAACCAATCTCTTGTACAAACCAAAGCCTCAACAATGTCATGTTTTAGTGCACTTCGATACTGATCTAAAATCCTGCCACTGTTGCTGAAGGCACTTTCGGAAGCCACAGTTGTTATGGGAATACACAACACATCACGAGCCATTGCAGAAACCGCAGGGAACCTATACTGATTGCCTTTCCAAAAATGTAATATATCTAGCTCTATTCTCCTATGAAGTTTGGGTTCATCGAGATATATTTCCAATTCTGATTTTTTAGGCATAATTGCTTCTTCTTCAAATGAATCAAAGTCCTGTTTGTGAAAGTTATGGTTGATAAATAGAGAATTGCATTATATGGAAAAACATTAAAACAATTACAAAAGCAAAACTACCTGAAGAAATTGTGATTTTATTATAATAGAGGGAGAGCGAGTTGATGCATTAGACTGCCTCGTACTTACACTTGTTCCAACCCCAGATGAAATAATCCCACCACTTCCTGTGTAGTTTGCAAACAATGAGAACAATTTCTCTTTCACCTTTTTAAGTTCATATACATAATCACCCTCATACAACCTCGTATAGCACCATTCCACGAATGCAAACTTGTATCGTGGATCAAGAATTACTGCTATTGCTAAAATCACACTAAAGTCCGACCAGTACTTCTCAAATTTTGTTATCATCCCTAAAGCCATTCTTCTGAAATAGTCAGGGCCGTCAGACAACTCATGTTTCAATGTTGCGTAAGCTGTGGAGATGCATGGAAAATAAAGATTTGCTGTTGGGTATTTGGTGCCAGATATAACACATGTGATCTCATAGAAAGGAGCTAAAAAAGTAGAAATAGCTTCAACCCTCTCCCATTCTGAAGAGGTTGGACAGGATTTATAGTTATAATCAACCAACTCAAGGGGTAGAAACGCCCTTTTGTAGTAAATTGCACTATCAAGCATTATGAACATGGAGTTCCACCTTATTGGCACATCTTGCCGTAAGCCCTTTTTTGTTTCCAAACAACTTTGCTTTACACAATCAAGAAATTTTTGTTTCCTAGTCTGAGACCTTTTAACATACTTTATGCTCTCCTTTATCTTTGAACTTGAACTGTCTATCTCCTTCAAACCTTCCTGGACTATTAGATTAACAATGTGAGCAGTACACCTGATATGAAAAAACTCTCCTTCATTTAGAAGAGCACCTCGCAAATTAAGTTGATTTCTTAAGAAGTCAACGCAAAGATTGTTTGAAGAAGCATTCTCCAAAGTGATACTAAAAAGTTTAGCGTCTATTTTCCATTCAAGCAATAGAGATCGCAACTTCTCGCACAACGATATACCGTCATGAGGGGATGGCATGAAAGAAAAACTAATGACCTTCTTATGTAAATGACATTCATTATCAATGAAATGCATAGTTAAACAAATAAAACCATCAGTGTTTATTGATATTTATAGATCTGATGTGACACATACTCTGCTATTGCACTTAGATAACTGTGATCGAATATGAGAAACTTCTTTGTTGAATAATTTTTTGCAATCATTTCTAATAGTATTTCTAGAGAAAAGTTGCACATCTCGACGTAGATATGTAAATAGTGCTCGAACACCCACCCACTTAACACATTGGAAAGGCAAATCATGCATAATGATGCAAGCAGTAAATAAATCACGAAATTCAGCTGAATCAAACTTATAATCGCTCATAGAAATTGATGAATTCGAAGCAGATTGCAATATGAGTTGGCATATATCACACATATCCCTTCTCTTGCAATTTTGTAAATGCCGCCTTAAGTTACCAGTCACATTCTTGCTATCGCATAGATATAATGCACCACACTTCTTACATTTGCATCTTTGTTTACCATCTTTAGGGTTGGGCAACATCTCAAAATGACCCCAAACTGTCAAAACCAACCTTCTACGCTTCTTAACTATTACTGAACCATCGTTACATGCATCATCAGATGGCTCAACCACGTTATCAGCAATTCCCATTTGCTCGTTCTCATTAAAAGAAAAATCATGAATGGTGTTTGAATCCTCCATCTAGTGAACCAATTAAACCACATTATGCAAAGCAAAAATGACGTTCAACATTTATCCCCAATACAACTAAATAGCTAATGAGCTAAATATGAAACATAACCATTAACCAAGCTAAGAAAATAACCAATTAAACAGGAACAATTATTTCATGTTTAACATTCAACAATGAGCAATTCAGCATTTATCCCCAATACAATAGCAAATTACAGCAGCAAAAAAAAGCCTCACTTAATTTTTTCCAAAATAAATAACAACTAGAGTTTATATCTTTTTCCAAAATAAATAACAAATAAGTTCAGAAATTTAGATAAATTGGTAAGTGGTAATAACTCTAACAAGCCTAGCATCTAAATGCCAAAATAAACCCTAAAAAATTCCTGATGCCCGAATGGTGATCTGGTGATACCAGCATAACTAAATCGGTAAAGCCCTCTAACTTCTATAATGTAAATTGAGAAACCATAAAATATACAAAGCCCTAAACATTAAACAGAAAAAATGGAAAAAATTTGATGCCCTAACTTGCATAGGCGCATAGCAAATGCCTAAAATCCTCAAATCTCAATGCAAAAAGCTTAAAACTGAAAAGCCAAAACATTAAGATAGAGGATCCAACGAGAAATCTCAAAACCAAAAGTGTGCATAACCCTAACATCTAAATGATAAAACTCAGAATAATATAAATAATATTACCGTAGGTCCGCAAAGCGATAGAGTATGCACACACAGCAAACTACAGGATTAAGATAATGGATGAGGAAGAGGATCTGCCCAGGAGAAGAACTAAAAAAGGAGAGGAAGGCAGCAGGCAGCAAGGCGGAATCTAGAGAGATCGAGACGCAGACTAGAGTCATAAAGCTGGGAGCAAAATGACGCTTAATTTGCTAAATCCCTAAACGGCTAAACCTAAAAGGCTAGAGGCTCGCTCACGGGGCTACACTGACATACTAATGTCGGGCCCGTAATGTGACACGAATGCGAAGTGCAGTCTGGGTCCGCGGTACTTTGCCGAACCGGGTCAAATTTGGGTCAAAATGGGTTTTCGGGTTGACCCGAACCCGACCCAAAAATTGAAACGGGTCATAAATCCTGAATCGAACCCGACCTGTTTCGAGTTTAGGTTGTCCCTAACCCAAAATTTTTGGGTCAAGTTTGAGTCAGGTTTTCGGGTCGGGTCCAATATTGACACCCCTACTTTTCTGGTAGCGGTGGTTGGTTAGAAGTCTCCCAGAAAGATTTCTTTAGCTCACCCCGAGCATTGTTGTGTTTCACCCATCTCAATGGCTCGAAGCCATTACAAATGTGTATGTTTGCCTCCGGTTGAGGTAATGGCTCCTGATTTGGGGTGGGGATATTTATCCACCCGCTTGCTCTGAGTCGGGCATTGGCTTTTCTTCTGGCTTTCCTTGACAACTTGACACCAGAAGTAGAGGCTTCAACATCATGCCTCCCAGGAGCAAAAACAGTTTCCTTAGGAACTTCAGTTTCGTTCTTCTTCAAATTGGCTGTATCAATGACAACAGATTTTAGCTTAGGCTCAGGAGCCTTCCTTTTGGCCAATGGGAGCTCCTTGTTGTTGATGTTGGAAGCCCTAATATTGAGCTTCTCATAGTGAACAGCAGATCTGTTCACACTCCGACAGGCAGAATCAACAGTTATTTATTTTAGTACAGGCTTAAAAGCCTTCTTCTTGGCCAAAAGGGTTGCAGTAGGTGCAACCAACAATCTTGAAAATACAGAAGGTCTTGGTGCAACAACATTCTCAGTCATCATCTCCCTAGTTGGTGCAGTTTCACCAGGAAGGAACTCGAATACTGCGGAAATAGTTCCGAATTGCAGTGTGGCATCAGCTCGACCAATGTCTATCACGGTCTGGGGGAATTGGACACATGATCCCTCCCCGAGCTTGATAGTCATCATACTTTTAACAGGTGACATTTCAATAACGTGCAATAGAACTTGCAAGGATTAGAGTCAACCTGACTTCTGTTGCATAAGAAAATATGACTTTATGAAGAAAAAAAAAAAAACACACACACACACACATATATATATATATATATATATCATCTAGAGATGGAGAGAGAAGTAGTCCCCAGGGGAGTCGCTAAAAATCTGATCGCTCCTGAAAAATCATTTAAATATAAGATATAGGTTGCGAACCTTGCTCTCACGAACTTAGAATTCCCTTAAATTCTCCTGGAGGTAGATTGAGTTTAATATTTAACTAGATTTCTCCTAAGAGTAGTGTCAGGATTTATTTAGATCTAGGTTCTACTTCCTATTAGCGCAAGCCCTCATTATTAATTATCTCTCCTAACGCATTAGAAGAGCACTCTCGATTAAGGATGAAATATACTCAGCTTTCATATAAGGAATATTATAATGTCCAACAGAGTTTTAAAACTTAGTTATTGGGGATGGAGGTATACCCGATCAAGATCCCATGGTTCCGTCATCCCGGGTATACCATGGTTCAATATACCAACACTAACAACCATTGATTGTAATGTCTAGGGAATCTGATTAGCAGACATGGGTTGTCTCCTCTCAGGGATCTCGAGTAGACTGAAGTGGAGATGAGTATATTTTAATTTAGGTTAGTTTGGGTTGGGGCTTATAGCTTTCTTAGAAGTTGCCCGTTAATTTATTTAGTTTGGGGCTTACGACTTCCTTAGAAGTTGCCCGTTAATTTATTTAGTTTGGGGCTTACGGCTTCCTTAGAAGTTACCCGATGATTTGTTTAGTTTGGGGCTTACGGCTCCAATTAGGAGTTGCCCGATGATTTGTTTAGTTTGGGGCTTACGACTCCAATTGGGAGTTGCCCGATGATAGATCTTACAACCTAACCCTTATAGACTAGGATGCCGGGGGATTTGAGTTTTAGATTTAGGGTCGTTCATTTAGAAGTTCTCTAACGCGTGGGTCTCACTGCTTCGCTTAGAAGTAGCCCTAATAGCGGGTCTTACAGCTTAGTCGTTTAGACTAAGATGCCCAATTAAGAGGTTTATAGATTTAGGATCTAGGGTCATTCATTTAGAAGTTCCCTAGTATGTGTGGGTCTTACTGCTTAAATTAGAAGTAGCCCAGGGATCTTTGGTTGGATAGGTCTTATGGCTTCCTTAGAAGTTGCCTATCGGTTTGTAGTCGTTTGCTAGTTTTGACACTAGAAGGTGGTTTTGACACTTACTTGCCAATGGTTGTTTTCTACCCTAGCTTTCAGTAGTATTTTATTGTTTGCTCTTGTGCTTGTAGTTCTCTTCATACTATAGTAGTCAGTTGCTCTACTTTAGCATTGTGTTTTGTCTGCAGTAGTAGTTTTCTTTGCTCACAGTGTTAGCTCTTATTTTACCAGTATTAGTTTTGTTTCAGTACTAGCTTTATTTTTTATATATTGAATTGATATATATATATATATATATATATTTGCTTGCTTACAGGTACAGGGTACTTGTAACAGATTTGAGAGAGCACAAAAATAGATGCTTTGAGGCTACTACTGTGTGTAGTTTCGAGGGTTTGTTGAGTGCTTTGAGAGTTTGTTTTGGAGAGCTGCCAGCTTGGGAGTTTGCACTTAAATTTGATTAGTGGAAACATTTCATTTATGCATTTTTTTTTCTTAATTTGCATTAATTAGATTGAATAAATGAGTTTTTTTTTTAAATTTAAAGTTTAAAGTTAAATGTTCAACTCATTAATTTTAAATTTTATATGTTTAAATGTATTAATTTGTTTATTTATTTTTATTATATGATTATTTAAATTAAATTGATTAGATCAATTAATTTTAAATGAAGGTTTAGATTTAATTATTAGATTTAAAAATTGATTGCTCAATTAAAAGCATATTTTAAGTTATTTTAACTTATTTGTTGGTTAGATTAAGGTTTGAATTTTAGTTAAGGTTTTGATAGATTTTATAACGGTTATTTAAATTATTTACTTAATTTGGAAAATTAAAAGAAGATTAAATAATTGGTAATTAATTGGTTAGATGTTTACCAAAAATCTTAAGTTATCTGTTTATTCACTTGTATAAGTTAACTGTTTAATTAAATTAGATAGTTTTATTTAGAATTACATAATTTGACTTATTTAGTTAATTGATTTAGTTAAAATTAATTAATTATCCAGTAATCTGATTACTCGATTAATAGATCTGTTTGACTGATTTGTTAACATGTTTATTAAATTTGATCTCCCAATTTCATTCTTTATTGCACTGAGGCATTAACTTTAAAATTATCACTTAATGCATATTGGTTAAACGCTTCCTGCATTAGACTATTTTATTGAATTTAAATGTGAAGTCTCAAATTAATTAGTTACTTAAATGACGACTCAATTGAATTTAATTGTGAGGTTTCAAATTATTATGGATTTAATTGTTCAACTGAATGCTCTCCAATTTGCATAAGTCCAGAATTTTGAGAAAATTTCGGCAGCCTCCCGGCGTCACCTCCCCGGCGCCGGGAGGTAAGGAGGGCACTTGCCCTTTTAATCCGCTTGACGAGAAAGATAATCGACAGCCAGGAGCTTCGGGACATTGTCGGGTCTCGAAAATGGTCTTTTGAGGCTTCGATTACTGATTTTTTGTTTGTCGATTGCGATTATTTGTTACCGATCGTTGCCGATGGTCGTCGATGGTTGCTGATGGTTGCCGATTGCTGCCGATCGTTGCCGATTACAAGCATTTCTTTTTTTATTATTTTTCTTCTTATTAATAATAATTATTATTAATTTATAACTATTACTGGTAGTAGTATTAGTAAAATATAGTAAATTATTTTCATTATTATTATTAATAATATACTATTAATAATACTAATTAAAGTATATATCTCTTCTCTCATTCATGTTTCAAGAAATGGCAGAGGAGGATTGTTCGGCTTGCTAGTTCACCAGGGAGTGGGCTATTCAGACGCGAGAGAAGTGCAAGTGTAGGTAGCAGTGAGATGTGATTTGATTTCTTGTGAGGGAACTATAGTTGAGAAGGTATTTCATGTTCTGGCTTGTGTGAGATTGCCTGTGTTGGAAGGCCAAGAAGAATTGGAGGTCCGCCTCAGGCGAAAATCAAGTCACCTACAAATAGGGGTGGACGGACGTGAGGAAGACGATCGAGATGTTGCTTGTAGTCGGCCGGCCAGGCGAAGGCGGGAAGCCGGAGTTAGGTACTGGAGGTAGAACCGCAAACTGGAGTGAAGAATGACTCAACTTATTTGGCCAAAAACTGTCGCAAATCGAGTGATTGACTCTGGAGGAGGATTCGTAAGGAGGCTAGGTGCAGATATTTGAGTCGGCCGCGGATCGGAGGCACGGACGCCGGGGCAGGATTTTGAAACTGATTGCAAGCGCCGGAGCGGATTTTGTTTGCTGGGTTCGGACGGATCGCTAGAGCAGAGAGCTGAAATTCCAATTCTTCCCTTCGTGTAAGCGGACCCCAAATTCTCATTTCTACCTTATTTTATATCAGTTGCTTGAATGTATCGTGGCCGTTGTGTGAAACGTGCCACAGTTTTTTTTTAATTCTGATCGTGGCTACGTGCTCAGTCCTTCACGTGATAACCACCAATGAGATTCATAATATCTCTGTTTGGTTTATAGAAAATGGCATAAGAGCCTGAACTATAATTATTTCATTTTTGTTTGTATTGAACACGTCTTCCAAACAATTTCATATGGCAATTTATGTATCGTTTTTGGTCTGATGTCATTATTCTCTATTATTTTATGAGCCATGACCATAGTAGATCCACTAGCAAAGCAGCTGGCACATCTTTTGAGAGCTTACAATATCATAGTGCAAGAATTAACAAGCTAATTAAAAAAATATTGACCAAGACATTTTTCTTATGGATAGTTTAATCCTGAAGCAAATTATTTTTATGATATAGAATCTCATCCATATACATTCTTCATAGTTAGAGTAGGATAATAGGATAAGTTAGAAGACAGAATCACCGTAATTCGTCCATCACTAGATCAACATCGGCTATAATTTTGGCTTCCAAATATTTTGTATTTAGAGCTGTATTTGAATGATTCAAAGACTTATCTTGTATAATAACTGGAACCTTCTTTGTGTTGGGTCATGTTTAATCATTCAATAAGGCTCTTATTATAAGCACCTGAATTTCATTACTCAAGGACCCGAGAGAACATTTCATATTTTAGTGAATCTCTTTGTTAAGTCATGCAACAAAATATGCCATGATTCTTCATCCTGTCGATTACTTCCCATCTTATATAGACACAAATTGTGTAGCCATGTGTTTCTCAATTAGAGATTTATATTAATTGTAACAAATCATTGGCATGCTGCTAACTTCCACATTAGTTGAGTGGAGATTCAACTGATTAACTACAATAGATTAGTTGGTTCTATCATCATTAGCAATATCAAGTTATTTGGAGCTTGTAAACATGATTGTTTTAAACTGTTTGATCAAAACAATTATGAAACTTATGTTTCATCTGATCCTTTATATTGTTTATCCAATTAGCATTCATGAGATGAACCAATCTCTTAGTAGTTATATGTTCTTGCATATTCATAGTGAATAATATATGTATTCACTTGCATGCTATCAAGTGCCAAGAGAGTGATACTTCTTTAGAAGCCCATATAAGTGATGCACTTATGAATGCATTTGCATTCCATCTCATATGATCATGTTCGAAGTGAAATTATATTTATTAGCAACCAATTACTGGTTTTATCGGTTGCTATTATATTTCTAATAATAGAATATGAAGATCACTTCTTCTTGTCCCCTTCATAGTTGTAAGACCTTTTAAGACACATTTAAGCATCCATTGCTAGCTATAGCGTCTTTCTTTTCATAATTAATTTCTTTTTTTTAATCTCAACAGTGTTGTTACATATCATGCAAAACATAATGGAATATTCCTCGTTCTCTGTAGTACCTCTAGAGTCAGTATAAAGATCTACTTGTTATGATCTGACCTTAGTTGAGGTAACTCACAAAACTTTTGCTTTTGAACCCCCTCTGTATGTATTTGGAAAGGTTCACTGTGTTTGTGAGTCTGCATATATTCCGTTGTGGGTCCTAGGGGTTTGTTTGTATATTTGAAAATATGAATTTTTTCCATGGGTATCGTGGCGTTGGGCTTGGCGACACTTTGCCGCCATTGCTGTTGGAAAAATTAGACAAATCGAGTGATTGACTCTGGAGGAGGATTCGTAAGGAGGCCAGGTGCAGATATTTGAGTCGGCCGCGGATCGGAGGCACGGAAGCCGGGGCAGAATTTTGAAACCGATTGCAAGCGCCGGAGCGGATTTTGTTTGCTGGGTTCGGACGGATCGCTAGAGTAGAGAGCTGAAATTCCAATTCTTCCCTTCGTGTAAGCGAACCCCAAATTCTCATTTTATCTTATTTTATATCAGTTGCTTGAATGTATCGTGGGCATTGTGTGAAACGTGTCGCAATATTTTTTTTTTATTCTGATCGTGGCTACGTGCTCAGTCCTTCACGTGATAACCGCCAATGAGATTCATAATATCTCTGTTTGGTTTATAGAAAATGGCATAAGAGCCTGAAGTATCATTATTTCATTTTTGTTTGTATTAAACACGTCTTCCAAATAATTTCATATGGCAATTTATGTATCGTTTTTGGTCTGATGTCATTATTCTCTATTATTTTATGAGTCATGACCATAGAAGATCCACTAGCAAAGCAGCTGGCACATCTTTTGAGAGCTTACCATATCATAATGCAAGAATTAACAAGCTAATTAAAAAAATATTAACCAAGACATTTTTCTTATGGATAGTTTAATCCTAAAGCAAATTATTTTTATGATATAGAATCTCGTCCATATACATTCTTCATAGTTAGAGTAGGATAATAGGATAAGTTAGAAGACAGAATCACCGTAATTCGTCCATCACTAGATCAACATCGGCTATAATTTTGGCTTCCAAATATTTTGTATTTAGAGCTGTATTCGAATGATTCAAAGACTTATCTTGTATAATAACTGGAACCTTCTTTGTGTTGGGTCATGTTTAATCATTCAATAAGGCTCTTATTATAAGCACCTGAATTTCATTGCTCAAGGATCCGAGAGAACATTTCATATTTTAGTGAATCTCTTTGCTAAGTCATGCAACAAAATATGACATGATTCTGCATCCTGTCGATTACTTCCCATCTTACATAGACACAAATTGTGTAGCCATGGGTTTCTCAATTAGAGATTTATATTAATTGTAACAAATCATTGGCATGCTGCTAACTTCCACATTAGTTGAGTGGAGATTCAACTGATTAACTACAATAGATTAGTTGGTTCTATCATCATTAGCAATATCAAGTTATTTGGAGCTTGTAAACATGATTGTTTTAAACTGTTTGATCAAAACAATTATGAAACTTATGTTTCATCTGATCCTTTATATTGTTTATCCAATTAGCATTCATGAGATGAACCAATCTCTTAGTAGTTATATGTTCTTGCATATTCATAGTGAATAATATATGTATTCACTCGCATGCTATCAAGTGCCAAGAGAGTGATACTTCTTTAGAAGCCCATATAAGTGATGCACTTATGAATGCATTTGCATTCCATCTCATATGATCATGTTCGAAGTGAAATTATATTTATTAGCAACCAATTACTGGTTTTATCGGTTGCTATTATATTTTTAATAATATAATATGAAGATCACTTCTTCTTGTCCCCTTCATAGTTGTAAGACCTTTTAAGACACATTTAAGCATCCATTGCTAGCTATAGCGTCTTTCTTTTCATAATTAATTTCTTTTTTTTAATCTCAACAGTGTTGTTACATATCATGCAAAACATAATGGAATATTCCTCGTTCTCTGTAGTACCTCTAGAGTCAGTATAAAGATCTACTTGTTATGATCTGACCTTAGTTGAGGTAACTCACAAAACTTTTGCTTTTGAACCCCCTCTGTATGTATTTGGAAAGGTTCACTGTGTTTGTGAGTCTGCATATATTCCGTTGTGGGTCCTAGGGGTTTGTTTGTATATTTGAAAATACGAATTTTTCCCATGGGTGCCGTGGCGTTGGGCTTGGCGACACTTTGCCGCCATTGCTGTTGGAAAAATTAGAAATTAATTCAACATGGCAGCGCCAAGGTGGCACTATGGCATTGCGGACTTTCAGCCCAGTTTGAAAAGTTGCTCTGTCGAGGTATGTTACGATTTGCCTATCTTAATTTTCAATGATTTAGATTTTTTGAGATTTTTTTATTGAATTTATAATTTGGTTTAAAAAATGCTATTTTATTGGATTCTGGTGAATTTCATACGTGTAACTTTTGATATGTTATCGGTATGATTCTAAAAATAATGAGATTATGCATAATCTTGGTAAATAATCTGGTCTTCTTGAGTATTTATTTGAGATTTTTCATCGGATGATTTTGAAAAATAATGACTTTTTATCAATTCATAATTTTATCTTTACATATAAAATAGTACTTTAGTTCAATTAAACTTCAAAATGCTATTATGCATAATCTTGGTAATATGGTAGAATTCTAAAAATTATAGTTTTGACGAACTGTAAATCATCGGGTGAGAAATTATTTTGACAGTCATTAAAGCATTTTGTATAATTATATAATAACACTGTAATTGTTTCAGTAGTGTATAATGTACTTTATTTTCAATATCTGTGTTCAAAATATTTGAACTGGGAGAAAAGAAGGGGTTCTATTAACGGATAAAAGAGATTGTGTTATTTGTTATATGTGTTGGAAATTTTGGAGCCTGAGGGCTATTATGATATTTACTAAGATGGGATTCTATTGGGTGCAAGAAGAGATTCTATTATTTGTTATGTATTAAAAGTTGGGGTCGGAGGACCCTTCTGATATTTGCTATGAAATGTTTGTTTATATTTCAACCAGTTTTAATCCAACTTTAATAGTTTATTTAAATGCTTATTTCAATTCAACATAAGTTCCGGTTTCAGTTTCAACTTTCTGCACGATACTTCAGTTTATAATTTCAATATTTTTTAGATATTTTGGTTTGAGTTATTTGTTTCTGTTTCAGGTTCTCATAGCCTATTAAATCGTGTTAGCTCACTCATACTTTTACTTCCATTTTCAAGCCAAAAAAAAGGATAAAGAGTGAGCTGTGTAGTTTATAATATCAAGCTCTGATCTATGCTGTAGGTATGCATGTTGATTAGTTTCCTTCTAACAGGCTTTGTCACAACCCAACACGACAAGAACTGATCTTATCGTGTTAAGCTGCGACAACGAACCCCAGTATCTAGCTTTGGAATTTGCTTTCAGAAATTATTCAATACACAATGAAATACAGAACCACAGAGCTGCTACAAACATCCTATACAGAAAACTCATCCATAATTTCCTTCTTCCTTTCATCAAAATAATCATATACATTATAATGCATGGCTCTAAACAGAAAGTACAAAACCTAAAATCAAATTCATATCATAGTATCGTACAAATCACATTTCAATTCACATATTAGATCACATGCCCCTAATCCATACAGAATTTCAAAGGATTCTGACCGCTTATGCCTCCCTTCCCAGACACAGACAGAATCTCAAATGATTCTGGCCCCTTATGCCTCCCTTTCTGCTTACAACACCAGAACATACCAGATATGCTTAATTATCAGATCAGAATTCATTTTCATATTTCCAGACCCAGACAGAATCTCAAAGGATTCCGGCCCGTTATGACTCCCTTCTGGTATCATTCAAATCATATAAAATATCAAATCATATCAAATACAAAGAGATCATATACGTATCAGAATATCATTAGAATGTATAACGACAAACCCGGAAAATTTTCTATTCGATAAAAATCTCACAGATTTCAAAATACCCGATGAAAAATTTCCAAAAAAATATTCAAAACGTGCAAAATGACAATCTTTACAACATACTAAAAGTTACGTGGTAAAAGTTTTACTGGTGCAAAGTTATACCCATTTTTCGCTAACAAAAATAACATTTTAATCAGAAAATTCGTCAAAACTCACATTTCTGAAAATTGAGAAAGGCATAATGTGCCTTACCTCGAGTCGATCAACTTTCCCAACTACGATGACGGACAAAAATGGACCGAAGTCACCCAAAACATGGATTTTTCTATTTTCTTCCTCTTCCTCTCTCTAACTGATTCTCTCTCTCTCTCTCTCCAAAAATCAAATGAAAGAGATATTTAATGGGCTGAGATATTTGTCGTTCGTCCCGAGTGATATTTTTGTTCGTCCCGGACGAACTGCTCTGTTCGCATATCGTACGGACGAAATTACTGGACGATCAGCTGGGGAAAATTTTTGGTTCAGTTCGTACAGACGAACCTGCAGGATGATCGGCTCGGTAAAACATTTGTTCAGTTCATACATACGGTTCGTACAGATTCGTATGGGACGATCCTGCACCAAAAATCTTGATTTCTCAGTTCGTACCGACAGTTTGTACAGGACTAACCTGCACCAAAAATCTTGACATTCAAGGGTTCTCACATGCTTGACTTTTATTTTGTTGTACTTTCCTGTTGCCAAACGCTGTTGTGGATATACTTTAGGTTCTGTGTATTTTTTGATAATATATATTGTTGCGGACTCAAATATACGCGGCGATAGAGTTTAATATTTCCGTCTCAGCGTTGTACGTATATTCAGCACACAAACAGAATCGAAATAGTAACACCAGGATTTTTACGTGGAAAACCCTGGAAAGGGAAAAAACCACGGGGCCACGCCCAGTTGAAAGAGTTCCACTAGTGTCGTTTGAAGTACACGAGGCTGATCCGTCCTTTAAATTCAGGACGATCAGATTACAATGAGTATCAGTTACAAGGACAAGCAGAGTTCCGATGTCACGTGAGTGTCCGGCAGAATTCCGGCGTCACTTGGAAAGAAGTCCGGCGTCACTCGGGCGTTGGGCAGAATTCCGGCGTCGGGCAGAATTCCGACGTTGCTCCCGTGTCGGGCAGAGCTCCGGCGTCCCTCGGGCGCCTGGTGGTGCTTCGGTGGTGTTCCGGCGGTGTTCCGGCGGTGTTCCGGCGGTGTTCCGGCGGTGGTCGAGGAGGAGTTATTCCCTCCTAGACTTCTCTTCTCTTCTTCTTCTCTTCCTTCTCTTCTTGGCTTGGGTCCCCTCTTAAGAGAAATGAGGGGCTATTTATAGTTTTTCTGGAGTGGCATAGCCCGTAAATATGTGAGGGATCAGGGGCAAATAGGGAGTGATCCGGATGAACGGCCGATATTGAATCCCTTGATCATGAACCGTTTATCAAGCATTTGAAGGTCTTAATGATGTCAGAATTCTACGATCTTGGGCTCGTTGGATTCGTCTCGTCGAGCCGCTCGATTCGACTGTAAGCTCGTCAAAATCGGAGACCGTTTGGTAACTCAAATAGCTGTTTGATGCTTCCAACAGCGCTTCGGGTACTTGATTTGGACTCACTTGGGCTCGGATTGAGTCGAATTTGGTGTCGTTGGATTCGTATTTCCGAGACGCTTAGTTCGACTATAAGTTTGCTGAAATCGGAGTTTAAATGGTCTCCAAAATAATTTTTGAAGTTTCCAACTTGAGTTTTTCCTCGAGATTCGTGCCCGATCAAGATGATTTTTTGGCGATATATCAATTGCCCCCCTGTTTTTGGACGTCGAAGCTCCACGAGTCCAAAAATACTTGTTCCGGCATTTTATATTGGCCGAATCGCAAAAAATTGCGTTCCAAAAATTAAATGTTGGCTCGAACTCAATCATAGAGGCCCCGTTGAGCTCCGAAAATGTCAAAATTGAGTCCGGAACGTCGAAAAACGTGTCCGGGGACCCCAAAAATGTCGAATTTGGACCGTCCGGGCCCGAAATTGGAGCCCGGGAACGAGTAGGCGGCCGTACCGGCCGGACCGGCCGGCCGCCGCCGCCGCCGCCTCCGGCGGCGCAGAACCGCGCCGGAGCGCGCTTGGCCCGCGCTGGGCCCGCCCGCGGCCCGCGCTGGGCTCGCCCGCGGCCCGCGTTGGGCCCGCCCGCGGCCTGCTCGCGGCCCGCCTGGGCCCGCCCGCGGCCTGCTCGCGGCCCGCCTGGGGCCCGCCCGCGGCCCGCCTTGGCCCGCGCCTGGCCCGCCTTCGCGCCTGCTGGCCGCGCCCCTTGGCTGGGCGGTTTGGCCGGCGGTTTGGGGAACCGCCGGCCGGTTTTATAATATAATATTATTATTATTTTTTTTTATTTTGGGCCCGAAAAATTCCGAAAAAATCCCAAAAAATTCCGAAAAATTTGAAAAATTTCAGGGAATTTAATAGAATTTTGGAATCCTCCCCCCCTTAAGGAAAACTATAAATAGACCCCCCAAGGCTTAGTAGAAACTCGCCCCTTCTTCCCTTCTTCCTCTGGCTTTCTAGCTTTTGGCATTCTGAGGCTTTCCGCCATTTTTTAAGTAGGTGACTTTCCCTACTTGACTTGGCGCCCCTCTTTTTGTGCAGAAGTTAGTGGCTTTCTCCCTTCCTCCCCCCGTTCTTCCTCCCTTTTTCTTCCTACTTTGGAGGCTTTCCGCAGTCTTTCGTAGGTGACTTTCCCTACTTAGAACTGCGCCCCTCTTTAGTAAAGGGAGCAAAAATGGGTGACCCTGCCTCCTCCAAAATTCCTTTAGAAGATCGTCCTGCGCAACGGTCTGAAGTTCCAAAGAGGGTCCAGAAGGCGCCGAAGGCTGACGATGTGATTTCCACTGTCACTGAGGACTCCTTCATCTCATTTAGGAAAAAGTTTCATTTTCCTAATGATTTGGTGATGAAGGTGCCGGCCAGAACTGATCGCGCTTGCTTTCCTCCCCCTGGATATGTGACGGTGTATGAATTTAGCCTGCGAGCGGGGCTACGATTTCCTCCTTCCTCCGAACTGATCGACATTCTGACGCTTTGTGGGGTATGCTTGTCTCAATTTTCCTACAGAGCAATGTCGATTGTGATGGGCCTGATCGTGCTTTTCAGAGACCGCGGAGTGGTACTTTCCTCAGAGTGCCTTTCTCGGATGGGGCGTCTCTTTAGCGATGCGCAGGGACGTGTTTCATTCAGGTCCAAGTGGTTGGATATCCGCACCCGAGACCCCTCGAAAGGTTGGATTAGCAACTTCTTTTATGTTCAGAATGATTGGGGTCTTCAGGAGAAGTGGGGGAAGTTGAAAGAGCTACCTGTCCCCCTTCACATTGGAGCAGAAGATTTGCTGAGGATACTCAAACTCCCTGATCTGGATGCTCTACACTACGAGGTGCGTTACTTGAGTAGATATATAGATGAGGAGTACTTGTTCAAGGTTGGGCTATCTACTCAAGCAGGGAGATCACATGCTCAAATGTTGAAGAAGTCTGCTAGAATTCCAGAAGTGGTTCCCCAAAAGAACCACTCCAAGCGTCCAGGGAGCGAGGAAGGTTTGCAGGCATTGAGGAAGAAAAGGGCAGGTGAAGTTTTGACAGTTGTTAGCAGAGGTCCCCGAGCTTCTCCATCCAAGACATATATTCCAGAGGATGTGTTAAACCATCAGTGCATCGGCCGCCGACGGGCTGAGGAGTTGGTGAGTTCTCCTTCACTTCTTCTCCTTCTTTACATTTCTTAAGGAATATATTTCTGATATTTTTCTTGTCTCAGTATTCTGATTTCAAGCTTGAGATGACCAAGGCTCTGAACGATTGGAACAAAGAGTTTGTGAAGGTTAAATACCTTCAGGGAGAGTACAAGAAGAAATATGACAGTAAAGTGAAGGAGATGAAGGTGGTGGAGGATCAGCTCGAGGGGTGCAGAACTGAGTTGGCGAACAAGATCACTTCAGTCTCTTCTCAGAATGAACGAATGGATCGTCTGCATATAGAGTTGGTGGAGGCACAAGCGACGATCAAGCAGCAGGAAAAGGCTCAGCAAGTCCTTGAGGCTGAGAATGAGAGGCTTCAGAGTGTACTGTCCGAGAAGGAGGCCCAGCAGTTGCCATCAGCAGTTATTGAAGAGTTCAAGAAATCTTATGCTTTCAAGATCATCATTGAGGACCACATTCAGGAGGCCCGCAGTCATATTTATGACGTGGAGGTGAAGGCCTTGGAGGCAGAGTGCGCAGAGGATGGCTTTATCAGAGGCTTCATGAAGGGTGTTCGGACAGTACATCGCAAGACTGGAGCAGAGATTGAGGGACTGACTCCCAGCCAGGCTTCTAGTGATGCTTCTTCGGACTCTGGTGGTGAAGAGCTGGAGAGTGAGTTACAGCGAGCTTTTGCCTTGGAGGAGGACGAGGATGATGTTGAGATTCTATAGGATGTTTTGTATCACTTTGATTCCTTTCTAGTGATTGTATGTATGCTCGTTGTTGATGTTTCTATCTGGTGTACTTGACGTTCAGTGATATATAAAGATGTTGTTGATGTTCTTTTCTCACATGCAAATGAAATTTACTTAGTTTTATTTCAGTTTGGACTTTAGTGAGCTCTCTTTTGACTTGAACAAATGTGAGGCATTCTTTTTCTTTAAAGATTTTGACCTATCCAGGGTTATTAGTGAAAGCATTTGCTCGATTTCCTTAACCTGTCCGGAAAAAGGTCAGATCAACTCCCTTTGGGATTGATCATCAAATGATTTTGATATTCAAGATATCCTCCTAGGATACTTGACCTATCCGAGGTTGTTAGTCAAAGCATTTGCTTGATGACATTAACCTGTGTGGAAGAGGTCGGATCAAATCCCCCTGGGATTGATCATTCAATGATTGAGATACAATATAGATTGTGTACTTCTCGAATCACAGAAAAAGAGCTTGGAGAGAAGAAACAATAGCACGACAAAGTGAATATCATATTGCTCTGTAATATGAGATAACAGTTCCCTAGAATAACTTAGGGATACAAGAAAGAAGTTCTTCTATAACCAACACATAAGGGATGTACGAAAAACTTTATAATACGACTACAGGAGAAGATAAAATATAAGACAAACATAACATATAGACTGATAGCAGTATCAACTCCTACTGGTAATATTTGCGAAGATTGCCCACGTTCCAAGTTCGAGGAAGCATTTTTCCGCCAGCATCCTTCAGTTTGAAGGTTCCAGGCTTGACCATAGCCGCTACCAAATAAGGACCCTCCCAGAGAGGGGAGAGCTTATTTCGCTGAGGGCCTTTTCCGGCGGCTTCAATGCTTCGTAGTACTAAGTCCCCAATAGTGATAGGGCGAGGTTTCACCCTTCGATTGTAGTGACGGGCAACTCTTTGGTGGTATGCCGCGGTTCTGAGTGAGGCTTCATCTCTTACTTCTGGGAGGAGATCCAAATTTGCTCTAAGCTTCTCCTCGTTAGTTTTGAAGTCGAAAGTCTGAACTCTGTGGCTAGGAACTCCGATATCAACCGGTATGACTGCTTCTGTACCAAAGCAAAGGTTATATGGGGTTTCCCCTGTAGGAGTTCTGGCGGTGGTCCGATAAGCCCAGAGGACATTGGGGAGTTCTTCGGCCCATTGCCCCCCAGCCTTCCCTAGGCGTGTCTTCAGCCCTTTCAGGATTGTTCGATTTGTGACCTCTGTTTGCCCATTAGTTTGAGGATGGGCAACAGCTGTGTGAATGAGCTGAATATGAAAATCCCTACAAAAAGATGTAAAGATTTTCCCAGTGAACTGTGTCCCGTTATCAGTGATGATTTTTGCGGGAATGCCAAAGCGACATATTATGTTCTTCCATAAGAATTGCTTGGCATTTGCTTCAGTAATCTTCGCCAAAGGTTCCGCCTCTACCCATTTGGTGAAGTAATCTACAGCCAAAATAATGAATTTTCGCTGTCCAGTTGCTATAGGAAAAGGTCCCATTATATCAATTCCCCATTGGGCAAAAGGCCAGGGGCCTTGAAGAGATGCAAGCTCCAGAGCGGGTGTATGAGTGAGGTTAGAATGCAGTTGACAGTTTTCGCACTTTCGTGTGAATTCAAGTGCATCCTGTTTCATTGTAGGCCAATAGAATCCCTGTCTCATGATCTTGTAAGCTAACGCTCTTCCTCCCAAATGTTCTCCACATACTCCTGAATGCACTTCTCGAAGCGCGTAATCGGCTTCTGATGGTGGGAGACACTTGAGGTAGGGCCCAATGAAGGAGCGCTTATACAACTCGTTGCTGATAATAGTGAAATTTGCAGCTTGTCTCCGAAGTCGTATTGTAGCTATAGGATCTTCAGGTAGCACTCCATCTTTTAGAAAAGACAAGATGGGTTCGATCCAAGACATCTCTCTTGGCTCGTCAATTGACTGTATGACCCATGGACCCTGAATGCTTGGAAAGTGGATTTCCTCGATACATCTTCTCTTGTAGATATCCCCCGTTGTTGATGTAGCAAGTTTAGAAAGAGCGTCTGCTCTTGCATTTTGTTCTCGGAGGATATGTATGATTTGATGTTCCCCTATACGGGCTAAGAGTAGCTTCACAATGCTACAATATTGAGCCAATTGTGGGTTGTGAATATCAAAATCCCCCTCCACCTGAGAGGCGACTAGTTGGGAATCAGTGTGGGCTATTAGGTTCTGGACTTCACAGTCGATGGCTAGTCTCAACCCAGCAATAAGGGCCTCGTATTCTGCTACGTTGTTGGTTGCTGGGAACTTGAGTCGAAGCCCGTACTCAAGAGTAACCTTCTGTGAAGAGATTAATAAAATTCCAGCCCCAGCCCCAGAACTCCCTGAAGCTCCATCGACGTACAACATCCAGAATGGAGAAGAAGGTGAAGCACTTGGTTGTACATCAGATGCTGGAACAGTGCACTCAACTACAAAATCTGCTAGTGCTTGAGATTTAATATCAGGTCTAGGCAAGTAGTGGATATCAAATTCTCCCAGTTCTACAGACCACTTGACAAGCCTGCCTGATGCTTCTGGCTTCTGCAGAATGCTTTTTAGCGGCAGATTCGTGTAAACTCCAATTAAGTGAGCTTGAAAGTAAGGGCGTAGTTTTCTGGCGGAGTAAACTAACGCCAATGCTGTCTTATCTGCCAAAGGATAACGTCCCTCTACTTCAGATAAAATCTTACTAACATAGTAGATAGGACGTTGTATAGCATTTTCTTCTCGGACCAGAACTGAACTAATGGCTTGGATAGATACAGCCATATACAAATACAATCTCTCTCCTGGTATTGGTTTAGAAAGTAGTGGCGGGGATGCCAAATACTTTCGCAACTGTTCGAAGGCTTCTTGACATTCATCTGTCCATTGAAACCCGGAGCTACGAGCACCTCTAAGTATCTTGAAGAAGGGCAGATATTTGTCTCCTGAACGTGCCAGGAAACGAGATAGTGCCGCAATTCTCCCATTCAGCCTTTGGACCTCCTTGATGTTCTTTGGCGGCACCATGTCCCTTAGTGCCTTGATCTTCTCTGGATTGGCTTCGATTCCTCTATGGGTTACCATAAACCCTAAAAACTTTCCAGAAGCGACTCCAAAAGCACATTTAGCGGGGTTGAGTCGCATATTGTAATGCCTTAACAAGTGGAAACATTGTTTCAGGTCAGAGATATGTTGGGTTTTTTCCAGACTTTTTACCAACATATCGTCTACGTACACCTCCATTGTACGTCCAATAAGGCTTTTGAAAACCTTATTCATGAGGCGCTGATAAGTTGCTCCAGCATTTTTGAGCCCGAAGGGCATCACCTGGTAGCAGTACAATCCTTTGTCTGTTTGAAAAGCTGTTGCTTCTTCATCAGCAGGATTCATCTTTATTTGATTGTAACCGGAGTATGCATCCATAAAGCTTAACATCTGATGACCGGAAGTGGTATCAACTAACTGGTCAATGCGAGGGAGCGGAAAACTATCTTTTGGGCAAGCTTTATTGAGATCAGTGTAATCTATACACATTCTCCAGGCTCCACTCCCCTTCCGTACCATGACGACATTTGCTAACCAAGTAGGATAGTGCACCTCTCGTATGAATCCGGCTTCTAAAAGTTTATCAACTTCTTGTTCAATTGCTTGCTGGCGGTCTGGTGCAAAGTTTCGCTTCTTCTGGATAATCGGTTTGCATGTTGGATTGACTTTGAGAGAGTGAACGATCACTTCGGGGTCAATTCCAGGCATATCTGCTGGACTCCATGCAAAAATATCCTGATTTTCTCGCAGAAAAGCTGTAAAGTTTTTCTTCTCATCATCTGAGAGAAGTGATCCAATTCGCACTGTCTTTGAAGGATGCTCTTCAGATATAGATACAGTAGTAAGGTCTTCCACAGGGGAAGCTCTCTGAGGAATATCTTCGCTGCGCAGATCAAAGTCCTCGATGCTTAGGGTAACCGTTGGACGAGACTTGATCTGCCTAAGATAGCAGGTTTGTGCTATTTGCTGATCTCCGCATACTACACCGACTCCTGATGGGGTATGGAACTTCAGCTTGAGGTGAGGAATGGATGCGATGATCCCAAAAATTGACTGGAGCGGCCTCCCGAAGATGGCGTTATAAGCTGATTCTGACTTCACCACAATGAATTGGATGGAGTGTGTAGTCTGTCGAGGAAATTCTCCAAGGACTACCGGGAGACTGATTATTCCTTCTGCTTGTACAGGTCGATTATCAAATCCATATAAAGGACCTGCAGCAGGTTGAAGTTTTTCTCTTGAGAGACCCATGTTGAGAAAAGTGGAGTAGAATAGAACATCTACGGAGCTTCCGTTGTCCACAAGAATTCTTTTGACATTATAACACGGGTCACCAATGCCTGCGTTTATGACAAGCGGATCTTGATGGGGGGTCTTTACTCCTTCCAGGTCGGAATCATCGAACGTGATGGAATGATCGATACGAGCCTTTTTTGGAGTTGGGTTTTCTTCCATGGTCAAAAAGACTTGGTCGGATAGTAAGGGGCCTCCTGCAATTGTTTCAATTTCGCCCACCGTTACCCGGTTATTCGCTGGTTGTCTTTGTGATTGATTTTGCCCCCCAGTGGGACGAGCTTCTTCTCGGGTAGGTGGATTCCCAATAAATTGTCGAAGATAGCCCTGACGGATGAGTCTTTCAATCTCCTCCTTAAGTTGCCTACAGGACTCAGTAGTATGGCCACGACTACGATGAAAGTGGCAGTACTGATCTTGGTTTCCTGTATTCTGCTTTAAAGGATGCGGCCACTTCACTTTGTCCTGATCTTGAATTGCCATCAACACATTTGCTCGAGAGGTGTTGAGCGGAGTGTACTCCTTCTCCTGTCGGGGTTCTCGTCGTGGCATTGGGGGTCTAGGAGGTAGATTGCTCTTCCCTTGCTTTTTCCGTTGTGATGACGGATTATCCATCTCAGGTGCTCCCTTGCGCTTCCCAGTGGGTTGTTCGAACTGTTTTCTGTGAGCGTTTATTGCCTCATCTGCTGATATCTGTGCTTCCACACGATGGATCAGATCGGCATATGAATGAACAGTATCGCGCATGAGTGCCGAATAGAAGGGGCCAGGACGAAGTCCTCCAAGAAAGACCCCTCGGAGCAATTCTGGGTCTACTCCTGGGATTTGTCGAGCCTCGATAGAAAATCGTCGAAAGTATTCTTTCAATGATTCTCCCTCGTTTTGACGAATCCCAGAAAGGTGAGAAGAATCCTTAGTAATTCTTCGGTTGGCTACGAACTGCTCGACAAACACCTTGGCCAATTTAACAAATGTGGGGATCGTTCCGGCTGGAAGTGAATAGTACCATGTTCAAGCTTGTCCCTTAAGAGTAGCAGGGAAAACCTGGCAAAGGAGTGCATCTGAAGCTCGTTGAATATGCATGATGGTCCTGTAATGGTCGATGTGCTCGTACGGGTCGGATGTCCCATCGTAGGATTCAATGCTTGGCAGCTTAAAGCCAATCGGGATAGGGTGTTGAAGAATGGCTTCTGCCAGGGGTGACGATTCCTGGAAATCCCACTGACGAAGAGGTGGCCTTATGCCTCCTGTAGGGAATTCCTCCCGGACTAATTGTCGCAGTTCGTGGCGTAGGGCTTTGCGAGGGAGCTCAGCAATGTGTGGTTGGGCTAGCTCCTCAGGAAGGTCTTGAGGAAGGCGAGATCGCTGACTTGCATGCGGAGGATGGGTAGAACTTGCTGTATCAGCCAGCTCGTTCTCTTGATGTGACTGTGAACGCCTCCTGGGTGGAGGAAGAGGATTCTCAGCCTGAAGATGTTCAATTTGAACAGCTTCGACACGGGGTGGATCTCGAGGGAGAAGAACCTCCTCCTGAGGTGGTAGGATCGGCTGTCGGGTCTCTCGCAAGAGTTGTAGGATCTCGTTTTGAGATTCTTCCATCTTTCGAACTCTCTCTTCTAAAGAGGGTCCCGAGGTCCCTTCTCCCGGTGCGTTTTGCCCCCCGGGGTATAAGGAGGCAGATATCGGACGTCTATGATTCACAGACTGATTTCTGGACTGGTGGGAGTTGGAGCGAGAAGCTCCAATGATACGACTGCTGCGCCTGTTGACCATCGTAGCAATACTTGAAGTTGTGGGATGGAATTCCCACAGACGACGCCAAACTGTTGCGGACTCAAATATACGCGGCGATAGAGTTTAATATTTCCGTCTCAGCGTTGTACGTATATTCAGCACACAAACAGAATCGAAATAGTAACACCAGGATTTTTACGTGGAAAACCCTGGAAAGGGAAAAAACCACGGGGCCACGCCCAGTTGAAAGAGTTCCACTAGTGTCGTTTGAAGTACACGAGGCTGATCCATCCTTTAAATTCAGGACGATCAGATTACAATGAGTATCAGTTACAAGGACAAGCAGAGTTCCGATGTCACGTGAGTGTCCGGCAGAATTCCGGCGTCACTTGGAAAGAAGTCCGGCGTCACTCGGGCGTTGGGCAGAATTCCGGCGTCGGGCAGAATTCCGACGTTGCTCCCGTGTCGGGCAGAGCTCCGGCGTCCCTCGGGCGCCTGGTGGTGCTTCGGTGGTGTTCCGGCGGTGTTCCGGCGGAGTTCCGGCGGTGTTCCGGCGGTGGTCGAGGAGGAGTTATTCCCTCCTAGACTTCTCTTCTCTTCTTCTTCTCTTCCTTCTCTTCTTGGCTTGGGTCCCCTCTTAAGAGAAATGAGGGGCTATTTATAGTTTTTCTGGAGTGGCATAGCCCGTAAATATGTGAGGGATCAGGGGCAAATAGGGAGTGATCCGGATGAACGGCCGATATTGAATCCCTTGATCATGAACCGTTTATCAAGCATTTGAAGGTCTTAATGATGTCAGAATTCTACGATCTTGGGCTCGTTGGATTCGTCTCGTCGAGCCGCTCGATTCGACTGTAAGCTCGTCAAAATCGGAGACCGTTTGGTAACTCAAATAGCTGTTTGATGCTTCCAACAGCGCTTCGGGTACTTGATTTGGACTCACTTGGGCTCGGATTGAGTCGAATTTGGTGTCGTTGGATTCGTATTTCGTAGACGCTTAGTTCGACTATAAGTTTGCTGAAATCGGAGTTTAAATGGTCTCCAAAATAATTTTTGAAGTTTCCAACTTGAGTTTTTCCTCGAGATTCGTGCCCGATCAAGATGATTTTTTGGCGATATATCATATATAATATCATTTATAAGTTTCAGTAGTATTCCGCTTTACATTTATATTCAGTAGCGACTCACTATAATACATGATTTGGATATTTCAGTTTAACAATATTTTTTCAACTGGATCTTAGGATCAGTCTCTACTTATTGCCATGATCGGGCATGATATGACTTATGTGGTGGCATGGGTCATAGTAGGTCGGCTGTAACATTCTCTGTCATTACTCATATTCAACAACATTTTATGAATTAGAGCCACATAATTGCAGTCTAGGCAGTCTAAAAATTTGATTAAAGTGGTGCATCTCGGCTTTGCTAATAAGATCATTAGCCTAGAAACAATCTAACCACTTTGTCCATCACACAACAGCTTTATATGTTACCTAAATTGTTTAACAACTTTATACATATACGATTAGAGTGGATACCTATACATATAGTAAACTAACTCAAGTGAATCAATTTCTTATAAGATAACGAGGAAAAAAAAATTTAAAATGAACTAAATTAGAATCATGCTCGAACATTATTCGAATATTACCTGAACCTTGTTTGAACCTTGCTTAACGTCGTGTTCAATTATTATTTGAATCATATGTTCAAACTTTATTCAAAATATAATCGGAACTCATTCTAACTTTGTCAAAACTTATTTGAATATTGCTCAAACATTTTCAAACCTTTCAAACATTTTCAAACCTTTCTCGAATTATGTTCAAACTTTGTTCTAACCCTACTCATCTTGCTTGAATTTTCGTGTAAGTTTTGAGCAATATTCAAACACGCATGTAGGAAAAAGTTGAATGTTCGAGCAAATTCTTGTTAAAAAAATTCACACGAGGATTGAACGAGGGTTCCGATCGTATTTCCATATAACATGAGTAATGCGGTTCGAAATGTAATTTCGGGCATGTTTTTGCAAATAATAAACTAATGAGCATATTTGATCAATTATACTATTACGACTATTATGAGGTAATATAAAATCAAATTTCACAACAAATACTAATATTCACTAAATGTAAATATAAGTTTGTCATATGAAGGATTTTATTTTTTTAAAAATTAGATACACATGCTTTAATAATGTTTTATAAAAATAACTTGAATCAAAATTCAGTGTGAATATTGGCTATATTTTATGCCACTAAACAGACTTTAAAAATTATTATTGGTAAAATAGGTCCTAAAGTTGCATTAAGCCCGAACAGTCGGCTCACAAGAATCTCGTCGGTTGATTCCGACCGGACCTCGGTCTCTCTCCCTCCTACTCCCAAGTTCTTCGTGCGTGGCGTCCATATGACTTCGGTTCCATCATTCGCAGCAGGTTATCAGGGTTTCCAAAGGAATTTGCGGATGGCAGCAGAAACAAAATACATGGCCTTGCAAATTGCTATTCTCGGTGGTCGATTCCTTAACCTAGTGAGTTTTCATCTTCATAAGTTCTTCAATAGGTGAATGTATTTACGGTTTTCTTCCAGGCGAGCAAAATCTGTTACTGTCTTGCTTTTCCTCCCATTTTATTTATCTTTGTCATCTTTGTTAGTAATGCTACGACTGTCCTTTCAATCAGCTGCGAAGAACGAGGCTCTGAGCAGCGAGGAGACGCTTTCTAGGGTTTTTCTTTTCTTTTAGCAGATACGACCCGGTAAATCACGCAGATTGCTGCTGAAGGATTTGCTGCTCTTTTAACCTGAAACGGTTATGATAAGGTAGGATCAAGCATTTGAAGAGCATAATTGTTCCGTGTGTTGAAAATACTAGGCTTATTTCTCTGACCAAAATAGTTAAATTTTTCCAGGTTTTTAATCATACTGGGTTAAAATGTCAGATGTCTGGAAGCTTGTCGAAAATGTAGGACGATGGTAAGATTAAATGAAGTCGGTAAATTCTTTGTCACAATGCTCTAGAAGAAATTGAAACTGGGGACAAGAAGAAAGAAAAAGAAGTTGCTTCTAAAGTAGTGCAATAGCTGCATTTTCTGTTGAAGACGTCGTATGAGAGATTAACACTTGGCAATTATTAAAAGTTGTTGATAATGTTGGTGAGAAATATGAAGGGTGAATTAATTGCATGGAGTAGGCAAGTCATCGCTGCCTGAGGGTATGTTGCCAAGCCTTTCCCCATTTGGCCATTTTATTTTCCTATACAAGGAGAAATTCGACTGGGATCTCATTAATGCATGCCTTTTCTCTAAAAGGAAGCGCTACAAAGAAAATGAAACTAAATGTCAGCTTTTTTGTTTAGTGTCCTCATTGCTGATTTATTCTAAATATATGGAGATAGATGCAGTTCGCTGTTCAGGAATTTAACAAGTGTGTTGGATTTAGATTGGCCTTGCTCTTAGGAACTCTTCTAGCCTTACTGATTGATGCAACCAAAAAATTAGGAAACCCCTAATTTTTTGGAAGCAAAAACTTACTCTTCATAGGGAATAAAAATATACTCAAAAGTAAGACAAAATACGACATCTCAAACAAAATGCAACTTTTCTATTAATAGACCGACACTTACAACTTCTGACCTTTACAAACGACTCAAACAAAACACCTAAAGAAGCTTGTATTTTTTAGAGAAGAAAGATACAGGTGGGGTGGACACTTGCGGGAAGAAGAAGGAGGTTAGAAGCCAAGACAAAGGTAGGAGAAGCTCGCAAGCATTCCCAAGAAGAAGGAGAAGGAGAATGGAACAAGCTCGCAAGCTTTTCCACGAATAAACCCACAGGTTTTGACTTCCAAAAATCACATATTTTCACTTTTTTTTATTACACAAAACATCTTAATATTTATAGGCAAGAGAGAGGAATCCAAACAGCCAAAGCACCTCCAAATAATCCAATAGTATTTAGGGAAATGAAAGGCCAAGGGACTCCAACAGCAGCCCCAACATTTGGTACAGGAAACCAGAGAAAAGCCCACAGTAAACCAACCAAAAAGGCCACGGAACCAGCCCAGAAAACCACGGAACCAACCAGACGGGATGGAACCGAAGGGGCAAACCAGCAACCAAGGCAGCAGGCACAGGAAGCCCAGCAGAACACATGGGAAACAGCAAAAAGCCACCAAAACCGAGAGGGTAAGGGAGAAACAGAGGAGACACACAAGTTCCACTCCCCTAAACCTTTTGGAAATAAATACACACCTTTATGCATTAATGAGTCTCCAACAATAATGAGCTACAACCCCAAGTAGGACAACTTAAGCAAGCTCCAACCCAAACAGCCCAAGCCAAACCGAAAACAGCAGCAGCCCAACGAACCCCAAAGCCGGCACACCCAAGGTCAAGCAAGCCAAGCAAATCCTACGCATTGATCACGGGATGCTTTCCATCATTGGATAGCTAAAAACATAAAACAAAAATAGAAAACACAAATATAATAGTTCATATTGCATCAAAACAGATTTTAAGAAAACTAGATGCATCAATTTCCCCCAGGTGGGAGAAGCTCATCTCTTGATGAGAATGCTTCACCAACTTGTTTATAAAGCTCCAAATTGTGATTCTTTAGCTCAATATCATCGATCCAAGTACAGTCCGTTAAGGGCCGTTTGCTCCATTTGACCAAAAATCTTTTGTGCTCACTATGTCTTGTTTTAGTGATTTTTACATCAACAACATCCTCAATCAGGTCATCTTTGTTTGAAACAGAGGTGGAAAGTGGTAAAGTTTCCACATCCATAGAATCTCCTGAATTTCCTTCATACAAAGAGAGATCAAAAACATTGAATATAGGCGAAGTGCCAACAGTAATAGGTAAGTCTAAGAGATAGGCATTTGTGCCCAATTTTCGTAGAATTCGAAAAGGTCCGAATTTCTTTCTGCTCAGTTTACCAAAAGTACCAACAGGAAATCGTTGGCGACGAAAGTAAGCCGTCACCATATCACCTTCTTTAAACACAACTTCTCTCCGGTGTTTATCTGCAGCAGCTTTGTATTTTACATTAACTATACGGAGTTTTCAAGAACTTGCTGTTGGACCGTTTTGATGTGATCAAAAGTTTCTAAAGCTTCAGCACTTATTTTGTTAGGTAAAGACAAACCATTCCTATCCAAAATATGTGGAATAGACTTACCATACAAAATTTCAAAGGCTGAACAATAGCATAAAACTCCAAATCATAAGTAGAATAACGAGATCGAACATCATTTAGTTTTTCACTAAAGTATGCAATAGGCTTTCCTTCTTGACTAAACACAGCACCAATGCCAACATGAGAAGCATCACAATCTACTTCAAAAACCTTTTCAAAATTTGGCAGACTAAGAATTGGAGCTTGACTCATTTTTTCTTTGATACTTTGAAAAGTTTTTTCAGCCTCAGGGGTTCATTTAAAGACTCCTTTTTTCAAGCAATCAATGATAGGAGCAATTACAGAACTAAAATTTTGGATAAACCGACGATAGAAAGAAGCTAAACCATGAAAACCCCTTACCTCACTAATATTTTTAGGAACATGCCAGCTTTGAATTGCCTCAATCTTTATAGGGTCAACTTTGATTCCTTTAGCAGACACAATAAAACCCAGAAATGTCAAACTAGAAGTCATGAAAGAGCACTTCTTTAAATTGATATACAATTTTTGTTCCCTCAAAGTTTCCAAAATTTATTTCACATGAAAAAGATGTTCGGATGGATGAATGCTATAAATCAGAATATCATCAAAGTAGACTACCACAAACTTTCCAATAAACGGACGCAAAACATGATTCATTGTTCGCATAAAAGTACTTGGAGCATTGGACAAACCAAAAGGCATAACAAGCCATTCATACAAGCCTTCTTTTGTTTTAAAAGCAGTTTTCCATTCATCTCCAAGTCTAATTCTTATTTGATGGTATCCACTTCTTAAATCAATTTTAGAAAAAATTATAGCACCACTTAGCATATCTAACATATCATCCAACCTAGGAATTGGAAACCTATATTTGATGGTTATTTTATTTATGGCACGACTATCCACACACATCCTCCAGGTTCCATCCTTTTTAGGAGTAAGTAAAGCAGGCACAGCACAAGGACTTAAACTCTCCTTTATCAGACCTTTTTTTAACAGTTCAGACACTTGAGTAGAAAGCTCTTTATGTTCATTTGGACTCATCCTGTAATGTGAAAGGTTAGGCAATGTAGCTTCAGGAATTAAATCGATATGATGTTGAATATTTCTCATCGGGGGTAAACCAGTTGGTAACTCATCAGGTGTTATATCAGAAAACTCATTCAGTAACGGTTGTATTGCTTCAGGAATTTCAAGAGTTTGTTCAGATTCTTTTCCAAGCACTAGATATGCCACTTCAGATTGGGCTAACTCATTTGCATTTAAAAGCAACTCAGGAGTGGATGATTTTGCAGTTTTCTCTTTTGATGGGTCTAAGTCATTTCTAGATTGCAATTTATAAAAGTTTTCAGTGTATTCTTCCACATTTTGGTTACCTTGACGCAGATTATTAAATTCTTGGAAGAGTGTTCTTGCATGATCAGAAGGCAGAAATTTTCCTTTCATTTTTTCTTTCATCCTGTCCCAATTTTGAATTTTTTCTTTTCCTCGTCTCACTCTATTATTTTGTAAGTTTTTCCACCACGTTAATGCGTGTCCAGTAAGTTTTAGACTTGCAAATTTGACTTTTCGATTATCCGGAATTTCTTTCCATTCAAAGAATTGGTCCATTTTCTCTACCCATTCTATGAATTGATCGGGTTGTAATTTTCCTTCAAAATTATGAACATCAATTTTAATGCCGTGGTCCCAATTTCTTTGTTGCCTATTTTGATGTCTAGGACCCTCATCTTCACTTTCGAATGATTGAACATTAGGATTTGCATTAACATTGTTCACATTCAAATTTGCCATAACATTAGCCATGTTAGTGATTTGTTCTTGTAAGTTTGCCAATTGAGTTATCATTTGTTGTTGCCAATCTCCCCCTTGATTATTTTGATTAGCCATAACTTTTAAGATGAAAAGACAACTCACACACTACCCTAGGATATACCAACCTAAGGCTCTGATACCAAAACTTGCTTTGATATCAAATTGATGCAACCAAAAAATTAGGAAACCCCTAATTTTTTGGAAGCAAAACTTACTCTTCCTAGGGAATAAAAATATACTCAAAAGTAAGACAAAATACGACATCTCAAACAAAATGCAACTTTTCTATTAATAGACCGACACTTACAACTTCTGACCTTTACAAACGACTCAAACAAAACACCTAAAGAAGCTTGTATTTTTTAGAGAAGAAAGATACAGGTGGGGTGGACACTTGCGGGAAGAAGAAGGAGGTTAAAAGCCAAGACGAAGGTAGGAGAAGCTCGCAAGCATTCCCAAGAAGAAGGAGAAGGAGAATGGAACAAGCTCGCAAGCTTTTCCACGAATAAATCCGCAGGTTTTGACTTCCAAAAATCACATATTTTCACTTTTTTTTATTACACAAAACATCTTAATATTTATAGGCAAGAGAGAGGAATCCAAATAGCCAAAGCACCTCCAAATAATCCAATAGTATTTAGGGAAATGAGAGGCCAAGGGACTCCAACAGCAGCCCCAACATTTGGTACAAGAAACCAAGAGAAAAGCCCACAGTAAACCAGCCAAAAAGGCCACGGAACCAGCCCAGAAAACCACGGAACCAGCCAGACGGGATGGAACTGAAGGGGCAAACCAGCAACCAAGGCAGCAGCCACAGGAAGCCCAGCAGAACACATGGGAAACAACAAAAAGCCACCAAAACCGAGAGGGTAAGGGAGAAACCGAGGAGACACACAAGTTCCACTCCCCTAAATCTTTTGGAAATAAATACACACCTTTATGCATTAATGAGTCTCCAACAATAATGAGCTACAACCCCAAGTAGGACAACTTAAGCAAGCTCCAACCCAAACAGCCCAAGCCAAACCGAAAACAGCAGCAGCCCAAAGAACCCCAAAGCCGGCACACCCAAGGTCAAGCAAGCCAAGCAAATCCTACGCATTGATCACGAGATGCTTTCCATCATTGGATAGCTAAAAACATAAAACAAAAATAGAAAACACAAATATAATAGTTCATATTACATCAAAACAGATTTTAAGAAAACTAGATGCATCACTGATCAACCTGATTGAAGGTTTGGCCAGGCAAATATTTTGCTTGATTAATCAATTCGAAAGTTGATCCAAAGAGACTTGAACATTTGAATGCATTTATATGGTTTAACCAACTAGACTCAAAGTGCTTTCAAAAAATAAAGGAGTTTCCTGCATTTTACTTGAGAATTTACGTGCCATTTCTTTTTAATCTCAGCACTCCAGATAATTACTGTTGATTTTCTTAATGGCCAGGTTGTAATGAAAGGTTTCCAATCCATTGAAATATAGTCATAATTAGTTGGATGCTGCTTTATGTTTCCAATCATTAACATAATTTTGCCAAAGTCAATTTAAAATGATATTCAATTCAATATGTTCCCTTTATCTAATTTTGGCTTCGTACTTTTAGCCTAATCATGAAGACTGAGATCATTTGTGGCAGTATATTCACTTATTTAAGTTCAATTCAGCCAAAAAACCTTTCATTTTTTTAGACCAATGGTTCTAGACTTGTTTCAGTTTGAGAATATGGCCTCATTTTGCCTGACATCATTTCTTTATGCTTGGTTTTTAGACCTGATAAGTCAGTCTAGATCCATGTTGCTATTTTGGATCAAATTTTCCCATAAACCCTCTACCTCTAGCAAGGAGTCCTTTATGCCTTATATTTCAATGGTGAGAGATTTGTAAGAAAACTACATCTCTACTTAATTGTCTTTATATCACAGGCATATATACATGCAAGATAAGAGAATAATAAAGAAGATAAAGGAAAAAATTCTCATTATTGAAAAATAGAATAATAATAAATAACATAGATTCCTATTATAAATAATTTAGGTAATGTGACAAGATATGATAACACTTCTCTATAAACTCAACTACTCAAGACAACATAGACTATGCTAACTTCAATTTAGTAACAAAGAAAGTGTCACAAGAAGATAGCCGCTAATCTTGGAAAGAGAGATTGTGTGAATGGGAAGCAAACAATCATCAACATGATCCATGTCAGAGGAGGTGCAAATAAGTTCCTTAAATAGAAATGTCGATAGGAGGTATTGATGGAAGTATCCACAAACAACTTCAATTAGGATTATTGATAGAGAGCTTTAATGGTGAGGAAAAAAGACACCTGCGTAGTTGTCGCTAGAGAATAGAGATAGATTGCAGAGGTTGACAAATTTGCAAGTTGTAGAGAAGGATGTCAAATGGCCTAGTGATTGATGTTAGAGATGAGTATGTCAAGAAGGGAGAAGCTCATCAAGTACAAATGGGTCAAAAACGACGGAAAGTGTGTGAGCAAACCATTGGATATCGAAAGATTGAGGAGTGCAACATCAATGAGGTGTGTAAAGAATATTGAAAGGATTCTAAGACATAACTCTAATGATGCCATGGTTGAAAGGGGATGAAATTGTAAAAGATTACATGGCACTCAATTGTATTCTAGTACAAACATATAAATGGGCATATATTGGCAAGAAAATTGAACAATAAAAAAAAAAGTTGTAAAAGATTACATTGTTACTCAATTATATTTATTGTACAAGCATATATATGGGCATATATTGGCAAGAAAATAGAATATTAAAAAAGTTATTGTAAACGATTACGTTGTTACTCTATTATATTTATTTTACAAGCATATCTATGGGCATATATTGGCAAAAAAAAAAAAAAATAAAGGGGGAGAGTTTTCTCAATAGAGGGGAAATATTACTGTCGTCATATATAAATCATCACATTCAATACTTATTTATGGTAGGAATCGAGCCTCCACCCCTTCCAAAAGCTCTTGAGGAGGCTCGTATCTCTCCCTCTGTGACATCAAGTTTGAAAAACTATTGTTGGACGAAAACAATGTGTTGAAGGTGCATCATTTGGATCTAGTAGCATGATCAACCTCTTCTATGTCTTCATTCATATCATCATGACACCCATCTACAGCTAAAGCCAACTCATCGATCGTCTTCCATGCCATATCCACTTACTAATACGGTGTACTTCCTATAGGCTTCCATTGTTGTAAATCCAATTGATCCTCGCACACATACTATTCACTAAATCATCACGTGCAACCACTATTCACTCTTCACCAACGTAAATCGACATTGTCATCGCATCACTCTTGCAACACCATCTTCTGATGAGATCCATTTCACTTGTCATTCTTTATTTCAAGTAGACGTGTACATCTCTACAATCTCCTCCGTTCTTTAAACGATGAGCATGCTAGTAGTTTTTATCCTCATTATGCTGACCTCTTCATAAACACCATCAATACAGTATTCATCGGCGCTCTCTAGTCATACCTCTATCAACCCAATGTCTTGATACCTCTGTTTAAGAATTTTATCTATGCTTTCTTGATATGGATTTCATTTCCGACTCTTTGCTTTTGATTCACGGTACTCTTCTAGCACAGATTAATCATGCTTCACTTGCAATACTCATAATTTCTAGGAAATAAGATATATGACTATTTTAACTCTGGTTTTTAGTATTTACAAACTCAACCTTACATCTTCCATGAACTTTTAGTTTGTGGGACAAAGTTAACATATCTAAATTATCACATGTCATAATTATTTATATACGAATCTAGAGTATTTATTATTGTAATTTTTTCATTATTAATTTTCTCATGCATTATATTTTCCTTGATTGCTCACTTCTTTTGCCTAGGTTCATATATGCTTCTACTAATCAGATAATTTAGAAAAGATATTGTCCTTTATAATTCTCTCTTATTTCTAATAATTGCAATATTAAATAATGCAGGTTTTTATTATAAATAATTTAGGCCATGTGATAATTTATATGTGATAACAATTTCCATTTCATAATAACGAAGTAAATAATTCAGAAGGATCTCATTCTTAAGTTGATATTTGACCATGTGTAGCATTGAGTTCTTCATTTTTGTTAAAATGCCCTGGTATTGATCGTAACTTTGGTTACCACTAATATCTATTGCACTTAACGTACTCCTTCATGGTCTCATCTCATATCAGCCTACTTTTTAGTTAAGAGCAGGGAAGTGTCAAGTTCTTCTATTGCTACTGATAGCACAAAGTACTTGTCTTAGGTATCACTGCAAGTACTTTTCATATGATGGACGTAAATGACAAATGACTTATCAAGCAGATTTAAAAATGGCAATGAGTTTGCTTTCTTATGAGATTGTATTCCTTTATCAATAGTTATTTCAATAGTACGGACACTTAATATGTTTTCCTTAGCTTCTTTCAGTTTCTGTTTAGGTATTAATTGGTTATTTGAAATTCAAACTTCCTCTTGACCATGATCTCTATTCGATCAATTAAAAACCTGTCACCTTCATCTGTTTCCTGACTATGAAACGCACTTTGCAGTCTTATGATTCCTATAGATGCCTGATGGCGTGAATACATTTTTCAGTTTCTTATGATCTATTGGGGAAGTGTGCTATTTGTAAGGTGATGAATATGCTGACAGAAATTCTGCTCTTCAGCTAATCTAACTCAAGTTTGTTTGCTTCTGAAGACTTTATTCTAGCTCTTGTATTTTGGAAGTTATCGATGTGGATGAATGACTGAAATTTATATGTTCTTTCTTTCCGCAGCCACTTCTGTTCACGGGTCTTCAAACCTACTAGCTACGCTTTTTCTAATTTAATGGAGAAGTCTTCTAGTCATTCATTACCCATGCAAACAGAAATCATTGAAATTGGTTCTTCAGATAGTGATGGTGATATTGACTTTGAATTCGATGGGTCTTCTGATGTTACAACTGCTCAGTCCAGAAACCATCCTGGAAGTTTCGTAGACCAAAATCATCGTATGGGAGTACAACTGCCTCAGCATCACGGTAATGGTTCTGCTCCACATGCTTCTATGAGGAGCAGAGCTTGGGTAGGCACCTCTGGCGAACTTCCAGGGAGTGCTGTTGGAAAAAATGGTTTAGCTGAAAACAGTCTTTTATCTTCAGAAGGAGCCATTCATACTTCTACATTAAAGGATCAAGCAGGGTTGACACACCAAAGTCCATACAGAAGCAGCTCGAGCAATGGGAGATTTGATGCAAGCCATGTGTCTAATGAAGAGGTTATTCATGTTCCTCAAAGAGAAATGCATAAACACTTGAAGGCCCCGGCAACCCTCGAGTCTGGTTCAGTTGTTGTTGGTCAGAGCACGGATGGTAGAGTTTCACAGACCTCAAAGCGTATTCTTCCATCCTCTTTGCAACTACCAACATCATCCGTACCAAGCACGGGATTCCGTGGAAAGGCTTTGTTTACTCCACAGAAAAACCCTGTGGAAGCTGAAAAGAATAGGTGGTCTCGAGCAGGTCGAGATGATGATGCTTATAAAAATGATAGACTTGAAACAGCTCATTTTTCTGGTGAATCAAAACTGCCTGGTTCCATATATGTGGAAGATATTCATAAAATGATAGACCAAAGCAATATCCATGAAAGGGAAAGGAGAGCTTTGCCTTCTCATTGGACTGGTAAAACTGCTAACAGTAGTCAGATGAACGCTTCGATGCATAACAGGCATACTGATCAACATCCAAATTCTAGCACAAGGCCTTCCCATCCTGTGTTAGCAGGCAAAGTTGATAATACACATAAATTCTCAGACCTGTCCATCAGAAATGATAAATTAATTACTTCATCAAAAGGCTTATATAATGGTAGAGGTAATGCAGTGTTTCTCAGGGAATTTTTACCCTTTGTATAAATAAATAATAATTTCCATGGATGAGTAATTGTCGTTAATAAAAAAGAGAATCACTTACTGTTTTTGTGGGCAGATGATGTGTTTTTACATGAAAATGCACCTGCAACTAGGATTTTGCCTCAATATCCTGGAAAATCCAGTGGTAATGCCAGATTGGTTGGTCCAGATGGTGCAAATTTTCCAGGCTCTGGTGAGCATCGTCTTGGGCATGATGAAACACAAATATATCAAGAGGCTTTGCAGGTACTTCTTTAAGGGGATCTTTCACTATTTTGCTTTCTTATTTTATTTACATCCATGCTTATTTTTGTAATCTTTTGGTTTCATAAAGCTAAATGGTGTTTATTTGGTTTGAGCTTTTATTGATTGCAAGTGAGGCGTATGTTTCTTTCCCAGAGATTAATTGGGTCCACTTCCCTGTGTTTTACACAGAATCTTGGTCAGCCAAAACTAGAAGAAGATCTACCTGAGGGGCTTTTGACCGTCTCTCTTTTAAAGCATCAGGTAAGAAAGCTGACGATGGTAAAATTTTGTATTTTCTTTGGAAAAACTTTTGTGAACAACTGCCTATGTAATTTGTATAAAATGCCTGCATAACTTCTGCCAAGACTCCCGCACTCACCAACACTCCCGTCCTCTCTTCTTCCTCTTCAGCTGCCACCTCATTAATCCATAGTATACCTAATGCTTACTCATCAATCCGTGGATTATTGTAATTATTATGCCAATGCATGAATATTAGGTTTATTTGTTATTTTTCTATAATTATTATTTTCTATTTTTTTATGTGTTCTATTAGCAACTCACCTATGATTGTAAAAATACCATACATATGTTGTAATGAAATACTTAACTGATTCTGATGAGGATATCTGACCGTGAAAGTTTATCGGAGGAGGAGCCGAAGATCGACGGCCATGATTGTACCATTTTATTTTGAGTTATAGTTTGTATTTTGATTTATTTATGCATTTTTCCGTTTTTACCCTCACTTGAGGGAGTAGGCCTATGTAACCCCAGGAGGCACTTTTGTCATTTGTTTTTGTATTTTGGCTATTTATAGCCCCCTTCTCTTCTTTTGAGGGGATGGATGATTATTATGAATGAAAATTTCTGTACTTTGTTCTTAAGAGCTTTGAGAGTTATTATGAGAGTGGAAGTCCCTAGATGAGGGCAACGTACTACCCGCTAGCCGCAGGAAGTGTCCGGGCTCGTGGTTTGAAGTCCCTAGGTGAGGGCAAAGTATTACCCATCAGTCGCAGAAAGCGTCCAGGCTCGTGGTTTATCTCCTCCACCACCGTCCCTCCTTTTTCCTAGGCGCCGGCCACCCTCCCTCTTCCTCCTAATTGCCGGCCCAACACCCACCTCCCCTCCTCCTAGCCGCCGGCCCAAAGCCTTCCCCTTCCTCCTAACCGCCAGGCTCCACCTCTCCTCCTTCCTAGCCGCCGGCCCTAACCCTAATCCCCTCCTAGCCGCCGGCCACATCTCCCCTCCTTTGCCTCCAAATTTTCCTAGTCTTATTACTTCCCTAAAATAGATCATGACGAATTTGGAAGGATATTAATTCAATTTTGAATCAATTTCAAATTTGAATTCTTTCCTAATTTAACATGAGTTATATTTGGAAAGTTTCTCAATCACATCAATTTGAATTTGAATTCAAATTAAAAGTGATATGGACATTAAATCTCTTTTAATTAAATTAGCTTTGCTTGGAAACTATTTGAAATCTTCATAACTCCTCCCTCCCTCCTTTAGCTGTCGGCCCTACCTCCCTCCTCTCTTAATCCTTTTTCCATTAAGGCTCCTAATTACATTTCCAATCAATGTCCATTAAAGAATTTTAAGTCTCTAATCGATTACTTTCCATGTGTGATGCATCTTAAATTAGGAAGGTTTTAATTTCAAATTTTAATTCATTTCGAATTTAAAATTCTTTCCTAAAATAAGAGAAGTTATATTAGAGAAGTCCCTCCAATCAAGGCCAATTAAATTCAAATTTATTTTAAAGAGTCAATTGCATTAAAGCCTCTTTCTCCATTTAGATTGGCTTTGATTGGCAATCTATCTCAATCCCTTAATTTCCTCCCCACTCCCATAACCGCCGGTCCCCTTTCTCTCCCTATTTCCCTCTTTGCTCCCTCAAATTTATTCTCCCCTCAATCAATCCCTCCCAAATAATTTCAAATTTTCTATTTGCTGGGATTAATTTCAGATTTCTAAATTGTTAATTATGGCCTTTATTGCTCTACATTGCTGCAATATAGTCCCATTATTGTATCCTTTATCGCTACATTGTCGTATTTCTTCCATTTTCTGTTTTTTTAACGTGAACATAACCATATTTTATCTCTATGAACAACAATAATATTACTGACATACCTTTAGTTTTGGGTTCTCTTGGAATTGGGAGATGCAATTTAAATATAATTGGAGAGTTACAGGACATTCATTCAACATATCGGTTGTGGAATGAACTATCTAAAGTAATTGCGATTGGTCATAGGTTCTTATAGGGAAGAAAAAAGTATGACTTTTTACAAGGCATTAACAGATAAAAATGCTTACTAGAAGCACTTGAAAGGACATCTACATTAGGTAATTATACTCAAGCGTTCTCAGATATTACCTCCTATTCTCATGTCTTGAAAATATCTGAGATGTCCAGTTTTAACTTTTGGATCATTGATTATAGTGCTCCAAATCATATAAAAATTCCCCTTATAAATCTATTTTATACATCTATTATCCTAGTAACGAGAAAATGACCATATCCAATCAAGGAGATATTCTTAGAAATAAATGCTTCACACTCCATATGTTCTCCATGTACATAAACTATTTATCAATATGATATCCAATCAAAAGTTAATTAAAGATTCCAAATGCAATGTGTTGTTATTCATATTGTGTATTTTAGGAATAGGGCATTAGAAAGATGATTGGGCTTGCTAAAGAAATAAATGGTCTCTACTATCTTGAGGAATCCAATAATTAAAAAAAACTCTATACAATATTTAGAATTATGCCTTCTCTCATAAATTCTTAAGTCCAATAAAAAGAAAATTTGGCTTCAACACCTTCACCATTGTCACCCATTATTTATTATTTTCAAAATCACGTTCCTTCATTATTAAAAAAAAAAGAAATATCAGAGGGTTTCATCGTGATGTTAGTGAACTAACAAATTACAAATGTGACAATATTCTAATGATTGATGTAAGAATTATTATAACTTTTTCTCTCATTATTAGTGACGAGGATCATCTTCTATGATTAACATCTCTAGGGTTTGGTGGTTTTTATTGATTATTGCACCTTTGTACTACAACAACAACAACAACATCAAACCTTTATCCCACTATGTGGGGTCGGCTACATGAATCCTTTTTCTCCATTGTGCCCTATTAAAAGTTAAATTCTCATTTAAATCTAATAAAGAAAGGTTATTTCTAATATTTTCTAATCAAGTCTTTTTAGGTTTACCTCTACTCTTCTTAACATAAGTCAAATCTAATACATCTACTTTCCTAACCGGGTCATCAGAAGACCGCCGTTTAATGTGACCAAACTATCTAAGGCGACTCTCTAATCTTATCTTCCACTGGAGCTACTCCAACCTTTTCACGTATATGCTCATTTCGTATCCCGTCTCTAAGAGTAAAGCCATTCATCCACCTGAGCATCCTCATCTCTGCAACACGATTATTGCACCTGTGTTATAAATTTTTTTACGAAAAGCTAAAAATGATGGAAGTACCATCTTTTTCAACATGATCAATAATCAATTTGGAGTTTAAAGGAGTCGGGTCTGAAATGCTAAATGACTATTTTAACCATTCTCTCTTCTTATACTTCTGAGAAAAAAAATCATTATACATGAATCCTTTTGTATGTATGCACTTTAACAAAATGGAGTGGCTGAATTAAAGAACGACTATTTACTTACTATCTGAAGTGCCCTCATTTTCAAAACAATATTGATGTAGCTTTATTTGCTACCCACATTCATAAACTTAATTCCTATAAAGTTCCTTAGATTCAATAGTCTTGCGCAAGTCCTAAATAAGTTTTGTCTCCATTTCAATACCTAACAACTTTCTTTCCAAAATATTAAGAAATGTTGCTTTTGTTCAGGGAAATTCTTAAAATGCGGAAAACATAATTCTTGGGCAGTTAATTGTGTTTTCATTGGCTATTCACCCACATGAAAAAAGTTATGCCATTATCTCATGAGAAATATGCATATGCTAGCTGAGGCCACTTTAAATGAAAATGATCTAAAATTTATAACTAATTACTCCAAGGTGAAAATATCATATACAAATGAATTTTTCTTCTAGATTGCCTTTTCTTACACCTCATTCTTGCTAACAACTATTTCATGAACCAGTCACTCTTTCCTCAACCGAGTCTATATTGTAATCACTTCCTACTCAACTATTACATGTTTACTTGAGAGGAAAGACATCTCAATCTGTGCAATTCAAATCAATTTAATTAATCCTTATGATCAAAGCCATTGTGGGAATTATTGAGTATTCAAATAACGGTACAAGAACTTCTACTATACATCCCTTACTCTTATTTTGTCATATAAATTTTTTTTCTCATAATCACCAAGCCTTTCTTATTTGCATGTATATTATTTATATTAATAAAATAGTCTATGAGTTTTTAACTAATGTGAATTGGAATAATGCTATGAGGCTAAGTCTTTTAAAAAATAAAAATGAGAATTAATAAAGTTACCACCACCAACAACGCCAACCCCTTATACCACTACGAGGGGTCGGCTACATGAATCATTTTTATCCATTGTCATGTTAAGAGTCAAATTTTCATTTAAATCTAATAAAGTTCATTTCTAATACTTTCTAATCACGTCTTTTTAGGAACGTCCTAACATAATCACAATGTATTAAATGATTCATGTCATGATTATTTAATATATTTTATGCTGGTTGTCGACTACCTAACCCAACTGTCAATTTTTTTCATCCAGGGCTTGAGATTTGGTAATGACATTGTTGAATTAATAAAGTTACAAAAAAAAGTAGTGGAAGATAGATGAGTTTTTAGTATGATATATTAATCTAATGGTTTATTAGAAATGTATAAAGGTAGATTAGTGGACAAAAGCTATGCTCAAATATATGAGATTGATTATCTTGAAACCTTTATTCCTATTATTGCTAAAATAATCATTATTAGAGTTATGTTATTTTTAGGTGTAAATATGAGTTGGATGATGTAACAATTCGTTGTGATGAATGCCTTTTTACATGTTGATATGGACGAGAAAGCGTGTATGAAGGTTCCACCGGAATTTGGTTCAAAGACAAAACAAAAGGCATTTAAGCAAAAAAAAACATTATATGGGTTGAACCAACTTTTAAGATGCAATTAGGAAGATTCACATGCGATACAAATAAAATCAAGGAGAACATATATTATTTGTGTAAAGCATGGCTCCAGATGAAGTTTCTACGCTACTACTTTATGTATTATCATGATAGGTAGTTATTTGAAAGGAATAAATAATCTAAAGAAAGATTGCTCTTAGGAAATTAAAGTTAAATAATTCAACTAAAATACTTCCTTGGCATTTACGTTGCACACTCTTGACAAAAAATCTTCATATCAGAACAAAACTACTTAACACATATGTTGAAATAAATGGACAAGTTTGGATGCAAGCCTGTTGAAAGCCCCATGAAATTTAATCATGAAATTGGAAATGCTGGAAAAGCCAGCAATAGAAAAAATTTCTTATTAGAGACTGAAGGGAAGATTTATCTACTTACTATATGCTATACCTGACATTGCCATCCTTTTGGTTAGGTGATTCAGTTTTTGTACCAATCCTAAAGAAGCACACCTTAGGGCAATATATAGAATTCTAAATATTTTAAGGGAATCCTGGGCAAATGAATTCTTTCAAGGGGAGGATTTTAATCTTAAAACATAAACATATGCAAATTATGCGGGTTTTATAATTTAGTGGAGGTCTAGTTCAAGATATTGCACGTCTTGTGGAGCCAATCTTGTAATTTGGAGAAGCAAAAAAATAGAATGTTGTAGCAAAATTTGTCGCATAAGGTGAATTTTTATCCTTGACATTGGGAATCTCCCAATTACTAAGGTTAAAAATTATCTTGGAAGCTTTAAAGGCTGAATGAAAATGTCTTGCAGTTTGCTTTGATAAGGTTGTGGGGCTGTTTATCAAGAATTACTCTTTCATTTTAAGTTACAAAAGACACATAGCTTTTACGAGTCATTACCAGGTCAAAGGCTCGAATTAACAAGGTGTGAATAGGCAGTCGGACAGTTATTTAAATTTTATTTGGTAAAATTGTTAATAATAACTATTTTCAATATACTGAAAGAGCCGCTATAAACTCCAAATGAATTTTAATGACATACTATAACTATTTCATCAAATACCTTTCTTACTGCATCGTGTTACGATATAGGTTCTCTCTTCTTCCACTTATTTAAATATTTTTTGAATAATATCTGTGTACGTTTACAAATATAGGGGTGAGTCATAACAAAATTCAGTGAGCATGTCATACTTTTAAATTATAATAACATCACGACATTTTGAATAATATGCATGCTTGTCACAAAATATAAAATAAAATAACTTTATTAATATTAATAAATTATGAGAATGTATTACTCATATTATATCTTAACATTTTCTGTAGTTAATACATCCATCATAGGAGACACAGTCTAATAATATCAATTAAGGTACTTCTATTTTACGTGCGTGTATATATTGAGTCCCCAGCTAGTGCCTTAAGGGGGTGTACTCTATCAATTAACATACACATGCATGCATTTCTATCTAGTCATTTCAGTTATATATCATTCAATAATTTTCTATAATAGATGTGAGGTCATGCTGTTATCAATAATTTTGATATGATCATTTATTGAAATAAAAAAGGGGTATAACTGTTTGAAATTTTTACAATAATATTGTATTAAACCAATATCCATTGGTTCAATGCAAATAGATTGGAGGAAAACAATATTATTAATGTAATTAAATATGAGCATGAATACTCACCTCACTTATAGAAGATTGTTGCTGCCAACGGAAGTCATTAATTTGTCTTCATTATTTTTGACACCTATAATAATATTAAGCATTTATATAGTTAATTATTTTCTATTTAACCTATAATAATTTACTAATTATATAATTAAAACATCCTATAATTTAGCAAATTTGCTTTGTATCTCTCTCTCTCTCTCTCTCTCTTTATATACATATATATATATATATATATATATATATATATATATATATATATATAATCTATAGATAAATATAATTTCTCTATTTTGTTATTTTAAATTCCTCCTATAAATTACAATTTTCGAACTTTTTGATTTCAATTAAATTAAATATTCATCAATTAAATGAAACTTTGAATATATTAAATCTAAAACATGTAATTACATTCACTAACCTTTTCTAATCCTTACATATATATATATATATAAATAAGTAATTTTGAACACTAGTGTAATATTGTAAAATAAAAAATCTTAATAAACAAAATTTCTCACCTTCCTAACCCACAAATATGTGCCCTAGCTGCTTGCCTCACTTGAGCTCGTCATGCTTCGTCGCTTCTCTCTCTATTTCTCGGTCTCTCCCCATCTCCCTCTCATTTTTTTTTTTCAAATTTTAAAGGAAAGAAGCCCTTTGTCTTCTTTGACACCAAGCGTCTAGTCTTCCTCGATATCAAGCGTCTAGTCTTCCCCCACGTCAAGCGACTCGTCAGATGCTCCTTCATCTTCCTGCTTGAACGAATTGATGTTCGCCGGTTCAGAATTGAAAGTTCGGGATATTACAAGTACATTAGAAAGTCTCTATTCTTTGAAAGAATAAATCATATGCATTATTGTAGTTTCTACTTATGTAATTTATTTTTTTGTGAAACATGCCTATGATTATGCTGCTGTAGAGAGTGGATTTAGCTCTTTAATATCTGTATTGGTTTGATTCTTTATTTGGTTGTTTTCCTTGGTTTGGTTCACTTCCAACAGTTGGTTAGTGGCTTATTGCAAATCTCGCCTGCTGCCAAGGCCAATTTGTGTAGCAAATCCCACCTGGAGCACTTTAGTAGCCTCTAATTTGCTACTATTTTATCCTTATTCAGCTTCTGTTGGATTTCTGATGCAATCAAAATTTTGGGAAAAAAACTAAGATTGCATACACTGGATCAAGGCCACATCCAATTCTTGAATGAAGGCCGCATACTTTCTCTGGATCATTTCTTTTTCTTGCATAAACTGAGCTTGCAAAAGTTTCTTTCTCTTCTCGAATTTTTCCGAACACAAGTACATTTGATATTGAATTTTGTACAACTCGTTATGTATGGGATTGGTAGAATTTCCTTTCGTCGGATTCCATCGGCTCATAGGAATAGCTTCTTCAAGATTACCTGGCCTACTTTCTCTAACTTCAGACTCAATTACATCATCATTTTCATTTTTTCTCCAAGACTTAAAAAAAAAGGAAGACTCAACAAAAAACCAAAGCTTTGATACCAAATTGATGCAATCAAAATTTTAAGAAAAAACTAAGATTGCAAACAAATATGACGTCTTCCTTTAAAAATAATTCGAACGAACACAAACTTTCCTTACAACTTCAAATAAAAGGAAATAACAACACTTTAAAACTTTTATATATTTTAGAACAAACAACACTTACAATTCATATGACAACATAATATAAAAACACCTAAAATCTTCATTGATTGAGAACAAAGATACTAATGGGGTGGACACTTGCGGAGAGAAGAAATAGATAAGAAGCCCGAGACGAAGCCATAGAGAGGAAGGGGAAAGAGAAGGCTAGGTCGCAAGCTAGTGAAAACCCGCAGGTTTCACATTCCAATTATTTTCTCTCCAAAATATTTTTTTAAATGTCACAAAACAACCACTATTTATAGGAGAGGAGAGGGAGCCAAACATTCCAAACAGCCGCTCTAATGACCCAATCAGAAAAGAGAAGAAAATGTCAGCAATTACTCACGTTGGGAGCCCAATAGCCAAAAGAAACCAACGATAAATATATTTAGGAACCGAACAATCAGCCACGGAGCTGAACAGAAAATCCACGGGCAAAGCAAGGGAACCGAATAGGCAGCCAGCTCACCAAAACTGAGAGCAGCACAGGGAAAAGGGACAGCCAGAATGGAAAGGGCACCAGGGGGCCTGAATCCGGAAATAACCAAAAGTAGGGAATGAACCTGGACAATCATAATGAGCTGAAAAAGGCAACAAAAAGGGAGCAGAAACTGAACAGCCAAGCCAAGCCACTCGGCCAACAATAAATGAGGAAGCTCAACAGCTATCCAAACAACCAAAAATCAATCGACCCCCCCCCACCCCCCCCCCCCCCGCCGCTTGCCTACATCAATTTTGATAATGTATTCTCGCAATTGGTGGTACTGTAGCAGAAATCCAAATTTGCTATTTCGGAAATATAAAAGAAACCAGAGTTGTTGATTGGGCTCCACTGAATCAGAAAGTTGTTGTTTGTTCTAAAGTTGAATAGCGACTTTCTGATTCTGCTCGAATTAAGATTTTTGAAATCAAAACTTGCAGTTTTAGGATAGAGTATTTCCATTACAACAAATGAATAGGATATTCGAGAAGTGGAAATGATCAATCTATTGTTTGATAAAATTTAGATTTTCTCAAATTTATTTGTTTGTTGTTTGATGTGAATTCTTTGAACTTGTTTTTACAAAAGTTTTGGGAGAAGCTTTCTCGTATGGACTTGGGCCATAGATCTTTATTGGTTTTTCCTTTACGGATTTTATGATTGATTTTGCGTGTTGTTGGAATTTAATCAAATTTTTACAATTTTTTTAGGTGTGAATCCTCATCAATGCCTGATTTTATTTCATACAGATTTCTCAGCATAATTTTAGACTTTGATTATCTAAATTATTATTTAGAGCGAGTTTTATATCTTTTCTGATTTACATTTAAAATAACAAAATTTTGTCCAAACTATGAGTTGGTGGATTGCAACTTCTTGAATGTGAACTTGAACTTTTTAAGACATGAAATTTATTCCTAAATGTTAAACTAAAATGCTCATATGTTGTTGATGAATCAACTGATTTCCTGTGTTATTATTTGATGATATTGTTTTTTTTATGATTGATCAAATTGAGATTGACTTTATTTTTTTCTTGATTGATTGATTTTCAAATTCATGAAAATGGAGAGAGTTGAGTTGCATTGAATTTTTTAGGCAATTTGTTGATAACGGCAGCTTTAAAAAAACCTGAAGTTTAGAACTCTATCTATTTGGTCACAATTAGAAGCAATTCATCAAGTGATCTTTAATCTATTTGGGATAATTTTCTTTAATAAAAGAACATATAGGTACAACATATTTTTATGATTTGCTTACAATAAATTTTTTATATAACCTCGGATGCCAATCATGAGTATTTTTTTTATTATAAATAAGACCTTTAGAGATAGATCATTTGATTTTATAATAAAAATTAAGATTTTCTCAAATTTGTATTTGTGATATTGTATGTGGATTTTTCCGAGCACGGTGCCAGTATTGATGTTACAATATGGAGGAAACTTTCTCGTTGTACTGGTGGCAGGCCTAGATCTTTTTTGGTGACTTCTAACATTGTTCTTTTTATCTACATACTTTTTGATTGATTTTGCATGTGATTGGAATTTGATCAATTAGTTACAATCAGTTGCATGGATTTATTTCATTATTAGAAGTCTTGCAAAATTCAAAATTTAGACGTTTGTTTATTATTTGGAGTGTGTCTCATGTATTTTTTAATTTGTATCAAAATAGACTAAACTTTGTTAAAACTATCACTCGATGTAATGCAAAATTTGATGTTTGTTTATTTATTCTGTGCAATTCATCTTAAGTTTGCGCTAGTAAACTCTAATCTTTAAGATGTCTTGTATCACTTAATGTGCTGCAGAAAATAGCCTTGGCTTGGATGGTTCAGAAGGAAAAGAGCGTGCATTGTGCTGGTGGAATACTTGCTGATGATCAGGTCATTATTTTTGTGGATATTTCTTTTGGCAAATTAGATGTTTCTATGGTTATTAATTTGATCTTAATTTTTTTCTCTTTTTGTATCATCATAGGGTCTTGGTAAGACGATATCAATGATAGCCCTCATACTAAAGCAGCAGAGTCTCCAGTCCAAATTCACGGCAGATTCTTCTCCACCCGTTAATCTTGAGGCCTTAAATTTAGATGATGATGATGGTAACAATGAGGTGGATGTGAAAGACATTGGAAAGGATGATCTTCGAAGGAAGCAGATGGCTAGTACTTCCCAGAATCGCAGACCTGCTGCTGGAACTTTGGTTGTATGTCCAGCTAGTATTTTAAGACAATGGGCTCATGAGCTAGACGAAAAGGTCTCAAGCAGTGCGGAGCTTTCTTTTCTAGTTTATCATGGAGGTGCACGGACTAAAGATCCTCGAGAATTGGCAAAATATGATATTGTTCTTACAACATATTCCATTGTATCTAATGAAGTGCCAAGGCTACATTTGGTTGATGATGATGATGATGAAAATGAGCAAAAAAATATGGAAAAGTATGGGCTATCTTCAGAATTTGCTTCCAGCAAGAAAAGGAAGCAGACATCCAATGCGGGAAGGAAGGGAAAGAAAAAAGGTAAAGGACATAGAGACTCCCAACTTGATTGTGGTAGTGGCTCCCTTGCTAGAGTTCGGTGGTTCAGGGTGATACTTGATGAAGCTCAAACGATTAAGAATCACAGAACTCAAGTAGCTAGAGCTTGTTCTGGACTTCGAGCTAAAAGAAGGTGGTGTTTATCTGGGACACCAATGCAGAATTCAATTGATGATTTATACAGTTACTTCAGATTCCTAAAGTATGAGCCTTATGCTGTCTATAGCTCCTTTTGTAACTCAATAAAATACCCAATATCAAGAAATGCAATCCAAGGATACAAAAAACTTCAGGCCGTTTTGAGAATTGTTCTGCTTCGACGCACGAAAGGTACTTTTCTCGTTGTGGTTCTTTCATTTACTGTTTGTTTTTGATTATCTGTTAGTCTAGTGTCAGAGTTATATTTTGCAGTAGAATTACCTGTGCTCTGTGGTAATGTTGGATGCTGTCGTGCTATGGCATGTTAAATGAAATAGCTGCATTTTGCAGGGATGGATGAGCTGCTCTGTGCATGCGTTCTCTGTGGTGGTCTGTGGAGGGACTGCACATGTGAACTGCATATTTCCTGTATGTTTTTCCACACAAACTGAAATTGTGTCCTGGATGCTTTGTAGCAAGGAATTGACAACACATGAAATGGAGCCTTAATTTAGGGTTCATTTGGTAATGTGTTGCTTTTCAAAATCTTTTCTGATTTGTGTGGAAAATGCATAAGAGAAATCCCAAACTCCATACTTGGCATGCTCCACAACTTTACTTCTATGGAGGACACCCTTGTAGAGTAGTTTATCCATCTCTTGAGACTGATGGCCACTTTACATGGTACAAACTATAATGTATCACCCAAGTGAAGTCCAAGTGCAAAATTTCTTCCACTGTCAACATAGAAAATCATCACTTCAACATGTCTATTGGAACTTTTGGTTTATGGATTGTATCATTGGCTATTGAGGTTTTAGAAACTTTAGCAAATCGGGCAATCTTAGGCATGATCCTTCATGCTAGTTCTCATAACCTCCCAATCTTCAACTTCCATTACCTAATGAAACCTTAATGTTGGAACGTGATTGAGTGCATTGCAAAAGTAAAAGTACTCTTTTACTTGGTCTCGTGGATATCCTGGGATCTAACCAACTGTGATTAAGCAGTGTAAATAGTGCACTTAAAAAATTATAGTGATGGTTTGAGATTGGGCTGTTAAGAAATGGCAGCTTTCAACATGTATAAACTGCGGAATTGGAAGCAAGGAAAAAAACTCATGGGTAAGTTTTTCAATTTTCAGCACTTGGTCAGAGTAGATGTACATTAGATTTGCTGGGTCATTCTCTGGATGCTTCTGAGAGCCTGCCTAATCAGCGCGATTAAATAGGCTTTGTTTTGCTCCTCTTTGAACTTCTCACCAGTCCAGCTGCTGCTGAGATGAATCATACGAATCAAAAAATTTTCCTTATACATGCTTATGAGGTTTGCTAGCTACTTAAATAAAGGATCACTTTTCTGGCTATATTTATTGATTGCTTCGTCCCTGAAAGTCATTATCATGCACTAGGAATCTCTTTGTTTGTCCTTTTTGACATAAGCTTAATGTAGAATTATGGCTTTGTCTAGTATTATCTACATCTGTATTTATGAACCATTGTCTCCTGTTGTGTAGAAACCCGAATTAATGGGGAGGCGATTATTAAGTTACCTCCAAAATCAATATGCTTAAAGGTGGTTGATTTCTCTCCTGAGGAGCGAGCATTCTACTTGAAGCTGGAAGCAGATTCACGGCAGCAATTCAAGGTACTTATGATGAGCGTAATCTGTTTAGATAAACCTTCTTATTGATTGGATCTATACCCTTGAACTCTCAAGCATTGTATAGTTCCTGTTAAGTCTGTCTCTAAGTTGTTCTCTTGATTAAAGAGATCTTTGCTGTATTTCTAGTTCGTGATTGTTGTATTAATGGTATTCTGTTGCCTCATTTTAAGCTGATATTATTCAATTTATTTTTTTGAAATATGCTATACAATTCAGGATGCATATGCATGGCGTCAATGTCGGTATTCCCAGAATTCCAAAAATTTCCTGTAGTTACACTCCATTTTGATTGCATGGCTTTGGGAAAATTGGGGATGATGTTCTATTTTTTTTTCTTTTTTCTAACGTTGAAGAAACTACATTATTAATGGATACCATTGAAATTTATGTTTTTTCATTATGTTATCATGTTTTTAAAGTAGCAGCCAAGATAAAACCATTTTGATTATCCATATCCTTTTGAAGATATCTGATGATTCCCTAGTGTGTGTATAATCCCCTTGTGAAGGAATTGATTTTATGGACCATTTAGATTTTTCTAGTTCCATGTAAAATATCCATATAAATATTTACTGTTGAAATTGTACAAATGCTAGCTGCAAACACATCATATAAGCCTTATCCAATGTATTGGGATTGGCTCCATGGAGCCTTAACTGTGTATTCGGGTTGGCCCCATGGATCCTTCTTTTTCAGTTCTTTCTGTTAGTTGTTACATGCAGTGTTCATTTTAAATTATATAAATTTGTTATGTCTGGCCTTACCCATGTCCTGGCTTATTCCCTTACCTTAGAGTCCTATTTCTTTGTTCATCTTCCGCTAATGGTTGTATTAAAAGTCTATTTTTTGAACTTTACTTTCAATATCCATGTAAGCTTTTCCAACAACTTTATTCATCCTTTAGTATAAATACTTTTCAAATCTTCTTTTATTATTTTATCTTTATTTTTTAATTTTAAATCAAGTACTTTTGAAATATTTGGATTTTTTATACTTATAACTTATTTATTTCAAGAAACTATTTTTTTAAAAGATGCTAGGAAATTGAATATTGAAAGCCTAAACCAAAATATTTTTGAAGAAGCACAAAATTTCTTTAGAATAGACTATTTAAACTATTCAATTTGTGTAAAGAGAGCTGTTATATATTTTTTATGAAACCAAATTAATGTTCTTTTTCCAAAGCTTAGAAGTTAGAAATCACCGGACAGTTAATATCGTTACTTATAATGATTACTTTGTTATGAAAATTAATAAATGCTTTATTCAAACTTGATTTTTTCTCATATTGTTACTAGATTACCCTTGTAGAAGTTAGGACTTTTTTTTTCTTGTTGTTATGCCCCATAAAACTTTATATAATTTCTGTTCGAATTTTTAAGGTTGATCAGTATTTCATACTTTATAATTTTAGGTTCTTATGTATTTGCTTCTTAACAGTCAACTTGTTATTTTAGCAATCTGAGAAATTTACTAAGCAGCAGGTTCCGGATTTCAGGCCTATGCTGCTGCTGGCACCGTCAAACAAAATTATGCAAATATTTTGTTGATGCTTTTGCGACTCCGTCAGGCTTGTGGCCATCCAATCCTGGTCAAAGGATATTATTCAGAAGCTATTTCAAGAGATTCTATATTAATGGCAAGGCAGCTTCCCAAAGAAATGTTATTACATTTGCTATATCAATTGGAAGCATCATTAGCAATTTGCCCTGTATGCAGTGTAAGCCATCTCTCTCTCTCTCTCTTTCTCTCTCTCTCTCTCTCTCTCTCTATATATATATATATTCTTTATTGGTATTGGTGGGATTCAAATTCCCAAATTCCAAGACTTGGACAATAACTTCCAAAAGATTTTACCAACTGGCATCCATCTGGATGGGCAGGTTAGGTGCAACAATTAGTTTCCAATGTGAAATGGATATAATAATATACTTTAATATCGTAGCAAACTTTGTTGCAGAGTTTGAAGTTTATGCTTTTCTTTCTAAGAAATGCAAATTAGTTTAGGATCTATAAACATATTTTGCTTTTGTAATGAGACTTGGTGGTGGAATGAGGAGGTACAAAGAAAAAGTGTTTTTGTGCTTTGAGAGGATAGCTGAAATTACATCCAACTGAGGCTTATAATGGTTATAAAATATCAATCTTGCAAATAGAGTTCTAATCAAAGTAAGAATAGCAATTTTTGATGATAAATGTAACATGCTTGGTACTAGGAAAGACAAAATGATGGGCATAAAATAACTAAGTCAAAAGATAAAGAGATTTATTGACTTCAATCAATTTTGATGCATTAGAAGTGAAGATAATATATTCTTAATTAAATATAAAGACCTCTGATAGGTCGGTGCCTATCCAGCAGACCCCACTTGGGTCGGCCAAGGTCTACAGGAGGCGGTTCAAACCGAACCGCCTCCTCTCTAACTGCCTAAGCCATAGGGATGTGGGCCCCTATTTAATTTAATAAAATATCCTATTTATGCAAGGGGATTAATCTATTTTGGGAAAGGAGGTTTGAATTAATTTGAATTAATCTATTTTGAGAAAGGAGGTTTGAATTAATCTATAAATAGGCATGAGAGGTGAGGGTTAGGGCAGGCTTGATTTATGTTTTCTCTTGGAGTCTCTTGGGGTCTTGGGCTCTAGACTTATTGTCTAGAGATTGGGAGAGAACGATCCTCCTCTCGAATTGAGGATCAATTGTATCTTTGCTTATGTTTGCTTTGCTTTGATTTATCTAATAAAATTTACTGTTTTTGGTTGCTTTCATTATTGTCTTGTATTCTTTCTCGCTGTTTTTATCAATTTATTGTTAGGGTTGCTTGCGAACTCAAGTATTTCCGTAAGGATTACTTGCGAACTCAAGTATTTCCTATCAACCTCAAGGAAAGATGAAAATGTTCTTCTTTATAAATTATTAAATACTATTTTTTAAGAAAGAAATTATTTTGAATGAGCATAATGAACAAAAATATGAAGTAAATTATGATTTGATTCAAAAAAATTAAAGTCTCATTACTTGGAAGATGCATAATAGTAATCTTTAAGTCCATCTGAGATGACTATTCAGATTTTATCATATATGAGGGATGCTAAAATGTTTTGGTTAATAAACTTTTTCAATGAAAATTTGAAGACTAAGAGCATAAAAAAGTATTGGAGATGAAATATTCTGTTACTAATATTTAAGAATATGAATGTTTAAGATTATGATAATTATAGAGGCATTGAACTTATGAGATATATGATGAAGCTATGGAAGAGAATCATGAAGCATATATTTTAAAAAATATGACGTATATTATGGTTTGATTCATAAAATTAAAGTGTAATTACTCGAAGATGCATAATATTAATCTTCAAGTCCATCTGAGATGACTATTCAGATTTTATCATATATGGGGGATGCTATGATGCTTTGGTTAATAAACCTTTTCAATGAAAATTTGAAGACTAAGAGGATACAAAGTGATTGGAGATGAAATATTCTATTACTAATATTTAAGATTATGATAATTATAAAGGCACTAAACTTATGAGATATGTGTTGAAAAAGAAAAAAAAATATAAAACAAACTGCCTGAATACACACGATCTTCCTAGATGACTACCCACTCACGCATGGGCGGCGGCGGCGGCGGTCGTCGGTAGCGGTGCTCAAGCAAGGAGCAAGCAAAGTAAAGCGTTCTTACTTAAAATTGGGGGAGAACGCTTTACCTCAAAATTGAATTAGAATGAAATACTGTTGACCCCTACACATCAAACCACGTGCAAAGGGGGCAAAATCAGCGAATTAACCGACGCGCGCGTCAACGCGACGCATAACTTGAAGGGTCAAACGACCTCTGATTGCCAAACAGATTGCGCCGCAGCAATCAAAACGTTAAATTCGCCACGCAGTCAAATCGGATGAGATCAGTCCAAAGGGGCGACTGACACCTGAAACTGACGCGCGGCGTTGCCCAAATGACGTTTGATCGCAAAATGGATTTTACCGTTGTGTTCGTAATGTCATCAACACCCAAAAATCACTATCAACTTGTTCAATTAGAGTCGTCCGGTGAAATCGGCACGTATCTCGAGGCAAAGACGCTCAAATCGAGGAATATAATTTGCAATAGCGTGGAGGGGAAGGCTCGACTATCAGAATTCCTCCTAAATGGGGGAGACGTATGGAGGTTGTCGAAATTCAAAGGAAACAAGGGACCTGACTTGAACCAAAACGCACAGAACCTACGCAAATGCAGTGAACTTGAACAAATGCAGAGGACCTGAACTAATATAGGAGACTTGATTTGGATCACATGGAACAAAATTTAAAGCAATAAATTGGACTTAAATAAATGCATAAAAATGAATACATAATTCATCAAATGATGAATAATTGAATAGAAATAGATGAATATGGAACTCGTGCTGGGCAAGGCATTCCAAATGCGACTTATGAACCACAAATGCAAACTCTTTAATGAACACTATAGCTTATTCATGAAAGCTATGTCAAGTTAGAATGCAAAAGCCAATTAGCAACAATGCTAATGTTCTCACTCATATCATGAACCAACTGACGCATGATGAAAGAGCCGCGTTAGGCATAAAGAATAATTTAGAGGTGGTGGTAAGTGGCATACGATGACTTTAGTTATTTGTCAACGGGTTTTGTGCAACGAGTGCAGCATCCATGTAAAACCAAACAAGAAAGTTGTGAATAAGTTAATCTCCTTGACATCGATATCCGTTGATTTGCAAATGAATACATATCAGATTCCCACAAATGATGATGACCAATATACAATGAATACGAAGGACAGGTGGTAAATATGATAACACTTTGTCGTCGATGTCAAAGTACAAGAAAAGGCACCCGACCTTGCAAACAATGAAATTAAAAGAGATATTCACAAATGAAGCATGAGGGATATGCAACAAATGCAACGAAGGAATATAAGCATACAAGCTCCTTCGAGCTGTTGCAGAAAGCCTGCTATCCACAAGCGCAATACAAAGGGAAATAAAAGGCAACAAGTAGTGTGTTTGTATATCATATACATAGATCATGCAAATGCTGGCAAGTATCGATCATAATAAATGGTGTAAATACTGATAGTATACCATGAATGCAGCAACACTAGGCATTCAATATAAACGTATGAATTGGCGCATTAAATCCTGTAAGCAATGAGCAACATGTAGTCTACTTTCACACTCAACGAAAGTCAAGCACCTTATAGATGAGTTCCCTATAGATCAAGGAAATTGACATGCAACGAGTACAATGAGTCGATCGGGGTGCGAGAATTACAATGCACGTAGCAAGTAGGGGCAATATACCTGCAATGATTATAAGCTCCTATGAGCCCTTGTAGGAAACTCGTCACACATGCAGCATGTTACCTACGAGCGAATGTAGAGGAATGGTAACAAAAATAGGTGCTTCTGGGCAACACTATAGGGTTTGCACTCAATATAGTTCGCCTGTGGATAATAATAGAAGTCCTGTGGTGCATGTGACAGTCTACCCATATAAAACAACAGGAGTCCACAAACTGCTACACCACACCATCAGATCTGCAATATACATGCAAGCGGATAGAAGGCGTCTACAAGCTCTCAAATTGAGCGTCATGCGCATTCAAACGACAATCGCCTGCACAACTAATTAACATTAAACATTTTAAGATACCCCCACATATACATTACGACATCTATACACATATAATTATAAAAATACCCCCTAAATACCCGCATGGGCCCCGCGAGCGTGTACGGGTATACACGTGACGTCTATGGATGCTGCGCGGGTCAAATGATCAATCCAAGTTCGAGCCCGATCCTTCTATGCGAGCAGATAGGAGTCGACACGGTTCGAACTATCGAACGAATATACGGTTGCGGTATCGACCGAGAAATTTGTTTTAATACGTTCATATTAGGCCTTCAAGGCCTATAAACAATGAAAATTCTCTAATAAAATCATATAGCTGACAACGAACCTGATCCTCTGTCGTCAGGTAGACAGAGTCGATAAGGTTCAATAGACAAAATAAAAATGCCCATAAATTATCCCGATGATGGCCTTGTTGATAGAAAATCTCAATCGGATGGGGCAACAAACACAAGAATGCCTCCCAAATGTCCATGAAATTCAAGACTCCAAAAATCCCAAAATTCAAAATATTTAAAATCGAAATTCAACTATCAAACACTTAAAGTAAAACTCATTCACTCTCCACAACAGTTTACCGAGGGGGACAAATTTAAAAATACTCTTCAGCTCACAAAGAGCTAGTGTTTGGTCGAGAATATCAATATGATTCATTCTCAATTTGTCTCATGCTAGTAAGGATGTGGCACATGTCTTCTAACCGGTGGTTTTGACACCAAGTGGTGCCGTAGGTAAACGGTTATGACCAGGGCTCTCTGAACCGGGTGGTTTGCCGCCAAATCAGGTTCATCATCATTCCCCACCATCTGTTTTAAGTGCAAGATGGTGAAATTCTCAATTTTAAATATCGAATTTTCAAATACCAACCCATGCTGCTACTATACGCCAGATATCATGTATATCTATGTATTTGATTGACGACTAGCCTTAATCGAAAGTTCTCTCTCGTTTTCAGGAGGGGTAATTAGTTATAGGGGCTTGCGCTATAGAAAACCAGCACCTAGATCAAAAGTCCTCGCAAAATGAGGGCAAAATCTCTGTGTAGTATCTTATTTCAAACCCAATCTGCCTTCTGAAAATTTACCCCGGAACCTAATTCGTTAAAACTCTCCCCGAAGAGGGGAGTCCGAGGCGTGAATTTTTGAAGCCCACAAATACACTCCATTTACTATACTATACTTTGGATATTCTTTTTACCCAATCAAACACCAAAAAGTGAAAATGCAAAGCATTATAAATTTTTGCATTCACTTTTCCTCCAACTAAACAGCCCCTAAGAAATTTTAGATTTTCTCAATCTCCACTCGAAGCTACCGATCAGTCTCAAGACTTTCTCTTTCGTTGATCGCATCACACAGCTCTCTTTCCCTTCTTTTGTACCAAAATAAAACATCTCCCCTGCTCATAAACATTTCATCTTCAATTTCACAGGAAGCAAAATCATAAACCTCATGAACATTTCTTCGTTGCTATCGATTTTTTGCAGCGACCCTTCTTTTTTCCATCTTCATCAAGCAACAATCTCAAGAGATTTCAACTTACCTTACTTGCTAATTGAAACCACAAACCGACCGCCAATATGCAACTTCCTCTTCCTCTGTCTCTACCTTCACCAAATGCAACCCCTGTGCCTTTGACTCTTCCCAAACCAAGGAAACATTTCGGTTTATACATGTGAAGAGTCGTGTTCGGTTCCACAAAGAGATCATGTTTGCATCGCTTTGCTTTTTCGCTCATGCGCTCAACTTTGTTGCTTGCTGATTCAATTGCATTCGCTCGCCCTTTTGCTGTAATGGATTTTTATTGGATCGATTCAACTAAACTGGTGTAGCCAACCGTCACAGTTGAAGTAAGGGGTGTCAATAAATGACCAGACTTGAGAACTCGACAAGGACCTAACCCAAAAAATTATGGGTTTGGTTTGATCTATTTAATAAGCGAGTTGAATCCGAGTTTGAAATTCTAACATGTTTAATTAGTAGGTCGGGTTTAGGTTGACCCTTGAACCTGATTAGACATGTTTAATTAATTTTTTTCTTAAATCATTTTGCTTGTCGGTATGCTCTTCTTAATTTTAATCAAATAACCTGAAATCTTTAGTCGACTAATTGCAATTTTTTTAAAATAAAAAAAAGATTAGCGATCTTGTTCAAGTCATTCAAGTTACCGGTGGGTTAGTTTCAAGTCCACCTTTTGTAACCATTTTTTGAATAAGTTGGGTTTGAGTAGAGTTGGATGCGAACTCTAACCCTTAACCCATTTTGACACTCCTAGTTGAATTTTTTGATTTAGATAGAGACGAACTTCTCGTCTTTAATGTTATGTCACCATATGGGTGCATATTATCTTGTGCTTCTTAGCTTTTATTTATTTGTTTGTTTTTTGAGATCGGGCTTTCAAATTTTCTTATATTTGATAGCAAACCTTGTATGAGACATTGTTACCCTGAGCAATATTTTCCTTAACCCTAGCAAGATGTTTCATCTTATTTATCTCGACTTTTTTTATATAAATTACATTGTGCAAACACTTATATTGCTTCTTCCCATTATAACTTCTAGATTCATTGTAATGATTCTTTGCTGGATCCATTTTTTCATAAGTTCTAATTGATCAAATAATTTGAAATCTTTAGTCGACAAATTGCAAATTTTTTTAAAATAAAAAAGGATTAGCGGTCTTGTTCAAGTCATTCAGGTTACCGGTGGGTCAGGTTCAAGTCTACCTTTTTTAACCATTTATTGGACAAGTTGGGTTCGAGTCGAGTTGGACGCAAACCTGATAGGAAATACTTGAGTTCGCAAGTAACCATAAGGGAATACTTGAGTTCGCAAGCAATCCTAGCCCAAATTGAAGCTCCAATAGCAATGATGTTGCTGTTTACAGCAGGAAAATAGCCCAAACAGTAGCAAAACAGTGGAAATACGAGAGAGAACTTGTAGGAAATCAAGCAAAGACTTATATTCCACTAGAGGATGGATAAAAACAGCAAACGATACAATAATCTTCAATTCGAGAGGAAGGTAATCTCTTCAAAACTCTCTAGCAAAGCCTAGAGCCCAAGCACAAGACAAGATCTCAAAATTTAGCCAATCTCAAGATAAAAACCCTAATTCCCTCTTAAGCTCCTAATTAACATCAAAGGACAATTACAAAATACCTAAATAGCCCTTACATTCAAAATTTTTTCTCCCACAATTGAATTAATCCAAGCATGGGCCCCACTAGGCTTCCGCCCCCTCCTTGAGTAGAACCGGACCGATCCAGGTTGGACCGGTCCAGCCGGCCCCTCCTGGGCCGGCATAACATTACTCCCCTCCCAAAGACTCATCTTGTCCTCAAGGTGAAAGGAAGGAAGTTGATTTTTCATCCTTTCAAATGGCTCCCATGTAGCGTCGAAATCGGGGAGGCCTCTCCATTTAATTAGCACTTTTTTGTTGCCTTCTTTATCTGATCTAACGCCGGTGAGCTCCAGTGGTTCTAATACCACTTCCAAATCCTCAGTCAGTGTAGGTGGTAAGTCGGCACTAACTGCATGCTCCCTAGGGCTCTCCTTAACTGAGACATATGGAACACTGGGTGTATGGTGGCTGATGGGGGTAACTTCAGCTGGTACGCCACTGCTCCAATCCTGTCCAAAACCTCATATGGGTCGAAGTACCTTGGAGCCAATTTCTCATTCCTCCTTGCTACTGTCCTCTGCCGGTAGGGTCGTAATTTTAGGAAAACCTTCTCCCCCACTTCAAACTGCATGTCCCTCTTGTGTGAGTCCGCCTGTTTCTTCATGATTTGTTGTGCTCTCAGTAGATGTTTCTTCAATTCTTCTAACATTCGATCTCTCTCTCCCAAGTACTCTTCCATTGATGAAATTGGAGTACTGCTACTCCCAAAGTACACCAAGTGAGGAGGGTCCCTTCCATACAATACTTTGAACGACGTCATCTGCGAAGCCGAGTGAAATGAGGTGTTATACCAGTATTTCGCCCAAGATAGCCACTTGGCCCACAGCTTGGGTGTCTCTGACACAAAGCATCTCAAGTAGGTCTCCAAGCTCCTATTGACCACCTCTGTTTGGCCATCTGTCTGTGGATGATAAGCGGTACTCCTCTTCAACACTGTCCCCTGCAACCTGAACAACTCCCTCCAAAAATGACTGAGGAACACCTTATCTCTATCTGACACTATTGCCTCTGGTACCCCATGCAATCTGATCACCTCTCTGATGAAAGCTGAAGCCACTGTCACCGCGGTATAAGGATGTCGGAGGGGAATAAAATGAGCATACTTGCTCAATCTATCCACCACCACCAGAATCGCCGTGAAACCTTCTGAACGGGGCAGCCCATCTATGAAGTCCATGGATATCTCCTCCCAAACCCGTCCCGGTAATGCCAACGGCTGTAGTAGTCTCCCTGGCGACATAGCCATGTATTTGTTCCTCTGGCAAGCCTCACACCTGGCCACCATCTCCTCTACATCTCTATGCATTCCCTTCCAGTAAAGCTCCGCAGCAATCCTCCTGTAGGTCTTTTGCACCTCGGAATGACCCCCAACCGCGCTCCCATGAAATTCCTGGAGTATATTTGGGATGTGGATTAAAGTCCTGGGCATCACGAACCTCCCTTGATACAACAATCTGTTCCCCTCTACTGAGTACCCCGGGTGGCTATCACATTCCCTCAATAAATCCGCCATGATATTTCCCAACTCCTCATCTTTCAGGCTCTCCTCTTTAATGGCCTCCCAATCTAGCATCAAAGGAACAGACACTGCCACTGTCTGTAGTTCTCCCATACATCTGGACAAGGCATCAGCCGCCTTGTTCTCCCCTCCTAGTCTGCACTGAATTTCGAAATCATACCCCAGCAACTTCGATAGCCATCGCTGATGTTCTTCAGTCACCATTCGCTGCTCCAACAAGTATTTTAGACTCCTCTGATCTGTTCTGACAATGAAATGCCTACATAACAGATAGGGTCGCCACTTCTAGATGGCTAAGACAATAGCCATCAACTCCCTCTCATAGACTGACTTCGGCCTGGCCCTGGCTGCCAATACCTGACTGAAGTAGGCAATGGGTCGCCGGTTCTGCATGAGTACTGCCCCCAATCCATACCTTGAAGCATCTGTCTCCACTATGAAGGTCTGAGTGAAGTCTGGTAGAGCTAAAACTGGTACCGTGGTCATAGCTTTCTTTAGTTTCTCAAATGCTGCTGTGGCTGCCTCTCCCCATAGGAATCCATCTTTTTTCAACTGCTCTGTTAGCGGCCATGCTATAGTACTGTACCATTTAACAAATCTCCTATAGTATCCTGTCAACCCTAAAATCCTCTCAATTCCTTCAGATTCTTAGGTAAGGGCCATCTCAACATCGCCTCCACCTTTGACTGATCAGCTGCCACCCCTTCTCTGGATGCTACATGACCCAAGTACTCCACACTGGTCTGGCCAAAGCAACACTTCTTCAGGTTGGCTCTCAGCTGATGTTCCTGTAGATCTCCCAAGACCAGCTTCAAGTGCTTCAAATGCTCCTCCTCAGCTCTGATGTACACCAAGATGTCATTGAAAAACACCAGCACAAACTTCCGGAGATACGGTCTGAACACCCTATTCATTAGTGACTGGAACGTAGCAAGGGCGTTGGTAAGCCCAAATGGCATGACCAGAAATTCATAATGCCCCTCATGTGTCCTGAACGCTGTCTTGGAGATGTATTCCTCTCTCATTCGGATCTGATGGTACCCAGACTTCAAATCCAGTTTGGAGAATATCACTGCTCCATACAGTTCATCCAATAGCTCGTCAATCACCGGAATGGGAAATTTATCCGGAACAGTCTCCTTATTCAACGCTCTATAGTCCACACAGAACCTCCAGCTACCATCCTTCTTTTTGACCAATAATACGGGGCTAGAGAAAGGACTCACACTTGGTCTGATGATTTTTGCCTCCAACATCTCTCTAATCAGCTTCTCAATTTCATCTTTTTGAATCTGGGGGTAGCGGTAGGGTCGTACACTAATCAGTGACACCCTCTCCTTTAGCAGGATTGCGTGCTCCTGTTCTCTGAATGGTGGTAACCCTCGAGGTGGCTGGAACACCTCCCTGAACTGCTGTATGACCGGTTGCACGACAAGAGGAATGTCCCCCTCTTCCCCCACACTGACTCTCTCCAATCGTTGCAGTTTCACCAAATATCCACCTCCAACCTCCTGGATGGTTCGCATCATGGACTTGAGAGATACCCCCGTCCTAGACAGGCCGGCATCTCCCCGTATGACCATCCTCTTTCCCCCCACTACCAGTTCCATCCTTAGTACTCCCCAATTCACCTTGGTCTCCCCCAAGGTTTGTAGCCATTTCATTCTCAAAATCACATCCGTACTCCCCAATTCTAAGGGAAGGAAATCCTCCCTCACCTGTATTCCCTGAATGGTCAACACCACTCCCTTACAAACTCCTCTACCCATTTCTACCTTTCTGGTGCCCATCATCACCCCGTACCCTCCTGTATCCACCAGTTTCACCCCCAAAAGATCAACAATCTGGGTGGAAAGGAAATTGTGGGTTGCACCACTATCTATCAGCACTACCACCTCTCTATCAGCTATCTCTCCCTTCACCTTCATAGTGTGATTCGGGGTGAATCCCACTACTGAGTTTAGGGAGACTTCCGCCACATCCAAATGCAACTTCTCCTTCTCTTCCGTTTCTATCCCGCTTCCACCTCCCTCTTCAGCTTCCTCGTCATCACAAACGGTGAGAACCTGAAGAGTTCGGTCCTTACACCTATGCCCTGGCATGTACTTCTCATCGCACTGAAAACACAACCCCTTGGCCCTCTTCTCATGTATCTCCCTTTCAGTCAGCTTCTTAAAATTTCCCCCAGGCCCTCCTCCTCCAGACTTCTCTCTTGGTACTTCTCGTGAACCTCCCGGTACGGCTCCTTTGGGAGCTAGAAAGGTAGTCGTCATCCTGTAGGATCCCCCAGAACTACTACCTCGAGCCCCCCTCTCCAGATGCTTCTGGTCCTCGACCAACTGTGCCAACTCCATGGCCTCCCCCAGGTTGTGCGGTCTCATCACTCTAACAGCTGCTCTGATCTCGGGTTTGAGCCCCTTCATGAAGTTCCCCTCAAGCACGGTCTCAGAAAGGCGATCCAGCCTGCTAGCTAGGTACTCGAACCGATCACGAAACTCTGCCACTGTCCCTTCCTGCGTCAGCGCAAAGAACTGCTCGTAGAAGTCTCCTCCCCTACTGGTTCGGAAACACTCTAGCAAACAGTCCTTAAACTCCCTCCAGCTTCGAATGGGTCGCCTCATGTCCCACCACTGGTACCACGCCAGTGCCTTCCCTTCCATGCACAGTCCTGCCGCTGTCAGTTTCTCCTCCTCCGTCAACCCGTTGACGGCAAAATATCGTTCCACCTTGCAAATCCAGCCATGGCCATCCTCGCCCTCAAAGATGGGCATTTTCAGTTTCCTCACCTTGGGATCTCCTCCGTATCCCCGGTATCCTCCAAATCCTCCCGTTCCTCGAAGAGGAGGTGCTCCCCAAGTGTCCCGATCGTCCCTTCGGCGATTGTACCCGAACCCTTCATCATATTCCCCTCTTCTCCCTTCAAAATCAGCGCCCCTGCGGTGAATCTCTTCCCTTCTTCCAACAAAATCAACACCCATTCTGTCGTACCCTATGCTCATCTCTTATCTAGAAAGCAGTTCTAGAGGCGGTATGTCGTCCTCCCCCCTCAAGGATCTCCATCTCTGGATTTTTCCTCCCCCGAGACGGGTTCGGATTTCCTCTTAATCCATGGCCATCGGTGGTCTCTCTTACTTTCGATGTCGCTGGGTTTGTCTTCATCTCCATTAATTTCTTCAACATCTCCTCCACAACGGTGAACTTTCCTTCCAACCTTTCATTGTTGTATGTGATTTGATTTTGAAAATCAAAAAATTTTCCCTCCAAATCTGATTTCAATTGTCCGATTTCGCCTTCCAAGACTTCCACCTTCTTCCCGGCCATCTTTCCTTCACGAATCACAAGGATTTTTCTTCCGGATGCCCAAAAACTTGCTGAAATTTCCGGATTTCAGCCGCCGATGGTCCCAAGACGATGCTCTGATACCAATTTGATAGGAAATACTTGAGTTCGCAAGTAACCCTAAGGGAATACTTGAGTTCGCAAGCAATCCTAGCCCAAATTGAAGCTCCAACAGCAACGATGTTGCTGTTTACAGCAGGAAAACAGCCCAAACAGTAGTAAAACAGTGGAAATACGAGAGAGAACTTGTAGGAAATCAAGCAAAGACTTATATTCCACTAGAGGATGGATAAAAACAGCAAACGATACAATAATCTTCAATTCGAGAGGAAGATAATCTCTCCAAAACTCTCTAACAAAGCCTAGAGCTCAAGCATAAGACAAGATCTCAAAATTTAGCCAATCTCAAGATAAAAACCCTAATTTCCTTCTAAGCTCCTAATTAACATAAAGGACAATTACAAAATACCTAAATAGCCCTTACATTCAAAATTTTCCCTCCCACAATTGAATTAATCCAAGCATGGGCCCCACTAGGCTTCCGCCCCCTCTCGCCCTGTTTCTCTGTTCCGCCCCCTCCTTGAGTAGAACCGGACCGGTCCAGGTTGGACCGGTCCAGCCGGCCCCTCCTGGGCCGGCATAACAGAACCCTAACCCTTAACCTGTTTTGACACCCCTAGTTGAATTTTTTGATTTAGATAAAGACAAACTTCTCGTCTTTAATGTCATGTCACCATATGGGTGCGTATTCTCTTGTGCTTCTTGGCTTTTATTTATTTGTTTGCTTTTTGAGATCGGGCTTTCTATTTTTCTTATAATTGATAACAAACCTTGTATGAGACATTTTTACGGTGAGCAATATTTTCCTTAACGCTAGCAAGATATTTCATTCTATTTATCAAAGTACATTGTGCAAACACTTATATTGCTTTTTCTCATTAGAACTTCTAGATTCATTTTAATGATTCTATGCTGGATCCATTTGTTCATAAGTTCTAATTGATGAAATAAAAGGCTGACATACAAATGATTCCATTCTAATAGATTTTATTACACCTAAATAAGCATAAGGAAGAAAGAGAAGTTATGCAGTTAATGTTTAAATCGTAGTTGTCAAATTGTCAAACTAGGAAATGCAAGAGTTCGATGTTATAAAGCTCTTGTAATTCCTAAGAGCAAAACTACCATTCATGAATTTGGTTGTTATTTGTTGCAACAAGGTTTCCTAGTTTGTACAATATTTTGTTTATGCTTTCCCTGCTAAACATATAATTCTCATTGGCTAAAATTTAATAATCTGTTCTATTAGAATAATGAACTTGGTTGAGTTATTTGTTGTTTTCGACTATGGTCCATTTATGTTTGCTTTTGACTTTTTAATTATGCAGTAATACAGTCAAACTGATTTGGTGATTTGTCAAGAGTATGAAATCAAAATGAAACTGTTGATTTTTATTATAAACCCTAAGATGATCACAATCAGGATCTTAGATCTACTTTATTATTATTCTTATTTTGAGAATTTACTATTTAGTGATGGCATGAGCTAACATAAGATTCAATCAGATGCAAGTTCTCTTGAAAGGAAAATTTATGAAAGGCAGCAGATATGCTCTTTATAAACTTGTGGGGGAGATGAGCTTTATCTGTTCATAAACAGCCATACTGATCCTTTCAATTCTAATTTATGCAATTTTTTTGTGCGAACTCTAACAATAGTACTTAGCGAAAGGATGAAATGTACAACAAATTTCGATTCCTGCAACACGTAATGCGGCGATCCAAGGGGCGGTCACGAGTGCAACAGAGCAGGCCGGCTGGGGCGAAGATGTCGTCTGGTGCAAGTTGGGAGGCTGTTGGGGGAGGGGCGAGGGGAGAAGGCGAACTAGGAATGTCATGAGTCGTGTTTTACAATTTCGTAATTAGGGATTTAGGGTTAAAGAATTGTAAGTCTTGTTTTTTTTATAAATCTAAACCTCCTATTTCAATGTTTACAGCTATTTGATCATACTCAATTGGCCATTACTGATAGGTTAATCAAAACCACATCCGGTTCACCGGTTCCTTGGTTGAACCACTAATTTTGAATGGTTTAGTGTGAGTAATTTCGGGGATAAATAAAACCCGCCCAAAGGACCTATTCCCAATTAAACTAACTAGATCGGTTGGTTTGGTCTAATTTTTAAAACATTACAAAAAAAAAAACTTCTTCATAGTATTAAGGCATCGAGAAAAAGCTTTTGTTGGTATAACACTGATAGGAAATACTTGAGTTCGCAAGTAATCCCACCGGATCTACTTGAGTTCGCAAGCAAACCTAAGCAAAATTGATAAAAACAGCGGGAAAACACAATGAATTGGAGCAAATCAAACTAGGAACGATAGATTGCGACTTGGAAATAAAGCAACGCAAATGCAAAAGCAAGATACAAGAGATCCTCAATTCGAGAGGAGGATCGTCTCTCCCAAATCTCTAGACAAAATCGTCTAGAGCCCAAACCTCTAAGGAAACCCTAAATTCAATCAAGCAAAACATAATTCTCCCTAATCCCCTCATCCCCTTTAATACAAGAAATTTCCTAATTAGATTTCCCTCCCAATGCTTTAGCCGCCCCCTCCTCCTTGGTTTGAATTTGATTTTAGTGGGTGGGACCCACCCCTTTGGGCAGACAAGCAAGGGAGGAGGCGGATGAATTCCGCCTCCTATAGACCTGAACCGGCCCTTGGGCCGGCTGGGCCGGTTCAGGTAAAACCGGCCTATCAATACCGCCCTCCCAAAGAATCACCTTGTCCTCAAGGTGAAAGCAAGGAAACTGATGTTTCACCCTCTCATAGGGTTCCCACGTGGCCTCGTAGTCAGGAAGGTTCTTCCACTGGATCAACACTTCCTTTGTTCCATCTTCTTTCTGGCGAACCCCCATCAGCTCCAAGGGTTTCAGGATCACCTCTAAATCCTCCGTGAGTGTTGCCGGTAACTCGGGGTTGGCTGTGTAGTCGCCAAGAGCCTTTCTCAACTGTGATACATGAAAAACCGGATGTATAGTAGCCGTTGGTGGTAGCTTCAGCCGATATGCTACTGCTCTGATCTTCTCCAGCACTTCATAAGGCCCAAAGTACCTTGGAGCCAGCTTCTCATTTCTCCTGTTGGCGACTGTCCTCTGTCTATAGGGTCGGAGCTTCAAGAATACCCTCTCCCCTACCTCAAACTGGATGTCCTTCCTGTGCCCATCCGCTTGCTTCTTCATAATCTGTTGAGCTTTCAGAAGATGCCTTTTCAACTCCTCCAGTCTTCTATCCCTCTCCTCCAAGTACTCCTCTACTGTAGACACTGGAGTACTGCTACTCCCAAAGTGCACTAAGTGGGGAGGATCCCTTCCGTACAACACCTTGAATGGAGTCATCTGTGAAGCTGAATGAAAAGAGGTGTTGTACCAATATTTCGCCCATGATAACCACTTAGCCCAAAGCTTGGGTGTCTCTGATGCAAAATATCTCAGGTAAGTCTCCAAGCTCCTGTTCACTACTTCCGTCTGGCCATTCGTCTGTGGATGATAAGCTGTACTCCTTTTCAGAACTGTTCCTTGTAACCTGAACAACTCTCCCCAAAGCTTGGGTGTCTCTGATGCAAAATATCTCAGGTAAGTCTCCAAGCTCCTGTTCACTACTTCCGTCTGGCCATTCGTCTGTGGATGATAAGCTGTACTCCTTTTCAGAACTGTTCCTTGTAACCTGAACAACTCTCTCCAAAAATGGCTGAGGAACACCTTGTCCCTATCTGATACTATCGCCTCTGGTACTCTATGCAATTTGACCACTTCTCTGATGAAAGCTGAAGCCACTGTCACTGCGGTGTACGGGTGTCGGAGGGGGATGAAATGAGCATACTTGCTCAATCTGTCCACCACCACTAAAATCACTGTGAACCCTTTTGAACGGGGTAGCCCATCTATGAAATCCATGGATATCTCCTCCCATACTCGTCCCGGTAGAGCCAAAGGCTGTAGTAGTCCTCCTGGTGACATAGCCATGTATTTGTTCCTCTGACAGATCTCGCATCTGGCTACCAACTCCTCTACATCTTTATGCATCCCCTTCCAGTATAACTCCGAGGCTAGTCTTCTGTATGTCTTCTGTACTCCTGAATGGCCCCCTACAGCGCTTCCATGAAACTCCTGGAGCAAGCTCGGGATGTGGATCGAGGTTCGGGGCATTACGAACCTTCCCTGATATAGCAATTTGTCTCCCTCCAGCGAGTACCCTGGGTGGCTACCCTCTTCCCTCAGCAATTCTGCCCGGATCTTTCCCAAAGCCTCATCCCTAGCACTCTCTTCTCTAATGGCCTCCCAGTCAAGCATCAAAGGAACTGATAGTGTTACTGTCTGCAGCTCCCCCATACATCTGGACAAGGCATCCGCCGCCTTATTCTCCACTCCGGGCCTATACTGGATCTCAAAATCGTACACCAGCAGCTTGGACAGCCACCGCTGATGCTCTTCTGTCACCATCCTCTGCTCTAGTAGATACTTCAAACTCCGCTGATCTGTTCTGACAATGAAGTGCCTCCCAAGTAGGTAGGGCCGCCACTTCTGGATAGCCAAAACGATGGCCATTAATTCCCTCTCATAGACTGACTTCAGCCTGGCTCTGGCGGTCAGTACCTGGCTGAAATAGGCAATGGGCCTACGACCCTGCATAAGCACTGCACCCAATCCGTATCTGGATGCATTTGTCTCCACGACGAAGGTCTGAGTGAAATCTGGCAGGGCTAGGACCGGTACTGTAGTCATGGCCTTCTTCAGGCTCTCAAAAGCTGATGTCGCCGCCTCCCCCCATAGGAACCCGTCCTTCTTCAACTGCTCGGTGAGTGGCCACGCTATGGTGCTGTACCCCTTTACGAACCTTCTGTGGTACCCGGTCAGTCCTAAAAATCCCCTCAACTCCTTTAGATTCTTTGGCACTGGCCACTTAAGCATTGCCTCAATTTTGGACTGATATGCTGCCACCCCTTCCCTTGATACCACATGGCCCAAGTACTCTACACTGCCTTGTGCGAAGCAGCATTTCTTCAAGTTGGCCCTCAGCTGGTGCTCATGCAGTACTTCCAACACTTTTTTCAAATGCTCCCAGTGCTCCTCCTCTGTCTTGCTGTAGACCAAGATATCATCAAAGAACACCAACACAAATCTTCTGAGATAAGGTTTGAAAACCTTATTCATAAGGGACTGAAAAGTAGCGGGAGCATTGGTGAGGCCAAAGGGCATCACCAGGAACTCATAGTGTCCCTCATGAGTTCTAAAGGCCGTCTTGGGTATATCCTCCTTCTTCATCCGGATCTGATGGTATCCTGATTTCAAATCTATCTTGCTAAAGATCACGGTTCCACTCAATTCATCTAATAGCTCATCAATGACCGATATAGGAAACTTGTCAGGGACAGTTTCCTTATTGAGGGCTCGGTAGTCCACACAAAAACGCCAACTGCCATCCTTCTTTTTCACTAATATAACGGGACTAGAGAAAGGACTGATGCTGGGTCTGATGATTTCTGCCTCCAACATTTCTCTAATCAACCTTTCAATTTCATCTTTCTGGAACTGAGGGTAGCGATACGGACGTACACTGATGGGTGAAACTCCCTCCCTTATCACAATGGCATGCTCCTGCTCCCTCTGCGGTGGCAATCCCTGGGGTGGCTGAAAAACCTCTTGGAACTGCTGAATCAACGGCTGAATGGAGAGGGGTATGTCCCCCCTTCCTCTAATCCTGCTCCCTCCAAACTATGCAGCTCCACCAAGTATCCTCCTCCTGCCAACTGTATATCCTTCACCATAGTTTTGAGGGAAACCATGGCTTTAGATAGCCTTGCATCTCCCTTAATCACCACCTTCCTTCCATCTATCACTAACTCCATCGTGAGTGCTCTCCAGTTTACCTTGGTGTCTCCCAAAGTCTGCAGCCATTTCATCCCCAAGATGACATCTGTACTCCCCAGCTCCAGTGGAAGAAAATCTTCCTTCACCTGAATCCCCTAGATAGTCAGTAGCACTCCTCTACAAATCCCCTGGCCCTTCTCCACCTTCCCCGTACCCATCATCACTCCGTAGCAACCCGTATCCACCAATCTCATTCCCATCTGATCGACGACCTGAGAGGAGATGAAATTGTGGGTAGCCCCACTATCAATCAGCACCACTACCTCTCTGTTCTCGATCTCCCCCTTCACCTTCATAGTATGATTTGTCGTGAATCCTACTACCGAGTTCAAGGATACCTCAGCCAGATCCAGGTGCATTTTCTCCTCCATCTCCTCCTCTGTCTCCTCCTCCCCTCCCTCAGTTTCCTCGTCATCACAGACGGTGAGAACCTGAAGAGTTCGGTCCTTGCATCGATGCCCTGGCGTATATTTTTCATCACACCTAAAGCACAACCCCTTAGCTCTCTTCTCCTGCATCTCCTTCTCTGTCAGCCGCTTAAAATTTCCCCCGCTTCCACCTCCTCCTGTCCTCTCCTTGGTGATTTCTCGATTCCCCCCTGTTGCAGGGAATTTCGGTGCTAGATGGGTGGTCGTCATCCGGTAAGTTCCTCCGGTGTTGCTACTCCTAGCTCCTCTCTCCAAATTTCTCTGATTCTCCACCAGCTGGGCTAACTTCATAGCCTCCCCCAAGTCGCGGGGCATCAGCACCTTCACTGCTGCTCGGATCTCCGCCTTCAACCCCTTCATGAAATTTCCCTCCAGTACTGTATCCGAGAGTCGCTCCACCCTGCTGGCTAAGTGCTCAAATCGCTCCCGGTAGTCAGCTACAGATCCCTCCTGTGTCAGAGCAAAGAACTGCTCATAGAAATCTCCTCCCCGATCGGTTTGGAAACGTTCTATGATGCAATCCTTGAATTCTCTCCAGGTCCTGATAGCCCTCCTTTGGTCTCTCCACTGATACCAGGAAAGGGCTTTTCCTTCCAAGCACAAGCCCGCTGCTATCAACTTTTCCTCCTCTGTCAGCCCATTAACGGCGAAGTATCGCTCCACCTTGTAAATCCACCGATAAGCATCCTCTCCTTCGAATATGGGCATCTTTAGCTTCCTCACCTTCTGATCCCCACCATGTCCCCATAAGCCTCCATAGTTTCCCCTCTCCCATGTGCTCGAGCCCCCCCATGTCTCCCGATCTTCCCTTGCTCTACCATGTCCCAAACCCCCTTCGAAATCCCTCCTTCTGTCTTCAAAATCAGCACCTCGACGGCCATAGTATCCTTCCCGGTGCTCCCACTCCGCACCTCTTGGCTCCACCTCTCCATACCCTTGTCTCTCTCAGTATCTCCCTCCTCTCTCCTCCCTCTGGAAAGGCTCCAGATGGGGTCTTCCTCTTCCCTCTTCCACGATTTCCACCTCTTCTTCCTCCTTACGGATTTCAAATTTGGTGTTTTTCGCTTCGGGGCCCTTTGCCTCAGATGCAGCCGTTTGGGTTTGGAATTCCAACATCTTCTTCATCATATCCCGTAGATCGGCCACTTGTCCTTCCATGGAAGACATCCTTTCCTCCACGGTTTCCTTGATTTGATTCATCTCCCCTTCGATCCTTTCTTCCAAAGCATCCACTTTTTTGGCCGCCATCACAATCCGGAGTTTGCAGATTCACAAAATCTGATTTTTGAAGTAAAAAAAACAGCAACTTCCCCTCTTCCCGGCCAAAAATCTGCTGCAGGAATTTTCCGAAATCAGCCCTCCACCGGTCCCAAGACTTGCTCTGATACCAATTTGATAGGAAATACTTGAGTTCGCAAGTAATCCCACCGGATCTACTTGAGTTCGCAAGCAAACCTAAGCAAAATTGATAAAAACAGCTGGAAAACACAATGAATTTGAGCAAATCAAACTAGGAACGATAGATTGCGACTTGGAAATAAAGCAACGCAAATGCAAAAGCAAGATACAAGAGATCCTCAATTCGAGAGGAGGATCGTCTCTCCCAAATCTCTAGACAAAATCGTCTAGAGCCCAAACCTCCAAGGAAACCCTAAATTCAATCAAGCAAAACATAATTCTCCCTAATCCCCTCATCCCCTTTAATACAAGAAATTTCCTAATTAGATTTCCCTCCCATTGCTTTAGCCGCCCCCTCCTCCTTGGTTTGAATTTGATTTTAGTGGGTGGGACCCACCCCTTTGGGCGGACAAGCAAGGGAGGAGGCGGATGAATTCCGCCTCCTATAGACCTGAACCGGCCCTTGGGCCGGCTGGGCCGGTTCAGGTAAAACCGGCCTATCAAACACCTAATTAATACAACAACAACAACATCAAGCCTTTATCCCACTATGTGGGGTCGGCTACATGAATCATTTTTCTTCATTGTGCCCTGTTAAAAGTTAAATTCTCATTTAAATCTAATAAAGAAAGGTCCTTTCTAATATTTTCTAACTAAGTCTTTTTAGGTCTACATCTACCTTTCTTAACATAAGTCAAATCTAATACATCTATTTTCCTAATTGGGTCATCAGAAGGCCGCCGTTTTATATAACCAAACCATCTAAGGTGATTTATCTCTAATCTTATCTTCCACTGGAGCTACCCCAACCTTTTCACGCATATGCTCATTTTGTATCCTGTCTCTAAGAGTAAAGCCACTCATCCTCCTGAGCATCTTTATCTCTGCAACACTTAATTATTATGCTTCTCTTTTAATGGCCAACATTCTGCACCATAAAGCATTATAGGTCTAACCACCATCTTAAATTTTCCCTTAAGTTTGAGGGGGGCTTTTCTATCACACAACAAGCCCGATGCATTCCTCCACTTCAACCATCCAACTTGAATTCTACTAATAATATCCCCATCTATTTCACCATCACTCTGAACAATAGACCCAATATATTTAAAACGTGTACTCTTATTAATGACTTGATCACCCAAAGTCACAATCCCCTAACTAGAACGATTATTACTAAAATTACACTCCATATATTCAGTTTTAGATCTACTCAGATGAAAGCCTTTAGACTCTAAGGTTGGCCTCCATAATTCAAGTTTATCCTGAACTCCTTCTCTAGTCTTATCAACAAGAAGCATATCATTAGCAAAAAGCATACATCAGGGTACAACCTCTTGCAAATGTCTAGTGAATGGAGAGAATAATAATAGCGGCATAACAACTGTGCTGATTAAATTCATTGGACATCAACACTATTATAGTAGGATTGAATCTACAACAACACTGTACCTAATAAGTTGTTAATAACAGAAAACGAAACTGGAACACATGGAGAATGGATGAATCAATTCCTCTTGTTGTTTGTTATTCTATGGATGTTCACCCTTGTAACATTATTCATACAAGGAGAAGACCATACGAAAGAATTACTCCTAATCAAATATAATGGAAGATTGAAATAACCATACACTAACACACGATGTTGATTTTGTAAAGCCAAGGAATGAAACTATTTACACACATTTCAAATTTTATACGCATGGGAATGTCACACATGAAAATCTAGATTGCTTGGATTACCATCAGGGATGCCTTAGATTGTTATCTTGAATTGCCACCGTGGATCCTTGAATTACCACTGGATTCCACAAGAACCTAAATAACATAATTCCTGTTTCTTTTTTTTTTTTTTTTATCAGCTTTGTTTTTCATTCCATATGAACTTTAGATTTTAGTTTACATCTTGCATGTGATTCGGTTTCTGCTTGGGCCAATTCTGGTAAAATAAAATTTGTTGCATTTATGGTTACTCAATTTAAAAAATCTTATCTTGTTGGCCATGAGGAGAAGTGAATTCAATGGAAACAATTTAGGCAGAAGTATCAAACTATGGAAGACTATGTTGCAGACTCTCGTAGGCAAGCCATCTCCATTTGCAATCTCGTTGGAGAAGCTTACTTTTATGAACTATATAATAGAGTTACAAGAAAGAGGAACCTGACCAACACAAGAACAAAATTGGAAAATTCCCTTGATATGGTAATTTCATATAATAGAAAAGCTAAATGAGAGAGAGCCAAATGAAGAGAAGCGTAATCAAAGATCCTATTGCCTCCACTATAAGCTCAAGGGTCATGCAGGTCAAAACTGTTGGACAGCAATGAAGAGGTGGAACTGCCAATCATGGTGAAGGCTGAAGTATTATCCCTGGTGACATAGGATAGTTAATAATCAAAAGAGGAACTCCTCAATTTGAATCTTTGGGTAAAAACATAACTTATCAGTTTCATAGACATTGGTAGTTGCAATAATTTAATTTCTGCAACCCTAACAAAAAGGTTTAGGGTAGATATAGAAAGATGAGTTTAAGCTTATTAAACAATTCATTGTAAAAATTTGCCATTTAATGGACATTATTGATGTCTTAACGTATAATGTAGTTCGATTGGATGTTTGTCATGTAATCTTAAGTAATTCTTATTAATATGATAAAGTTGTTGGTACATCACAAAATGTTGTTGGTGCCAACAATCTTTTTTGTTTTACTCGTATCAGTGTTTAATCAAGGCTATAGAATCAAGGCTAACCCTATAGCCTTGGTTATTAAATTCATTGGTGTTTCCAAGATAAAGCCTATGTTAAAGTTTTGGTTATTGGAACATACATTCCCTTAGCATTTAAGGATGATGAGGAATGTTCACCAGTCACCATCTCTTCAATCTTGAATCAATGAATTAACTGACAAAATTGTTAATTTTTCATCATGAATATAAAGATTCATTGAAGCTTTATTATAAGTGCTAATATATTTGCTCATCTTTGCTTCTGTCAATTCCTTGCTCTCTCTTTACTTTTATTGAGGCATGAGATTCACATAGCTCCTCAAGTGTTTCTTATTTAATTAATAGATTCACAAAAAAGCTGATGCTGTTCACTTTCATTTCTCATACCTAAATTTACTGGTTTGGTGAAGCGGCTCAGCATCTCCTAATTGTATTGAGCTTACTTCTATTAATCCTGCTATTATATGTAAACCTTTTCAGGACACACCTGAGGATCCTGTTGTAACAATGTGCAGTCATGTTTTCTGCTATCAGTGTGTATCTGACCGTTTAACCGGTGATGATAATTTGTGCCCTGCAGCTGGTTGCAAAGAAACTCTTGGTACTGATTTAGTTTTCTCTCAAGCTACTTTGAAAACTTGTATTTGTGATGAGTTTGAAAGTAATGCTGCCTCAAGTTCGTCAGCACATAGTGAGGAATCTTCCATTGTGCATGGTGGTTATGTTTCTTCCAAAATCAAGGCTACTGTCGATATCTTGAGTTCCCTTTCTAGTGAATGCTATCTTACTCACCAAAATCAAGAGAGTGAAGATGATTGGAATTCTGCTAAACCAGTGAAAGCTATTGTGTTTTCTCAGTGGACAGGAATGCTAGATCTAGTTGAGCTTTCATTAAATCAGTCTCTTATTCAGTACAGAAGGTTAGATGGAACAATGTCCCTTAATGCAAGAGATAAAGCTGTGAGGGAGTTCAACAACGATCCAGAGGTTTGATGCGCGAAAGAATAATACTGGCCTTTAGTTTTATGTTCACTATTTTAGTTGAACTATATCTGGATTTATATGCGACTTAAAATATTTCTGCCTCTCTTGTAACGTAATGGCCATTTTGGTGCATTTTCAGGTGACAGTTATGCTCATGTCACTTAAAGCAGGTAATCTTGGCTTGAATATGGTTGCTGCATGCCATGTTATTCTTCTTGATCTTTGGTGGAATCCAACTACCGAAGATCAAGCCATTGATCGAGCACATAGAATTGGGCAGACTCTACCTGTGACTGTTACCCGCTTAACCATCAAAGATACAGTTGAGGATCGCATTTTAGCTCTTCAGGTAATTCTTTGCGGCGTGGTTCCTCTTTGTCCATTAATTGTATGCTCTGATACCATTGAATAAGAATTTTACTGAAGCTTGTGTAGGGGATGTTAAGCTTAAGATAAGACAAGAAACGCAAGAAAAATAGGTCATCCATGATGTAATACCATGCAAAGAGCTCATAAAGATTCAAAATTGTAATTGGCAAAGTATTCCAAGTGGTAATCTTATTATGATAACATTCAAAGCGATTAAAGAACCTTAGTTTTCCACTTGCTTAGGTGAAGGAGTACATGAAAGATAACCAAATCTCGTTGGATAAACAAAGGTAAAAGTAATACTACTTGCTCTTGCTACAACAATCCAAAACTTAATAAAGAGAATTTCACCTTGAAGAACTAATCACTCGGCTAGATTAGGCTTGGTTTGGAGAAGATTTTCCACGCTAAAATTGAGATCACCACGAAGAAGATGGTTCCGATGATCTTTGCCCACGGAAAAGTAGCCGGTGGTGGAGGCGGTGGTGGATGGCCGACGATTATCCACGGGTTCGGACGGATGTATGCTTCAAGCGACAAAGCCAATAGGTAGGTGATGCGGTTGACGTAGTCTCCAACGTTGTCTTCGTTTCCAAAGTGCAATTCAAAGAAAGGTGACTCCAAGATGATCACCCTACCTTGTTCATCCAAAACCAAACCATGATCATGGTCGGGATCCGCCATGTGAGAACATCGGACGATCGTGGGAGAGGTGTCGTGGAAGATTAGCCGGCTAGAGGGGAAGAGGGAGGTGGGCGGCGGCTTGGAGAGGGAGAAGGGAGAGGGGCGGCTAGGGTTAGAGGAGGAGTTAGGAAAATATTAAATCTGAAATAAATTTCAGATTTAAATGGATTTGGAGGGATTTTAATTTGAATTTGAATTCAAATCAATTAGTAATTAGGGACTTAATGGAGCATTAATGGGGGAATGCCCATGTTGGGGCCGACGGCATGGAGAGAGGAAGAGGGGATTGGGGAGAAATTATGAGGGGTTTCCAAATTGGGATTTCTAATTTAGGTAGAGAATAATTCAAATCCAATCCAATCCAAAGTTAAATTGAAATTAGATTTAAGACTTTCCTAATTTAGCAATACTAATTTAGGAAACTATTTGAAATTCAAAGTTCAAATTTCAAATTAATAAGATTTGTTTCCTAAACCATCTAAGCCAAATTAAGGAAATACTAATGATGAATTAATTCATCATTCAAGGGGTTTGAGCAAAGAGGGGCTGGCGGTAGGGTTTGAGGGAGATGGGGGGGACGGCTAGCCAAAGGGAGGAGGGGTGGAGGCCGGCGGGTCTTAGGTGGGGTGCTCGGGTAGGGTAAGGGGGAGGAGTGGTGGGGAGTTGGCCGGCGGTGGAGAGGTTGGGAGGGGTTGGTGGGTGGTGGTGGTGGAGGAGGAGGAAAAGAGAATGGAAAAAGAAAAGAAACCACGAGCCGAGGACTCTTCCAACGACTGATGGGTATTTCGTTTGCTCTCACCTTGAGCTCTCTTTCTCTCCTCTAGTGCTCACACAAGATGAAGGAGAAAACAAAAGAAATTTTCATTAATCATTCATCATCTCATACAATGCAAGGGGCCTCATATAAATAGGCCAAAGGAAGAAAATAAAATACTAAAGTGCCCTTGGGCTACAATCATAGACTCAACTCCTAGTAGGGGTACAATAGGAAAACTCAAAGCAAAATACATGAATAAAAATACATCAAAAATATAAACTCTGAATCGTGGCCATCGATCTACGATTCTTCCGACGGTACACATGTCGGAATCTCGGGTCGATGTCCTCATCATTCTCCCCCGGTGGGAGGAAACTCGACCCCGTCGAGTAAGTGTCTCTGGAGCTCTCGTACACCTCGAGGAGATCTGGGTCTAAGCTCTGTAGCTCCTCTCGATCCACCCACGTGTCCTCTGTCTCCGGTGTCCCTTTCCAATGAACTAAGTATCTTCGGCGACCTCCTTCTTTTGTGGAAATGATCTCATCATCTAGAATTGCTTCAATCTTCTCCGTATGGGGCAAATAAGGTAATTTGGGTAGTGGAGGTAGGCTAGGGCTCTCACCAGGGTGGGTCACACAAGGCTCATTTTGAAGTGGATTAATAGGGTTCAATTCTGGTCCCTCAAAGGTTACTAAATCTTCTATATTAAATGTAGGATTGATGTTAAAACCTTTAGAAAGGTCCAGCACATAAGCATTACTATTTATCTTTGAGATTATCTTAAAAGGTCCGGCGCTTCTAGCATGTAACTTCTTCACGGAGCCTGGAGGAAAACGCTCCGGACGGATCCGTACCATCACAAAGTCTCCAACCTCGAATTCTTTAAATCTTTTCTTGTGATCAGCAATAAGCTTATAATTGGAATTACTTTGTTCAATTCTCTTTTTAATTTCTTTATAAAGCTCTTGTAGATGAGATGCAAATGCATATGCAGACTCGGATGTCCTACCTATTGGACTCATGGGGATTAGATCGATGGGTTGTCTAGGTTGGTATCCAAACACAATTTCAGCTGGACTCAGACCCGTGGTTCTGTTCTCAGAGTTGTTGTAGGCGAACTCAGCTACAGGTAGTTTGGAATCCCAATCACGGATGTTTTCTCCTACCAAAGTCCTTAGTAGGTTGCCTAGACTCCTATTCACTACTTCAGTTTGTCCGTCAGTTTGTGGATGGAAGGCTGTGGAGAATTGGAGTTTGGTGCCCATATGGTGCCAAAGAGTCTTCCAAAAATAGCTAGTGAACTTAACGTCTCTGTCTGACACTATGGTTTTGGGGAGGCCATGAAGTCTAACTACCTCGTTGAAGTAAAGTTTTGCCACGTGGGACGCGTCGAAGGTCTTAGAACAAGGAATGAAGTGTGCCATCTTGGAGAAACGATCAACTACCACATAGACAGAATCGTGCTTTCTAATGGTCTTGGGAAGTCCAAGAACGAAATCCATGCTCACGTCTTGCCAGGGAGAGTTAGGCACAGGAAGTGGAGTATAAAGGCCTGTGTTTTGCTTCCTTTGTTTGGCTAATTGACAAGTGTGGCACCTCTTTACTAATTTGTTCACATCACGCTTAAGACTTGGCCAGAAGAAGCGGTTTTCGATTGCGGCGATCGTCTTGGTTTGGCCGAAATGTCCTGCAAGACCGCCCGCATGTAATTCCCAAACGAGGTATTCACGGAGAGATGTACTGGGAATACAAAGTTTATTAGACTTGAATAGATATCCGTCTACCAAAAGGAAATCATCAATGGTTCGCTCTTCTCCCGTTGTGAGTAGGGAATAAGTTTCTTTAAAATCGCAACAGTCTTTATAATCCTCTTTGATGCGTTCAAATCCAATAACTTCAGTCCTCATCTCATGAATAACCACCACGCGACGGCTCAAAGCATCTGCTTCTTTGTTCTCAGATCCAGCTTTATGTCGAATAGTGTAAGTGTACTCTTGGAGGAACTCAACCCATCTTCCATGTCGGGCATTCAGTTTCTTCTGTGAATTTATGTATCGTAATGCCTCGTGATCAGAAAAGATGACAAACTCTTGAGGAAGTAGGTAGTGTCTCCAATACCTAAGGGATTGGATGATAGCATAGAATTCTTTATCGTAGGTAGAATATCGTTGCCTAATATCGTTTAACTTTTCGCTAAAGTAGGCAACGGGATGTCCCTCTTGAGCTAAGACTCCTCCAATACCGACACCAGATGCGTCACAAGTCACTTCAAAGACTTTGAAAAAATCGGGTAGGCGCATAACTGGTGCTTCAACCATCCTTCGTTTTATCTCATCAAAAGTTTTAGAAGCAGACGTCGTCCAATGAAACTCTCCTTTCTTTAAACAATCAGTTATTGGGTCCACTATAGTGCTAAAATTCCTAATAAATCTTCGATAAAATGTGGCCAATCCATGAAAGCTTCTAACATCTCTGATGTTCTTAGGTTCAGGCCACTCATTGATTGCTCGCACCTTTTCAGGGTCAGCGGATATGCCCTGGGAAGAAATAATGAATCCAAAAAAGGTGACATGATCAGTGAGGAACACGCATTTCTTAGGGTTAGCATATAACTGCTCCCTCCTCAAGGTCTCACAAACTTGTCCTAGATGACTTAAATGTTGCTCCACGGAGTTGCTATAGATCAGGATATCGTCAAAGTAGACCACGACAAATTTTCCTAGGAAAGGTTTGAGGACTTGGGTCATCACTCTCATGAACGTACTGGGTGCGTTGCTAAGACCAAAGGGCATAACAGTCCACTCGAATAACCCATCTTTGGTTTTAAAAGCGGTCTTCCATTCGTCCCCTGGACGGATTCTGATTTGGTGGTACCTACTCTTCAAATCAATTTTGGAAAAAAGGGTGGCTCCTGTCATCATGTCTAACATGTCATCTAAACGAGGGATGGGGAAACGATATTTGACAGTGATCTTATTAATAGCACGGCTATCGACACACATCCTCCAAGTTCCGTCCTTCTTAGGGGTGAGAAGGGCTGGAACGGCGCAAGGGTTGAGGCTCTCCTTGATAAATCCACGTTGTAATAGTTCATCGACTTGTTTCTTGAGTTCAGTGTGCTCAGTAGGGTTCATACGGTAGTGGGGTAAGTTGGGTAGGGAGGCTCCGGGTACTAAATCAATAACATGTTGAATGTCCCTCAGAGGTGGTAAATTATGGGGCAAGTCTTCTGGGAAGACATCAGCAAAAGTCTCGAGAATTGGTTTTATTTCATCCGGGATTGGCTCTTCTGGGTTCAGATTCACTTCCCGAGCTACCAAGGCGTAAAGAGGAGAGCCTAACTCCAATTCAGTATCCAAGTCCTTAGCAGTTAATAAATTCAGGCTCGAGTTGGGTTTGAGGGAGTTGGGTTTTACAACCTCCTTGGCGGACTTAGGTTGGGTAGGTAGGAGTTTAATTTTCTTGCCCCCGTGTTCAAACACACAGATGTTTGATCGTCCATAAATGTGCACATCATTATCGAATAACCAGGGTCGGCCTAAAATGATCTGCCCAACGTCCATAGTCAGGACATCGCACCAAATCTTTTCTTGATACCCCACGAACTCAACGGGGATGAGGCTCCTTTCCTTTACTTCCAGAGCGGTTGAGTTGATCCAGGCGACTTTATAGGGGTTCGGGTGTGGTGTGGTCTTTAAATGTAACCTAGAGATCATGGCAGATGACACAGCATTTATACAACTCCCACTATCGATTATGACTTTGCAGTTCTTATCTCCTATCTTGGTGAAAGTGTAGAATATTGAGGTTCTCCGCCAGTCGTCATTCAATTTAGGTTGTGAAAAGGCACACCTAACGACTTGTAGGTCCAACTTTTGGAGGCAGTGGATTACAGCAGCATCTTCTTCGCAGAAAAACTCATCGTCGTCATCAATGTGATGAACTAATTCTGTATCTGGTTCATCCTCCTCTTCGATGACTTCCTCAATAATGGTGACTTTGTACGGGCTAGAACATTGGGAGGCAATGTGTCCATACCCATGACATCGAAAACACTTTGTGCCCGCAGGGGTTTTGGGTGCTTCCCGTTCCGGTGTCTTCCCTTTATAGTCAGGGCGAGGTTGGGTCTGACCCGGGGTGGGTCGAGTCATTGTAGGTCCAGTGGGTTTATTGAAGGATTGACCAGTGGAGGATTTGAAGGGGTTGGGACGGGGGTCTTGACTCCTTGAATGGGCGTGGTTCCTAGATTCTTCTAAATCCAGCACGAGACTACAGGCAGCTTCTAAAGTGCTCACTCCTCTAGCAAAAAGCTCATTCCGAAGATCTTCTCTTAATCCGGCTCTAAACATAGAGAGGAGCTGGGCAGGGGTAGTAGTTTCTTCGCCGTTACAACGGATCATGAAGTCATCAAAAGCGGCGATGTAATCTTTCACAGGTTTACTACCCTGAGTTAATCTATTCCATCTGTCCAAAAGTCTAGGGTAGTAGGAGGGCGGGAGGTACTTCTGTTTCAGTTCTTGCTTCATAGTCCTCCAGTCAGTAATTGGGTACTCTCCTCGGGTCTCCCGCATATGTTCTAAGTTATTCCAGTACTGGTTTGCTCTCCCAGTCAACTTCATTTCAGCAAATCGAACTTTTCTTTCTTCCGAAATGTTATACCACTTAAAATAGCTATCCATACCCTTGATCCAATCTAGGAAGACTTGTGGTTCTAACGTGCTATCGAAAGATGGAGCATCTATGCGTATATTTTTAAGCAGTTGAGCATCGTTGTCTCTCCAAGGTGTCTCACGTCCTAAGGGTTCCGGATTGAGTCGGTGATTGGGACGGTAGTTGTCTCTAGGAGTGCCATAATCAGTTCTGGTGTCATCCCCATAGGGGGATTGGGGTCTAGAGGGGGTGTAGATTGCCGGTTGTCCTATTCGCTCAATGTTGTCAAGTCTTTCACCCGTTTGGCATCTAAAATCAGCTAAGTCATTTTGGGTGTTCCTCATTTGTTGTGTAACCGTTCCAAGTTGACCTACGATGAGGTCTAGAGTCGCTTGAATGTGTTCTGGATCCATGGGTAGAGGTGGGGGACACTTAGGGCATGTAATGGGGGAGTGGACAGCAACTAGACACTAAGTTAAAATGTTCTTAACACCTCTAAATGATGCGGGAATGAACAGGACAGCAAACTACAGCAGTAAACTAAGTTGCCTAAGCGTTTTGGATGGGTTCTAGAGTGTGGACAGCAAGTGAACACTTCCTAAAACTCACCCAAAGGTTACTACAAGGTGCAGGAAAAAGTGGACAGCAAGTTAAATCAAATGTCTAGGTGGCCTAGACTCTGAGGGAAGTTAAAGTGATGATGGCAGCACTTAAACAATGGGTTATGCTCATGTAAAATGAAGAAACTAGTGCAGAATTTTCTGGACAGCAAATAGAAAACTGAAAATAAAAATATCTAGGTGATGTTATGCATGCAACCAACTTAGGACAAGTTAGCTTAGACTCCTAGGATGCATCTAGCACATGTTTTGCATGCTAGTCATGCTCTGATACCAAGATGATGTAATACCATGCAAAGAGCTCATAAAGATTCAAAATTGTAATTGGCAAAGTATTCCAAGTGGTAATCTTATTATGATAACATTCAAAGCGATTAAAGAACCTTAGTTTTCCACTTGCTTAGGCGAAGGAGTACATGAAAGATAACCAAATCTCGTTGGATAAACAAAGGTAAAAGTAATACTACTTGCTCTTGCTACAACAATCCAAAACTTACTAAAGAGAATTTCACCTTGAAGAACTAATCACTCGGCTAGACTAGGCTTGGTTTGGAGAAGATTTTCCACGCTAAAATTGAGATCACCACGAAGAAGATGGTTCCGATGATCTTTGCCCACGGAAAAGTAGCCGGTGGTGGAGGCGGTGGTGGATGGCCGACGATTATCCACGGGTTCGGACGGATGTATGCTTCAAGCGACAAAGCCAATAGGTAGGTGATGCGGTTGACGTAGTCTCCAACGTTGTCTTCATTTCCAAAGTGCAATTCAAAGAAAGGTGACTCCAAGATGATCACCCTACCTTGTTCATCCAAAACCAAACCATGATCATGGTCGGGATCCGCCATGTGAGAACATCGGACGATCGTGGGAGAGGTGTCGTGGAAGATTAGCCGGCTAGAGGGGAAGAGGGAGGTGGGCGGCGGCTTGGAGAGGGAGAAGGGAGAGGGGCGGCTAGGGTTAGAGGAGGAGTTAGGAAAATATTAAATCTGAAATAAATTTCAGATTTAAGTGGATTTGGAGGGATTTTAATTTGAATTTGAATTCAAATCAATTAGTAATTAGGGACTTAATGGAGCATTAATGGGGGAATGCCCATGTTGGGGCCGGCGGCATGGAGAGAGGAAGAGGGGATTGGGGAGAAATTATGAGGGGTTTCTAAATTGGGATTTCTAATTTAGGTAGAGAATAATTCAATCCAATCCAATCCAAAGTTAAATTGAAATTAGATTTAAGACTTTCCTAATTTAGCAATACTAATTTAGGAAACTATTTGAAATTCAAAATTCAAATTTCAAATTAATAAGATTTGTTTCCTAAACCATCTAAGCCAAATTAAGTAAATACTAATGATGAATTAATTCATCATTTAAGGGGTTTGAGCAAAGAGGGGCCGGCGGTAGGGTTTGAGGGAGATGGGGGGGACGACTAGCCAAAGGGAGGAGGGGTGGAGGCCGGCGGGTCTTAGGTGGGGTGCTCGGGTAGGGTAAGGGGGAGGAGTGGTGGGGAGTTGGCCGGCGGTGGAGAGGTTGGGAGGGGTTGGTGGGTGGTGGTGGTGGAGGAGGAAAAGAGAATGGAAAAAGAAAAGAAACCACGAGCCGAGGACTCTTCCAACGACTGATGGGTATTTCGTTTGCTCTCACCTTGAGCTCTCTTTCTCTCCTCTAGTGCTCACACAAGATGAAGGAGAAAACAAAGGAAATTTTCATTAATCATTCATCATCTCATACAATGCAAGGGGCCTCATATAAATAGGCCAAAGGAAGAAAATAAAATACTAAAGTGCCCTTGGGCTACAATTATAGACTCAACTCCTAGTAGGGGTACAATAGGAAAACTCAAAGCAAAATACATGAATAAAAATACATCAAAAATATAAACTCTGAATCGTGGCCATCGATCTACGATTCTTCCGACGGTACACATGTCGGAATCTCGGGTCGATGTCCTCATCAATCCATTTCTTAAATATAAATATGTTTCCTTATACATAAGTCATCCCTTTCATCCAGCACCTCCAAATCCTCCATATCCACATTATCAACCCTTTGACCAGGGGCAGAACCAGCCTTAATTTTCAAGGGGCAAATTTATAAGAACTGTTGGTGTTGCCTTGAATTTGGCTCGACCTTTCACTATAAGAAAATAGGTCAATAACGACCTCTATTTGTTTATATTCTTGATTGTCGTACGCTTCGCAGATATATCGTGGGTCCAAGGGGGCGTTGCCCGCGGAACAAATTTTATTTACTGAAAAATAAAATGATGAATTCTATTTGCTATTTGTTGGGGGCAATTGCCTAAATGCCATAGTATTTTAAAACTTTTAGGGGGCAATTGCCTAAAAATTCTTGTAATAAAGACTAAAAAATAAATAGAGGGGGACAAATTACCTAAAGAATTGTATAATAATTTTTTTAAAAATTTTTTTAGGGGGGGCAATTGTAGGTGCCCCCCCCCCCCCCCCCGACCTAAAGGGGGTTCTGCCCCTGCTTTTAATTATGCAAAAAACTACTTGGTTGCTATTCATGGGTAATTTAGATCACATTTTGCAGGAGGATATCCCTAACTCTGATAATTAAAACCGGAATGAACATGAATGTTTCGATAGCACTTCTTCACTGTATTATACCGAATCTGATTGCAAATAGCGGGCAATCCCTTCCTCCTCCTTAAACGGAAGCTGTATATTTGAGCAATTTTGAATATGTTTGATATTGTTTGTGAATCATTTGTGACTAATTTGTTATATTCCATACATTATGACCGATATCATCTGAGGAACAAGTTTCAACCCAATTTATAAGAATAACTGAATTTTCATGAGACTTTGAAAATCGTAGTATAATTGCATGCTTTAGAATACTGGAGCTCTTATAACGAAAAGATTTCTCAAACCTTTTATTGCAGGAGGAAAAGAGAAAGATGGTTTCCTCTGCCTTTGGAGAGGACACTGCTGGTAGCCATGCTGCTCGTCTCACGGTGGAAGATCTTAAATATCTATTTATGATATAAATTGCTTTTGCTGTGTAAGTTAGTGTTTTGGGTTTAGGGCTATACCTCTTTTGGGTTTCTAAATGCCATGAGAGAACTGAGAAAGCTTTTTAATTTGAGCTTGTGAAGCCCTTCTCTTTCATTGGTGCAGATTGATTTGGAACGTTGGGAAAGATTTATGTTTCGTTTGGGACGACTTTTTTATTGCTTCTTAAAACAGCTTTTTAGTATAAAAATTTTAATTTTTGTACTATAAAGTTGTTTTAAGAAGCAGTCAAAAAGCTGTCCCAAACGAAGTCTTAGTGTCTCTTTTTTTTAGGAGAAATGGGGTAGCATTTTGAGCTGAGTTTCATGGACATGAAGCCATATAGGATTTAACTTTATTTTGTTCTCTTAGAGATTTCCATCTCTTTTAGATCTGTAATAGAAAATCTACAGGCAGGTTAGATGGAACAGTGCTGTAGATATGTAAATATTTTTCTTTGTAATAGTAGCCTTTGGAGCAGTTGAATTAAATTTTCTTACACTTCTATTTTTAGGTGGCATGGATTTTCTTTTTTCTGCATTTAGTAGTATCTTTTGCAGTTTTTTCTTTTGAATGATATATTGATTGGGTTGTTGAGGTTTTTTTTTATAAATTTATTTATATTTAAATGTAGATGATTTTAAAAATATGTTTATTTTATTTTTGTTGAATATCAAATAATTTGATGGGAAAATTTTAAGGAGCACAATCATTAACATAAATTAGTAGAAGGAGAATGGAATAAATAAAATATAAATAGGAGCAAATTTACTATTAAGTTTCGCGTATTCAATAGAATGCACCAAAAGGTTTGGTGCATTCACAATGCGCCAAATGTTTTGGTGCATTATATTACTAATAAATTTTTATTTAATTTCTTAATATTTTTTTTCCAGGGATTGCCTAGAATGCGTTAGAATTTTTGACGCATATAATAGAATGCATCAAAATTTTTGGCGCATTTGGTGCATTCTATTGAATATGTCAAATTAAATAGTAAATTTGCTCTTATTTAAATTTTATTCATTCCATGCTCCTACTAATTTATGTTAATGATTGTGCTACTTAAAATTTCACCTAATTTGATTAATGGGATGGTAGCGGCGGTTGTTACCAAAGTTGTGGTAGCTGGCAAGGCGATAGCGACAATGTTGATGCATTGGAGGTAGTGGTCATCGATGGTGGTGGGTGTTTTTTAAAACACTAAAACAACTCAAAAGTTTTTTTAAAATATTTTAAGTTATTTTTAAAAATAAAAAATAAAAAAAATAGTTTTTTAAAATAAAAGAATTTCAAAAAATAAAACTGATACACTGATACTAAGCAGGCTCATGGTTCTTTGCTAGGTTAGAGTGTCTCAGCCAGACAATTCCTGTTTTTGGTTGTACTTATCTTTGAGACCAAAGGATGAGAAGAGTTTTTGAAAATAATTTGTAATTCTTATTTTGTAAGGTTAAACTATCAACTTTGGGATCTCTGATGAAGCTATCAATTACTTGTATACTCTCTTCAGTAGGGACAGTCAGTCTCAGCACATAAATATTTCTATTCCTACTGCCCCAAAGCTCTCCCATAATGACAGTGAACTCATGGAGTTCACCTCTGAAGAAATTAATTCAGCTCTTTTTTATATTAATAATGACAAAGCTCCAGGTGCAAATGATTTTTTTGCTTAAGGATGTTAGGAAATATTTGAAGATCTCAAGTAAATCCTAACAATAGAGATAAAAACAACAAGAATATTCCACAAATCTAATGAAAAAATAAGTCAAATAATAATTTTTATTGTAGAAATCAAATTGAAGAAGAAAAATAGCAAAATACAATTGAACCTCAATTTAAGAGGAGAATCTATCTCTCCCAATTCCTAGACGCCGGTAGAGCCTAAGACACCAAACTCCATGAACAAGAACAACCACAATAATTTGCATAACTCTAACCCTAATTCCCTCTCCCTGCATAAAGCATACAATCAACTCCTTAGGCAATAAATAAATAAATAAATACAATCACCTCCTTAGGTCTAGCCGGCCCCCTCTCCCTTCCTAATTAGTTTAATGGGTGGGACCCACCCAAGGCTTGGGCGGCAAAATCAAGAGGGCGGACTAGCTATGATCCGCCTCTTGTAGACTTGAACAGGCCCCTTGCCAAGGGCTGGTTGGACCGATCTAATTGGGCCGGTCTAACAAAGGACTTTTGGAATATCATTTCTCTTTTTATGGAAGCCAACAGACGCTTCTTTTGCACTGTTAATATGCCTGTTCAATCAAACACTATCATAACCATAATCCCCCAAAAGCACCAATCTTCATCCATGGTTGGTTTCAGGCTCATCTCCTTATCCAATGTTATATACAAGGTCATTGCCAAGCTTTTAGCAAACCGTTTGAAGATCTTCTTTCCTACCTTTGATTCTTCAAGCTCAAGTTGCCTTCATCAATGGGAGAGACATTGCTGATAATATCATCCTTGCAAATGAAATCATGAGGGGCTTCACCTACAGGTCTGCTCCAAAAGTTTTTTTTTTTGCGCTAAAATTGATTTTAAAAAGGCATTTGATCATAAGAACAGGGACTTTCTTTACAATCGTATGTTGGAACTTAACTGTCCTCCTACCTTTGTTAAATGGATCAAGGCTTGTACGCATCATGTTTCCTTCTCAGTGATCATCAACGAGGAAATGAAAGGCTATTTCAATTCTTCTATTGGTTTAAGACAAGGATGCCCTGTTTTCTCATCACTCTTCAGTTTTACTATGGATGCTTTCTCCAAAGCTTTAGAAATTGCATTTATCTGTTTGCAGCTGCGGTGAGCGTCCACCCGAATGTCAAATGAAAATGTATTTTTACGTTTTATCTCGACTGTGAACAGTGCGATGCCAATATTGACATCCCACTATTCGCCCATTTTGATTGAAAAAAATATAAAAACATAGATGACAAGAATATACATAAAATTTTCTTTTTTGATGTTGAAAATAGAGTTTCGTTGGAGTTGAATTACTGTTTGATATGATTATTATTATATTTTAAAATAGAAAACATATTTTTTGGTTGGAGATGCCCTTACACTCACTTCCTTTTATATTTTAGGCTTCTTCATACATGTATAATACCTCCAATGGTTCTCCATTCATGTATCTAATATTTTTTTATTAATGAATGTTTTGCTGGGCGTGACCCTAAACCCTAAAAAAAAAAGTTTATATAATTTTATCATGTAAAATAATGTGGGGCTGGAAAAAAAACAAAAGAGGAATGAACTATGAGACAATTCTATTTTGGAATAATTTTTTTTTTATTTTTTAGCATTAAAAATTAATTAAGGGAGAAATTTTTATTTAAGAAACTTGAATTCTGCTATGAGTTAATTTATCATTTTTATTTTAAAAGAAAAAATTATGGCTATTTTAAATTGCATTGGATTTAACAAACATTTTGTGAATGATTTTTAATGGTGATACCTAAAAAATAGATTTGCATCATTATATTCACAAAATATCATTTTGTGATTTTTAGGGTTCAACTCAATTTGAGTTCCAATCAACTTGTAACATCTCTATTGTTCTCACATCTCTCAAATCAAGTAAACTAAAATCAAATGGCTCAAATCACATATGGAAACAATAGCTAGTCGTTCTTCAGTGGGGGTGTCATGACGGGCCAGGTTTAAGTTTGACCTGAAATTGACCCAATACGAATCCAATCAACTCGAACCTCACTCTTTTAATGAACGGAACAAAATGACCAACCTGAATTGACTTCCTAGCAACCTGAATACATCGAACCCAACCCTTTAACTCTTTTTGGTTAATTAAAAAAAACTAATTAACCATAAATTTAAAGATATTTGATAAAAAAAATAAGAAGATTGTACCACAAGTAAAAAAATATTAAGGAAAAAATCTATTAAAGGATGATTTTCGAATAAAAAATAGGTGACCAATTTGATAAATGGGTCGAAAAAATTAATCTGAATCCAACCCATTTATTAAACATGTCAACTCGAATCCTCTTTTTTTGGGACAGTTAGACCAATTATGACATACTCACACACACATCACATATACAGAACTCGAATCGAAGACCTCTTAGTTGATAACTTAGGCTCCTAACCAACACACCAAGGTGAGCTATATAAATCTTTCTCCACATTACCCGCCGTTAGCTCTAGGCCATCAAGTGTAGTGCATAGGGCGCTCCTCAGCCGTCAGATTCCAGTTCTGAGAGGCCATGATTGACATTCGTCTTCCTCTTTCATTGTTAAGAGAAATAGAAGCAAGAGCTAGGAGGCAAGTAGACTAGGTTGATATATAGACACACACATAAAAATAAAGATTGATATTACAATAAAATATTAAAAGTATGAGACATAGGCTTCTAGTATAAAATTTTTTTAAACTAAAAATTTTTATATTAGAAAACTATTTCAGAAAGCAGTAAAAAAATTGTCTCAAATGAAGCTTTAGTTTGATTCTACGCAATATCAAACTTAATGGAAGTATCAAGCTGTCTTTATCATATCAATTTGATTCAAGTCACTTTTGAATTGATTCAATTTGAACTAAACTAAATTTTATCAAATTAAGCACAATTGGAATAAATTCGATATAATCAAACTTGAATCCATTCAATCAAACCAAATTCAACTCAATTTGAGTTCCAATCAGCCTGATTAGGTTAGCTTGTAACATCTCTATTGTTCTCACGGCTTTCCAAATCAAGTAAAATAAAATGGAATGGCTCAAATCACATATGGAAACAATAGTTGGTCGTTCTTCACTAAGTGTGTCATGACGGGCCGGGTTTATGTTTGACCTACAATTGACCCAACCAAATCCACTCAACTCGAACCTCACTTGTTTAATGAACATGTCAAAAACACCAACCCAAATCGACTCGCTAGCAACCTAAATACATCGAGCCCAACCCTTTAACTCTTTTTGGTTAATTAAAAAAAAACTAATTAACCATAAATTTTATGATATTTGGTCAAAAATAAGAAAAGTGTGCCACAAGTAAAAAAATGTCTATACTACTATATAAAAGTGACTTGGGATTTCACCCATAGCAAATCTTGATCGTTCATCTATAAATTTTAAATTAATCTATAACGTTCGTATATGACTCTTCAAATTCTATCATTTATCTTTCATCCCAAAAACTTTTAACGTTAGGTGCTTCTTTAAAACAAGATTACTAAATGTTTTATTTGCTGCCACTTTTATGTTTATTTTTCGAGCATTTCCCTATCCTCCTTCTGCCACAGCCGAACTTCAATTTCAAGTTTTCAACCCTAGATTTTCTCTATCACATCCATCCGAACGACCGTTCGGCTTCCAAGTATGGCACGTCTTGAGCGTTTCGATTGCTACTGCATCCAGCCGTTCCACTTCTGATTGTCACGCCTCGCCATTTCATTTCCGGATACCGCATCTTGCTATAGTGTAATGAAGAGAAAAACTTCCCCAACGCATATGCATTCATATCGCTATCTGTTACTACAACATCCGCCCTTTCAGCGGCTACCAGACCCGGGCGTTTCAGCTCAGCTTGCCGCACGAAGCAGTAGCCTAGCCGAACGGATCCCCATTTAAAGCCCAACGCATCACTTCTTCTCACTTCTTTCGCTTTCTACTCTCTCATCTCCCACTCGTCGAACGCAACTACTCATCCGCTTTTTGTCTCTCGCCAAAACCATCAACCCACCAGTCAGCTCGAACGATCCATACCATTTCATGTAAGCTCATCATCAATTATCACGCTCCAGTTCGGTATTTCTACGCTGCACAGAAAAATCCTCGAGAAAAGCCATGAAATATGTATTGATTCTGGTTATAACCTCCGACTGATCGACCGCTACCAGATGTACATTTTCTTCTAATCGCTCTTCTCCTTTAAGTTTTTACGTTTCTGTGATCCTTATTTTTATTCTTGCTGGTGTGGCAATTTCTACTTGAGTTATTGTGTCTTTAATATGTGAGGTTTCTCGGGAAAGAAGGGCTAAGGGCACCAAAGTGCCCAATTTTAGCATCTTTAATTCGGATTTGGTTAGGATGTAGGAGTATTGTCATCAGTTGAACTGGTTTTAGTGGGAATTCATGGAAGAGTTCATTGATTTTTTTTCCAGCCGAATTTACCCCAAAGAGTTATATTTTTATGTGTAAGGATCATGGCTTAGTATTGTGGTTGTATAATGTTGCCCGAAATTGTGAGTAGAGTTTATTGAGGTAGGATAATTCAATTGTTATGAAGCGAAAAAATTACTTGCCCCAATCTATGTGCTGCTGTTAACCTTGAAGGGGGAATTACCTACCCAAAATTATAGGGATTCTCACCCTTGAAGAGGAATCATTTATCTTACAAACCTAGAATAAAGTAGGAATTCAGACGATTCTAGGCTACTTGAATTTTCTTGATAATTCCCTACATATAAGCCATTAGGTATAACCTTTTATTTTTTAGCCGTTACAAGTGATAGATGAGCGTGGCGGAGCTGTATTTGATGTACAACATCCATGACATAATTATCCCTTTCTTTGAAAATCTCAACACCAAATTTAGTGATACGTTACTTAAATAACCATGGTATGTATATAATCCTTGTGAATGCCTAAGATTGGTGTCCCTGATTTTAACAGATATTAGCTAGAGAAATATCTTGAGGAGAGGGATAAAAGAAAGAGAAGGATGAGAGAGACACCATTAATATCATCCGTGTTCCATTACATATCAATCATGTTTTGATGATCATATTTTTGTATTGCAGATGTATTAGTCATGATTTTAAAGGCATAAAATAATTCATTAAGATTTATTGATCTATTTTTTTATCATTAATAGGAGTACTTCTCAAATTTATTTAAATAAAAAATTATTACACAAAAATTCAAATATAGCTGAAAATTAAAAATTTATTTAGATAATCACCACTAAAAACCAATCAAATAAGAAAAAAATAAACTCCAATTGATAATTATTCGGCAACAAATTCACAGATTATATCAAACTCCAATTGATAATTGAATCTAAACCATTAAAAAAAAAGAGCAACGATGCATTAGATTCTCCTTAAATAGCAGCAAATAGTTAGATATGAATCACATTTGCAAAAAGCAGTCCCATAATCCACAACATCTTATCTCTAGCAGAAGAAATATTTCCATACTGTTTGGTAAGTAAGCCCTTCACATGCATGGAATCCATTGACTAATTATATTGTAGCATCAGCCTTTTTGTTCAACTTGTTTTATATTCCATTTTGTGTTTACAACAATAGTAATGTTTTAGATGATTCCTCTTATAGTTGGCACACTCTTTAGTTCCATCTTTCTATTAGTTCCTTCTCTAGAAAGTTGATGAGTGTCGACCTCAGTGGCGGAGCCAAAAAATATATTTAGGGGGGGGGCCTAAATTAATTTTCTTAAATTCTCCCTCAACTTTTTACATACAGGCTTGGGACCGGCATAGATAGTTTTAATTTTTTTTTTAATTATTATTTATGAATGTATAATATTAAATATAATATAATAAACAACGCACAATAAAAAAAATTTTGGTAGCATAGAAAATTAATTTAGCTATTTTGGAAGTAAAAAAACTTCGTCTATAAAAAAAAATTTGAAAAACTGTTAGAAAACAGTAGCAAAAAAAAAAAGACTATTATCTAATAGCAAAGCACTTAAAAAATTATCCCAAATAAATTCTAATTATATAATATTTATAAAAGTTACATAACATAAATTTATATTATATTTTTTATCAAATTAAAAAAATTAACATGTGAATTTTTATTATATTTAAATAGCATGGAATTACATATGTAAAGAAATTAAAAAATAATAAAAATATTAGCTTTAAAATATATGATAAAAGAATAAATTATAAGAAAAAAAATATCTATAATTGAATTTAGAAGAAAAAGTACAAAACAGGAGAGAGAGAGAGAGAGAGATGTGGAGTTCCTTAATTGGTTGTTTACATTTTTTTTTTTTTAAGGGGGGGGGGCACGCCCCCCCTCCCTCCGCCAATGACCGACCTCACTTATTTTCTTAATATAAGTCTATATTGCATGCAATCGTACGTAGGATCCTTTGATTGAGCAATGATTCTCTTCCTGCCCACAATATTTTGTACAATAAAACCTTTTAACTCATAAGGCCTTCCTTCAAAAGATTCCATTATTACATTACTAACTTTATTGTTATAGCTTCAATGACCACATTTTTATATACAAATATTAGAACTTCTAAACAACTCTTTAGCTATTCCAAGTATTATGTTCATCCTGATTTTCCTGGTTCAATAGACTCACATCCCCACATCCCCATAAAGCCAGTTATCCAAACCACCATTGTCTACATACTCATAAACTAGCATTCTACACAATCAGAAAATAAATTAAATGGCGTATTTTCCATCATGGTCAGTTGTATTAGACTGAAAAAATCATCTAAGGATCCATCATCTACAATTTTTATGAGAAAAAGAATCAATTTTCTCATTCTCATCATCCTCATTAAAAATGCCTCTATGCTGACAAACTGTAGTTTATTACTGAAGCTGTAGAACTACATTGCCTGAATCATCTAAGTCTATTCTTTAATATTTTATTCGCAATTATAATCCTCTCATATAATAATTTTCCAATCGATCCTCTCTAATTTGGTTACATTCAAAAATGTCTTTAGTTATAATTTGTAAGTGAACCCTGTTGACCTCATTTTTTTTAAAAAATCACGATTTTCCCTTTGAGCATGTTCGATCGACTTAATTAAGCCTCGTCGAGCCTAATCCAATTCAAATCGATGCCGACTTGGGTTTGATTGCGTCGGTTCAAGCTCAATTTCATTAAATTGACTTGATAAGCCCCAATTGAATTCGAATCGATTCGATATTGAGTCGTATTAGACCCTTTTTTTTTCTGATAGGCTAGATTAATTTGTATGAGCCTCGTCAGGCTCGATTTGAACATAATTTGTATTTATTTCTGCTTAATTTCATCGATTAAACCTGATTGAATCCAAATTGACCTGAATTAGACCTGATTTTGAACTTGATTTATTTATTTATTTTGTTCAATGAGTTTAAATTTAATTCCAATTAAAGTTTAATTAACTTCCTAAATAATTTTTAATTAACTTTCTAAATTCAGGATTTGTATTTATGGTTAAAATCGGAACCCAGCCGAGATTACGCCGTTAACGGAGACGTATATGGAAGGATTTCAAAAATCGCGGGATTTTGGCATTCGGCATTAAGGAGCATTGAATGGAGATCTCTCGCGCTCGAGCTCGAGTAGAAGACGCAGACGGACCTCCCTCCGGGATTGCTCTCTGATTCGCATAGCCCAGAGGCCAAGCAGAAGGCTCCCGGTCTTCTCCTTCTCTATGGCATGAAAGAGCTCGGGATGACACAAGCCTTTCCCTCTCTGGAGCCATCTCCGGCCTCCTAGAAGCCGGCCTATTGCCATGTCGACGCCGGCCAGCGGGATCTATGCCTCCAGGCCGCCCCAACTCCTCTTCCGCCACCCTCCCGGCCACGACGTCGAACCCGTCGCCGACGCCGAGCAGCTCCCTTCCTCAGATATCTCCCTCTCGAACCTCCCAGCCTCGCAACCCTATGTCGGCCTACCCATTGAGCAACCAGCCGGCCTATCTCCACCCACTGGAGTCCAGCCTCCATTTTGCTATCGGTTCCACCCTCCAGACTCTCGCCGGTTCTCCTCATGTCGTCGGCTACCTGGCCACTAGTCTCAAACTACTCCCAATCTTCCAAGTCTATCCAGCAGACGCCTCCAAGCTCGGCTCCGATCCCGACTCCATGGCAGTGCCCACGTATAGCCCGCCTGCCTTTTCTCCTGAGGCCGACCTTGGGTTTTCGTCACCAACAATCCAACCGGTGGGCTATTCACTCCCTGCCGAACACCTGTAGCTCTCATGCGTTTATAGAGCTCGGTTTGAGCAGTAAAACCTTGCAAGACGGTGTTTATATCATCTAGAGAAGCGGGAGCGAGTTTTTTTGCTGTTAATTGCTTCTCTGCTTAGATTTACACCAATATGAAGAAGACAGTTGGCTCCTTCTTCCAAAATCGAACAGATAAATTTCTAGCTGTATGAGGCTAAAATCGGATTAAAACTATAAGAATGATTGTCTTTACTTTATTGTTATTATTACTATTTCAGATTATACGTTCAACCTGAACCACTTCTCATTTGAGTCTACTTTATTGATCATCATGTAAAAAAAAAAATGTCAAAAAAAAAAATCTTCTTGCATATATATCTCTTGTTTATATTTTGATCTGTTGAATGAATTTGTTGTTGGTCACTAATCTACGAGAAATTTATAAAAAAAAAGAAGAGGTTTAATAAAATTAGACACTGAGCTTTATTATAATGGAATAAGTTCCAATGCATTCTCTGCTATGTTTAAATATGTATAGAGGACCTTTTCTTTTGAATATACAAATTGGAGGATAAATATAGAGCATTTAATATACTGAGATTATTCTCCTTCACCATTGCATCACAAATTTTGCGAAAGATAAATTTATTGCCGAAATCAATTTCTCATTTAAATTTTATAGCTCAGTGAAGATAATGTAGTTTATTTACTTATTTATTTATTTTTATCTCTATCTTTATTTTTGAAATAATAAAACTCTTTTACTCTATTGTAGTTTAAAAAAATTGAGTGCCGTTTCCTCGAATCAAATAAAAAAAAATAAAATAATAAGAGATACAAATCCCTCGTTTTAATTCGTCTTGAAGTATTAAGTGATTAATTGCTTGACAATTCTTAATTTCTTTTTTTTTTTCTCTTTTTTTTCTTCTTTTTAAAATTTTTATAAAAAAAAATCCTTCAAATATGCTATTTATTTATAACATTTGATAATAATCACTACCTCTGATATTCATACATATATTTGTGTTCTTATATCGCATAGGAGAGAGTGTTAGTCTTTGAATTATTTTCAGATAAAGTTTGCATTCTTTTTATTATTATTATTATTATTATTATGTAATAAATTTTAGCAATTTTATGAGTCTTTATTCACTTTTGATTTTATATAATGAATGTTAGCTACCGTCATCCCTTTCAAAATAGAACTAAAAAAAAATGTTTTTTTTTTTCAAAGAAAAATCTAACTAATTTTGCAATCTTGAAATAACCTATTGAACAAATGTGCATGTAAGAAGGGTCATATTTTGCTTGTAAAGCTTACTGGCATTGAAGGTGATAATGGATAAAATTGTAGAAATCCTAGTATAAATATTCACACCTCAAGGGCATGCATCTTCCAATATTGCTCAATGTATAAAGCATTTAATATATATATATATATATATATTTATAATGATTTGTAGGAAAATAAGTGTTATTAAATTTACCCAATGCTTTCTTAAAACCTGAAAGTCACATGTTTATATTATGAATGTTTGTTTACAACAATTCGTTAATAGCATATCTACATACGTATGCTATTTGTCTATGTTGCATTGTGTTTTATTCCAATTGATACTTATTAAATAAAAAGCCCTCCATCACCTTACCACTTTATAATAAAAGATTCTTGCAATTGAAAGGCATTTTCATAAGATATACGATATAATGAGGTCATGATTAGAGTTATACTCGTGCTTAAATTATGTGTAAATCAATCTTGATAGGCAACATCATTATGTTAGACATGTATCCACATGTGAACTTTATCCATGCCAATGTATTTGATTCAAGTGTTTTTGATCATGTTGAGAGTTACATGTCATATCCCAATTGTAATACATATCATGCAAGCATAATTCATGAATGGGTTAAATATATTATAATAACACATACATACACATTTGATATTGTGTAAGTACGAATATTTATAATTAGGCCATGTGATGTCTTTAGTTTCATGCCCCAATCACAAGCATGTATAGATTTAATTCAAAGCTATATGATGATTGAATCCATTCTTATCTCAATTTGTATCATGTATATCTTTACTGTAACGATTGTTTATAATTGCTCATGTATGTCTCTTGTTTACACGTGCCTTTCTTGTGCTTTCTTTTCATGTACTTGACATACATCCTAAAAATTATAAATCTCAATTATTTTTGATTAATTCTTGCTTAGTTGTGTTTCTCTTTGAATGGTGCCTACTCTCATCCAGTCTTTGTTCTTTTATTTGTGCTTTTGCGAGGTACTTGTGGGAAAGCAAAGAGAAGGAGCTTTTAGGAGCACTAAACGAAGGAGCTTGGACAATCGGATCCGAGCATCAGTTGCCCCCATTCATTCTAGTGGGGGTGCTACGGGCGATACCACTGGGTCGTAGCCCCCGGTGTAGTAAGTTCTCTTAATACTTAGAAAGCCCTTTAGGAGCCCCCATGGTTGCACGTTCCCTTACCCTTTAGGACCTTGTAGGAACTTCAATTATTAAGATTTTTTTTATCTTATTTTATTTTTAGATCCCTAAGACCATTTGCACACGTGTGTATATGTCCGAAAGGTTAGAAACAACATCTTCATTCCTTACAATACTAGTGACACCTTAAGGACAATAATTAAGGACTGTCTAGCGAATTTATAATATTTCTAGGAGCTAGGATAGATCCCGGATTGCTATGAAACTTTAAATACTAGTGCTTAGTGACATATGGAACCCCCTAGAATTTTCCAGGAATTTTTTGGACTCCTTAAAGCACTTAATTAGTAAACCCTAATCTACCCGTTAATTAAGCCTTAGAAACTTCAGAAAAATCTAATAAATCCATTTTAAATCAGAAAAATACACATAATATCTTAAACTCTTCAAAATTCAGTCCCAAACCTTAGATAATTAGGGCCCCTTAATTGGACATTAATATGGCCTTTAATTTAACCTTAATAAAAAATCACCTTTTTTACCTTAATTAAATCATTAAAAATTATTAAAAATCCCAAATTTTACCCAAACACTTGGGAACACCTTCTTAGGTCATTTTTGACTTTTGGGGGTGATTCCAATCAGTTTGGAGCTGATTTGAGCCAAAACCCCCAAAGTATCCATAATTAGGCGATTTCGATAATTCATTTAATTGCCCAACTTCTAAACATTATAAGTAATTACATAAAACTCCAAAATGGGCAAACTAAAAGGCATTCAACCCTAATGAAAGTCTAATATTTATTGAAAATATTAGGTGTCCAGAAATCAACTTAAATTGAAAAGTCAACTTTCCGATCAACCATAGCCTATAGTTTAGGGCCCGAAACTTCTAAAATTCATAACTTTGCGTAGAAAACTCCAAATTGGACAAACTCAAAGGCATTCAACTCACATTAGGGTCTAGTATTTATTAAAAATGTTAAAATTCTAGAAATCAACTTAAATAAAAAGTCAACAATACGGTCAAACTTAGTTCAAAACGAGACCAAAACTTCGGAAATTCATAACTTTGGATAGAAGAATCCAAATTGGGCATGCTAACTGTCTAACTGATCAGGTTAAGGCCTAGTATTTTATAAAAATATTAGCTGTCCACAAATCCCCTTTAATCAAAACGTCAATTTTGGACCCCCCCCCTTACCTAGTGTATAGGTGGACCCCGAACCTCCTAAAATTCACTAATGCAATTTAAACTTCAAACACCATTACCCTAAGTATTAAAATTGACCTACACATCAAATTAACTAAAATGGTTCTTAATTCACTAATATTTGGACTTTAAATAAAACTCTCTTTTTAGACTTACAACAAACTAGGACAGTAGACAATCGTAACTAACTACCCAGCTTAGGATCCATCTTAGCTACACAGACCTCTACACACACTGTAGAATTGTTTGCTAGGGCACCACTTCTAGACTTAGGCTAGGCCGGTGTTTACTTTTCTGTTGTGTGCTGAGATTTTTGAGATTTCACTACATGTTGTGATTGAGATGATGCTGGTGTGTTTGCTTACTTTTACTGCACTTTAAGAATTGATGTGATTGCACGATAGACTACCCATAGGTTAGGATCGATCTTGATACTAATGATATTTTCTGCAGGTGGTCATGCTCATGCAACGCTAAATAAAAGGGGGACAATAATAATGATTTAAAGACTGACATTATTTTATGCAGGTGCTTTAGAAATTGCTCAGCCCCCCCTAAATAAATGAGGGCTAATTAAAAATCATTATAAATTATTACAGGTGCTCCAAAATTGCTTAGCCCTCAAATAATTAAGAGCATGGCCAAATGTGATTGTGATAAGTACTTTATTTTCCCTATAATTGCTTGTGATATATTAAACTGCTTGGGATGATTTTTATTAGGATAACCTTACAGGAGAGCCTAGAATTTACTGCTTTCATTTAATGTAATTGATTGTAATATTGGTTAAGAGTTGTGAAAGTTTATTTTGAGTGGGGATACTGAGATCCAAAGGTTGGATTCCAAAGAGAAAAGGATACCCAATATGAGGATAATCCTTTTCTATTTGGAAACCCAAATTTGGATCAGTCTACTACCTGAGGAGTCCAAGGAAGAGGAGATCCAAAGAGTCCAAAGAAAATGAGACCCAAGGAGTCCAAGGAAGCTAGAATCTAAGGAGTCCAAGGAAGAGAAGGGCAAGAAGATGAAGACCAAGTGTATCCTACTCAAAATGACTTGCATCTGTTCTAGGATTAGAAATCCGGGTTGTTGGCAGTGGTGCCCGTCCACTTTAATTTCTGCAGACCCTGGATTGTAATTAAGGGCAGTTGGTCTATGGACATTTAATTGATTTGTTTAATTATTTACTGTGTTTGATTTGATGTTGATTACGCATAGATTGTATGCTTTTCTTAGTTTATTGGCGATCTGCATGCCGCTTTTGTTTTAGCCCGGATTTCGTTAGGCTCTCTAAGGACTAAAACTTTTTCTACTCACAACTAACATTCAAAATTTTAAGTTTTAAATAATTTAGAAACTTAACGACCTAGGAAATTGCCGGAATCGTCCGGGGTCGCATGCATATTATTGCATTTCTCTCTTTCCTTCTGTAAGACACTTCCCCGCCTGCGGGTAGAGTCCGGATAATCTGACCTATGAGGATGAGGTGCCGGACCTGGGGAAGCCCAGTCTAATTCTAAAAATTATTTTATAAGCCTTTTTAAAGTTCTATGCATACCTGATTTGGAAGCTTCAACTAGCATGCATTGCATTAGAAACTAATTAAATCAAAATTTTAATTGCATTAGCTTTAGGAGCATTCACCCAACATCAGTCCGGGGCCAATTAGGAAATCCTCTAGACATCGGTTCTACTTCCAAGAACTATAACCTACCCACCCATCTTTCATAAATGACTGGACAGCATGGTTTTAAAGCGATTAGGTGGTTAGCTGGCTCCCCCTTGCAGGCCGGGGTAAGTCCAGGTTTTTGCATTACATTAGCTAGGACACGGGTGTTAGTGTTGCGTAGAACACTAAACCCATTAGATGTAGGATTCAAGGCTACTATTATTTCGTAGTATGCCCCATCAGTAGGTGGGTCTTCTGTCTTCCAGAGACCATAAGCCCTACATATCTGCGTCACACGGATGACGCCACCTCCATCCTTCTCTCATGCATGATCTGAGTGCATGACTTTTAGTTTCTCCAGTTTCTTCTCACTACCTTAGTCCCTCCGGGTGTTGATCTGAGCCATGCATGTTGACTAAGCCTAGTTGAACCTTTCTTTCCCTTTGAGTAGGATTTCCTAGTCTTCGCCCTATATACCAATCCCAATTTGGAAAGTATAATATAGAATTCTTAATCGAGAGTATTCTCAGGCCCCGGCTTGAGATGTAATTAATCACGGGGGCTTGCGCCCGTGGGAAACTGAATCTCACTTTCAAATAAACTCCACTCGAGCTGATGTATTGGGCGGGGGAAACCCGTTGTGATGATAAGGTCACACATATTATTACCCATCGGGGTGTGCTGGTGAGAGCCACTATCCTCAATGGTTAATCGTATGTGTAATCGAATCTGCCCTCTCATTGGCCAAATACTGTCTCCCTTCACGAGGAGGCGGTGTTAGTGTCCTCTCATAGGTCCACAAACCCGACTAATAGTTGACAATTAGACGTGCTATTTTACAAAAGCTTGCCAGTAGTTTAAAGTTCTTTTAATTACATTTCCTATGCATCCATCAAAATTTTATAAGAAGATATATCATTCCCAACCATTGTTCAAATTATTGAGTAGCTTTATTTTCAATGTTCTTCTCTATCATATGGAGACAACTGAGTTTATTGCTGGCCTTTCCTCCATGCATTACTTGGTAGTATTAAGTAAGGAGTTACTGAATTCTTCCAAGGCAAACAAATTCTACTTGAAATTAGCATGAAGGAAATAGCTCTCTCTCTCTCTCTCTCTCTCTCTCTCTCTCTCTCTCTCTCCATAATTTTATTTGCTCTGCTTCTTTGTGATTCATCAGGAAAAAAAATAATTTTTGGTGCAGAGAGAATGTTTTGATATTCTCCTTCAGCTATATTTGCTCTTCCCCTCTCCCTCTACACACTTAGGTTGCTCTGTTTCTGTGCGAATCATTAGGAAACCGTTGATTATTGCTGCATAGGGAAGGTTTCATCTTCTGCCAGCGTTCTCTCACTTTATCTCTCTCTCACTCATTCTCTCTCTCTCTCTCTCTCTCTCTCTCTCTCTCTCTCTCTCTCTCTCTCTCTCTCCCCCTTGATGAAAAGAGCTTCTTCTTTCATCTGTTTCTGTCTGATTCATCAGGAAACATGAGTAAGCTTTTAGGTGGAAGGTTTTTTAACTTTTTTTCTTTTGATGGAAATGGATAATTGCCTTCTTCCCTCTATTTCCCCAATACTCATAGGATTGAAATCTTTTATTATTATTATTATTATTATTATTATTATTATTATTATCATGTCCTAAGTGAGGTCTATGTTGTTCAAATTAGTTTTTAGTGGAAGGTAACCCATACTTGTCTCTCTTAGAAACTGGACGTTGAAGTTGCTGAACTTGGATATCAGGTTGGGAAGCTTGAGAGAAGACTAAGGAAACACTGCAACTGCTGCTTTTTTTCACCTTTTTTATGTATGGTAACATTATTGAATGTTGCATTGCTTTGAAGACTATTGTTCTTTTGAACTTATGAGTTGAGGTACATCATAAGCCCTTTTAAATTTTAACTAGCCATAGATCTATTGAGGTACCTCAGTCACTAAATTCCATCTTTATATATTCTCTATTGTACGCACTTTGAATGCTGATTTTTTATATTTAATAGATTGCAAATCAGTGTTGTTAATGGGTTGGAAAATGGAATGGGATAGAATGCAGAGTTGCAATTCAGTGCTTTCTAGATTCATTAAAATAGTGTGTGAAGAAGTGTTTTGGAAATGTATAAGAACTGTTTCTTGGGGCAAAATTTGGATTGAGAGGTTCTTTGTGGCTTATGGTTTGATTATAGGTATGTGGTGTGATGGAGGTGTGGAGGTAGGTAGTGGGTGACAGAGAGCTGAATGAAATTACGAGGTTGGGAGAGAGTGAGAATAACAACACTTAAATATAAAATCAACAGCATGACTATAGCATACGATAACAACTAAGAATATTAATGCAACATCAATTTGATTGGGCATAAATTAAGTTTTGTGATTACATTGGCAGCCCACCATCCACAGTGCTTAAATTATTTTTGGAAGAATAAGAACTGTTTGAAGCCAGTGGTCATCAGGTAGCTAATTGGTAATTAGTAGGAGATATCTCTATGGAATAAGAATTTTCTTAATATCACAAGTTTATAGATTTGGAATTTGCATAGATTTGCTGTGGAAACAACTCTAGGAATTGTCCATACTTCTCTTGTTGTAAAATACAAAAAAAAAAAAAATGGAAGCTTGTCAATCACTTGAAAGTACAACTAAGATTGATGTTACAAGGCAAGGCAATTACAAATACCAAAGGTCCTATCTTTCTAAACATATTGAGGTTGTATTAGATTAGTAGGGTCACAATCGGAGATGTGCAACACTGATATATAACATTTGTTGAAGATCATACATCCTTAACTATTCAAATGGAGTTGGAGATCATGTATCACCGACAATCCACATATTTCAAAGATAACACAATTGTTGACCCCATAAGGCCACATTAAGGTGAACTTGATTTTGTTAATCACAAACATATAGTGGAAAAGTTCTTATATTTGTTTGTGCTTTTTAAAGATATTCAAGGTAAAGTCATAAACCTATCCAACAAACCTACCACTAAAACTTTGACTGCTTAGTTAGGCGAATGTAGACTCGAATTATTACCATCAAAACCAATTGGCCTAAAGGCCGACTTCTCTGTTGCCGCCTAAAGTTAGTCGGTGAGTCGTTTTGAGTTCTTTGGTTCACTCCATGCTCTAGTCAACCCACTCAAATTTATTCTGTAAAAAAAAATATTTATTATTAATGTTTAAAATTTTTTAATGTGCAATTTAAAAAATACTTATAACTTTCAAGGATATCTGATTGAAAAAATAAATAGTCTATTTATTAACTAATAAACTGAATTTAATATCAAGATTATTCATGAATAATAAAAAATCCATGTCATACAAAACTATTTACCTAATCATATTAAACTTATCATAATGATTATAATTATTTATAATGATAAATTTTTTTCATCTTAATAATGATAATAAGGTTAATGATGATAATTGATATTTGTCCCTATATGGTGCTATATTATTTTTTTACGTGAAGTATCTAAAATATTTTTTTCATTTGTTTTTTGACATTGAAAGATTTACACATGATTTGATTGGTTCGTACGTAAGTGTGTTAATATTTAGAGAATCCAAAAAATAATGTAACATTAACAACTTTATTAGTTTCATCTTCTTGACAAATGTTCTTCTGATATTCAATTATATTTTATATAATTTTCATTATATGACAAAATTTCCTTCATCAAATCAAAAGCTTATTTTTTTAAAGAAGTTTTTAAAAAAGTGTCATCTTGAAAGCATTTTCACTTTTTTTTTCTTTCAGCAAACCAAATGATCCTTTTATTCCTATAGTGGTGCTAGATATGGGCAAAAACCTTAGCACTTTGGTTCAGGAGGAGTTGCAAAAACTTGAGAAGGACCATGAGAGCACAAGGCTAGCTATGAAAATCCTCAAGTCATATGCTACAAACATAGACAATAAGGCTATTCCTCAATTCCTAGCTCAAGTTTCAAAAAATAACAACCAAGGCTCACCATCTAGAGAATGCACAATATCACTCTTCGAGGTTCTTGCCAGAGTCCATGAACGCAACATTGTTCCACATATTGGCAGCATCATGACCACCATCATTCGAACCCTTTCGACAAGCGCAAGATCCTTTCCGCTTCATCAAGCTTGCTTAAGAGTTGTTCTGGCAATTGCTCAGTATGGAATTGATACTTCAACTCCTGATGATGAGAAGAAGAAGATCATTTCATCCCTTATTACGCCACTAAGCAATGCTTTGATGAGCTCACATGAGAGCTTTGCTTCGGGATCTATATTGTGTCTCAAGGTTCTTGTTGAATCAAATAACTAGAAATTTGCTTCAGATGATACCATCAATGATGTCTGCTTGAAAATGGCATGTACTTTAGAAGAAAAGACAACTCAGACAAATTCTCATATGGGCTTAGCCATGGATTTAGCTAAGAAAACTCAGACAAATTCTCACCTAGACTAGGAATTTAAATATCTGTTAAGGCGGTTAGAAATATGAATGCATCCAGGTAGTACCTGAGGACTGGGAGTAGTATCTCTACTTTCTTTGCTTCCTGCATTGCTCAAAACAAATCTAGTGAAAGATTCAGCAAGCATCATTGATGGTATCATCATTGATGTGAGAATTTGTCTGAGTTGTCTTTTCTTCTAGAGTACCTGCTATTTTCAAGCAGACATCATTGATGGTATCATCTGAAGCAAATTTCCAGTTCTTTGATTCAACAAGAACCTTAAGACACAATGCAGATCCTGAAGCAAGGCTCTCATGTGAGCTCATCAAAGCATTGCTTAGTGGCATAATAAGGGATGAAATGATCTTCTTCTTCTCATCATTAGGAATTAAAGGATCAATTCCATACCGAGCAATTGCCAGAATAACTCTTGAGCAAGCTTGATGAAGCGGAAAGGATCCTGCGCTTGTCGAAAGGGTTCGGATGATGGTGGTCATGATACTGCCAATATGTGGAACAATGTTGCGTCCATGGACTCTAGCAAGAACCTCGAAGAGTGATATTGTGCATTCTCCAGATGATTAGCCTTGGTTGTTATTTTTTGAAACTTGAGCTAGGAATTGAGAAATAGCCTTACTGCCTATGTTTGTAGCATATGACTTAAGAATTTTCATAGCTACCCTTGGGCTCTCGGGGTCCTTCTCAAGTTTTTGCAACTCCTCCAAAACCAAAGGGCTAAGGTTTCTGCCCATATCTAGCTCCACTGCAAGAATAAAAAGATCATTTGGTTTGCAAAAAAAAAAAGTGGAAATGTCAGAAGAAGATATGTCAGGAAGATGGAACTAATAAAGTTGTTAATGTTACATTATTTTCTGGGTTCTCTAAATATTAACACACTTACATACGAATCAATCAAATCATATGTAAATCATTCAATGTTAAAAAACAAACAAAAAAATATTTTAGATACTCCACGTAAAAAAAATAATATAGCACCATATAGGGACAAATATCAATTATCATCATTAACCTTATCTCAATGACTTTTGAGTCAATCTTATTTAGTGTTGTATGAGGTGGTTAACTCTATATCTTGCAAACTTTTAATCATGTTATCTTTAGTCCACCCTTCTCTTCCTTAATTATATCTAAATCGTTTATTAGCACATCTTCAACCCTCAATTTTTTATGCCAAATTACCCAACTTTATTTTATATTATCTAATCTTCAATTGTTGCTACTTCTCTTTCTTTAATTTAACAATTCCTTATTCTATTCTTCCTCATTTTACCACATTCATCTTAACATATTCATATTATCACATTAAATTTGACCAATAGCAACTTCTTTATTGCCCAATATGTAATCCATATAGCTAGATGCTCAATCACTCAACTTTACTTTCTATTACTAAATCTTCAATAGTTACAACTACTCTCCCTCAATTATAAAATATTAAAGGATCATTTAAGGAAAAAATCTATTAAAGGATCATTTTCGAATAAATTCAATACATAATAATGAGGAAAAAATGTTTGAATTTTGTTTGAAAAGTGTTTAACTAAGTTTAAATTAGATTTGAATAAATTCAATACATACTTATCGCTATAAATCAAATTTATATCGTAGGGATAATTTAGTCCTAAATGAAATTTAAATCATTTCACCAAATAAAATATAGTGGGCATGTTTGCCCTATTACAAATTTATAATGCATATAAAATTAAAATTTTAAAAAATATATTCGATCTAAATTGTACTCAATATATTTCTAGATGAAAATCTATCAACTATTTGATAAAAATTACTATCAAAAATTTAACTCCTATTTTGAATTTTAAAGTAAAAAAAAAAGGTGAAAACTAGTTTTTCACTCTCATATTTATCTCCTTTGTCAATTAGCTCCTCCTATATGTTCATAGAAGATAACAAATGAAGAGAAAGTAGTATTAGCATATCACCTTCTTTAGGTTATCAAAACAAGCCAATGTTTGTATTCCAAAGAGTGAAAACAGAGATAAAGTATTATATACTTTTTCTTTTACTTGTTAATTCTATGTTTAACCAAAAAAGAAGATTTTTCTTTATTTTTTTAAATTTATTTTCTTAAGGAATATCTTTGTTCCACAAGCAATATCTCATAATTATGATCTTTGTCTCACCTCACTTAAGGGAATATGGCCATTGGCCTTGCTTGGTCAGGCAGGTTCGTCCTTTTCGACATTCTAAGAGGTATTTGATTAGAAGGCTGAAGATTTGTATGGTAACATTGTACTTAGCGGTGGCTTAACCACGTTCTCAGGGATTGCTAATCGTATGAGCAAGAAAATTACAGCCCTCGCCCAAAGCAGCGTGAAGATTAAGGTTGCTGCCCTACCTAAGAGGAAATACAGTGTTTGGATTGGAGGCTCCATCCTTGCTTCTCTCAGCACCTTCCAGCAGATGTGGATTTCAAAGGCCGAGTATGATGAATCCGGTCCCTCAATCGTTCATAGAAAATGCTTCTAAGTCGGCTTTGTAATATCCATTCATTGAGCATGTTTTACCTATGGTACTTGTTGCAGAGATTGTTCCATTGAATGCAATTGGATGTTTTTGGTTTGCATGAACTGCCTAAGCAAATTTTATCAACTATTTTCTTTTCTGTGCGTTGCTATAAAACTATATAATTGCCAGATTTTTTTTTAAAATGAAAATTGGAGTCAGAACAATTAAAAAAAATTATGGTTTAACTATTCATTAAATATGTGAAAAATAAAATATATTGGCTAAATTTAAGATAAAACATTTATGATATATGGATATTCATTGATTCAAATTTTGTTCATTCCACAATTCATGCGGGAGAGCCAAAGCCACTAATTCACATTTCTCTTCACTTAAGAGCCACTAAATAGATCCATAATTATTCCAAAAATTCATTATTCACTCAACCATGATGAGGTGCAATTTCTTTACATATTTTTACCTTCTCATTTGCCTGGTTCTGTAGCCAAGAATAAATTTTATTTCATTTTCACCCGATTTCATCCCATTAGTGACCCACGCACACATTAATACAGTTTCAACCACATTTCAATATAAAAAGCTTAGCATTCTCCTTAAACTTTTGCATGATTAATACGTTGACGAGTGATGTATACTACTTAGATATTTCCTCTTCAACGAGAGTTGGCCATGCCCGAATCAAAGAGATATTAAATCATACCTTACATGATGATCACTAACCTCAACATTACTCGATCATTGGACGCCGACGAGATTATTGTTGGAACTGCATTATCGCATAAATTGGGAACTAAGCTCGATTAAGACAACTATGCTTTGATAACAATGGTAGATATCATCTCCATGGAACTTGGATCCATTAAGGGAAAACTCTTCATATTAAAAATAAATGAATACTAGAAATAAAAGAATGGGTGAGTGTAAGATAGGGTTTAATGCACCCATGTCACCTTCTTCTTATAAGATCTCTGAATTTGTTGGCAATATATCCTTTGGAGATGGCTTCCCTTAAGTGGAGATAGTGCCATGTGAAAGAAAGGCTTCCCCAAAGTGGAGGAGTCGTAGCCAAAAAATGAGAAAAAAAAAAAAAAGGGGGCTTCTCTAAAGCGGAGGAGAAAGGTGAGAGTAATATTTATAGAGATGGAGAGCCTCCCTCACCTTGGAGAACGGAGATGTGGGACTAAAGTTTCCATACACTTCTTTGGAAGCAACTTTCTTATTGCCTTCTAGAACAGTTTTTTAGAATCAAAATTTTTAGTTCAAAAAATTTTTGTGCTAAAAAGCTATTTTAAAAACAGTAAAAAAGCTATCCGAAACAAAATCTAAATTGATTTTAAAAATAAAATGACTAATAACAACACAAATTAGACTCAATACTATTTAGATGATTTTCGGTAGAAAGTTGTTTAAAGTTTAACAATGGCAAAAAAATTTAAAAAATAATATAAAAATAACATTTTATATTTACACACATAACATTCAAATCTTTCTTATTTACAAAACTAACACTTAAATTCATCTTTTTGAACTACTAAACATTGCATATTTGTGCTTTTCAGTACTAAGTACTTTAGAAATTGACAAAAAAAGGCTATTTGTTGCCAAATTCAACATTTAAATGAAAATTTGAAAAATGTTAAAAGTAGCTTTAAACAATATTCCTCAACGATATTACAAATCAGAGAAAAAAATAAGACAAATTAGATTAAAAAAATAGGATCAGAATAACACTATGATGCAATATAATAGTGAACAAAACCGCAATTTTTAAGTGGAATGTTAGTCTTACAAACCAAGCCCAGCCCATCATGAGCCCAGACTGGACAAGAGCACCGGTTTAATTGATACAAAATCAGGCCGTGGATTAAACTTCTTGCTCAAGCCCGGCCCACCTCCATAGAAGGGATTAGGCCTACTTATTCCATTAAAATATTTCTGAATTTTTTGCATTAATGACTGAAACCCTACCCGACTTATCGATACAGGTAAAAAGCCCTACAATAACCTATGGTGTCAAATGGATCACCATTCCGAATCCAGGTCTAATCCAAACTTCCGGATGCTTGTGAAACCCTAGAACTCTGTTATTAAAAAGAGGAAAAAGGCGTTTTCTCTTAATAAAAAATCATACGAGGTATGATTCAGCTTAGAATATTAAAAAAAATCCTTTTTTTAAGCAATTCATTGAAGAATTTGTTTCTCTTCCAGAACGCGACGAAAGGATTCAGCACTGCATGTGATTCGACAGCCGGAATTGCTCATCAGAAAATCTTACAGGTTTGTACTTTTCAATCCAGGAAGAGAAAAAAGAAATAAAATAATCCGAATCAAAAGCATTTGTCTTCGAAAAAACGAATCAAAGATTCAAAGCCAGAGACCTTTTACCTCCAATTTTTTTCCCTTCAGCAATCCATAGAAGTAAGAACAGCTCACACAGACAGAAAACCGGAATCCTAATCCTTCAAACATCACCCCATTTACAAGATGATCAACCACAAACCAAAAGATCGGAGAAGATAGAACAGGATCGAAACCTAATACAGAACAAAAACCCTAAAAATACGGCTCACCATCATCAAAGTTTAGAGCATAACTGAAAGGATCATATCGAGAGCTAAATCGCTGCCGCTTTTCAGATCTCCTTCGGATCTCCGCCCTCAGCTTCCAATAAATCCTCCTCACAAGCCGCCTCCTAAACCCCACCCCCTTCACCTCCTCTTCCGCCACCGCCACCACCGCCGCGATCGCCATTCTTACAGCCACAGCCATCATCTCTTCCTCACCTCCTTCTCCCCCGTCTTCTTCTTTATAGAAACAAAGGGGGAAATGGCAGAAAGCTGAAACCAGAAAGTGGAAAGTCTTGCGGCTCGTAAGAGAAGTACTGATTTTGTTTTCCTCTCGTGGGCATTTATCCCGAAGAAGGGCGGAGAGAATGGTAGGGGACTGGGATCATCTCTCTCTCTCTCCTCCGCCTCTCTCTGTCACAGATTCTGGTTTCTCTCTCCAGCATTCTTGACTGCAGAGCGAGCAGTTTGGCTTGCAGTACAAAACGGGAAGGGAGGTCACATGGGGAAGGAAAGAGCGTTCTCTTTTCGTTCTAATGGGAAAAAGGAAGGGAAGCCTTCTTACCCTTTTTTTTAACATCTTTTTCTTTCATAGGATATTGTGAAATTCTCCTTTTATTTTTCTCATTAAATAATGTGGGTGATTTTTTTTTAAGAGAATCAAATCAAAATAATTCAAAGAAAATATTTATAAGAAAATTTTATTATCATAAATTTAAAATTTTTAATTTATTTTAATATGATTAAAATATTAAATAATTAATATTATCTTAATTTTATAGAAGATTTAAGTGTTTGAAAATTACTTTTGGTCTGTGTATTCATGTATAATTTTTTTTTCTATAGTTTGAATTATTTTTTTATTATAAAGATATTAATTCTTTATGTTATTTATTTTGCTAATTATATATAAATATATAAATAATTCAATATTTTATTCTATATTTTAAAGTAAATATTTTAATTTCTTTTAATATATCTACAAATAAACAATAAATAACTTTATATCATTTAAATGTAATAGCTATATTACATATAAATTTTTTAAGCAATTTTCAAAATTGGATAAGGATATTCAATCCAATTTTTTTAATTATGACTTATTCAAAAAGGTAAATTTTGTAGCTCAAATTAAATTAAAAAATAAATAAATAAGTGAATCCATACTTTTTGTTTGCCTATATCATATATCATTATTTATTTAAAAATACAAAATAGAAAATCAAAATTTAAGCATTATTAAATTATTTATTTTTTGTCAAATATTCGATCCGATGATTTTGATAATTTTTATAATTTCGCTAGCTTTATTTTTGAAAATTACATACATAACTCTCAAAATATACATTTTTACAAAACATAACATTTATGTAAATTTATTTAACTATCCAATTTATGTATTTGCACGTATCATGATCAAATTATATGTAATTCAACAAAAATATAAAAATAAAAGTTGAAATTTTATTGCGACCTTTAATATTTGAATGAGAATTTGAATATATATATATATATATAAGAGTTCTAATATTAATAATTTAAATTTTGGTCTCTTGTCCTATCAGTGATGCAAACTCCATTGTGCTTTGATGGCCCCATCCAAGAAGCGAACTCCCATTGCATTGTCATCCCATGACAATCTTCCTCATGATCCCCCATCAAACTCCTAGTATGATACATTGCAATAAGTTGTTGTCCCATGGTACCTATTCTAGTGAACTTCCAAATTAATAAGTAGAATACACATTGTTGCGGACTAGAATATACGCGGCGATAGAGTTAAAAACTTCCGTCTCAGCGTTATACGAATATCTAGCACACAAACAGAGGAGAAATAACATCGGGATTTTTTATGTGGAAAACCCGGAAAGGGGAAAACCCACAGGGCCACACCCAGTTGAAAGAGTTCTACTAGTATTTTCTTGGAATACAAGAGGCTGAATCGTCCTTAAAATTTAGAACGATCAGATTACAATGAATTTCTTTAGCATTAAAAGTCAGTTACAAAGTCAAGCAGAGTTTTGGTGTCACTTGGAGATCGGGCGGAATTCCGGCGTCGTTTCGAAGTCTGGGAGAATTCCGGCGTCTGGCAGAATTCCAATTTCACTTGGGAAGAATTCCGGCGTCACTCGGGCATCAGGCAGAATTCCTGTGGTGGTCGAGGAGGAGTTATCCCTCCTAATCCTCTCTTCTTCTTCTTCTCTTCTCTTGCTTGGTCCCCCCCCCCCCCCCCCCTCATGAGAAATGAGGGGCTATTTATAGTTTTTTTAGGATGGCATGAGCCGTAAATAGATGAGAGATCAGGAGCAAATATGGAGTGGTTCGAATGGACGGCTAATATTGAATCCTTTGATCGTGGACCGTTTATCAGACATTTGAAGGTCTTAATGATATCAGAATTTGATGATCTTAGGCTCTTTGGATTCATCTCGTCGAGCCGCTCGATTCGACTATAAGCATGTACTTTTTGGAAACCGTTTGGTAATCCAAATTATGGATTGAACCTTTCAAATGCGCTTCGGATCTTTGATTTGGACCCATTTGGGCTCAGATCGAGTTGAATTTGGTGTCGTTGGGTTCGTATTTCTGAGACGTTCAGTTCGACTATAAGTTTGCTAAAATCAGAGGTCAAATAATCTCTGAATTAATTTTTAAAGTTGCCAATATGATTTTTGCCTCGAGATACGTGCCTGATCAAGATAATTTTTTGATGATATATCACACATATATTTTTTAATTTTAATAATTATGAGACAAAAAAATTCCATAAAACTTCCTTTTTTGTATAAAGACATTCTCAATAATTTTTCATGATATTCTTTTTTAAATTTTAAAATTACATTATATTTATATTGGGCATCATTAAAAATAAATGTAAGACAGAATGTTTGGAAGTAAATCGAATCCGAAGCAAAATGAATGAAGCTGTTGGAGAAAGAGAGACGAGCGGGCATTAAATAGGTCTCGGCGACCACAAATTCTCTTATATTATTTTAATAATAGACGGAAAAGAAAGAGAATGAGACAAGTGGGAGGAGAGAGAAAGAGAGAGAGAGAGAGAGAGAGAGTATTGGTGCTCGAGCCTGCTATCAGAGATCTGATAATGTTCGGTCTTGAAAAGCCCGCTTCTCTCCTTTTTCTTTAACTGTCCCCAACCTTTTAACTTTTCCGTCCCAAATCTTCGCTTTCTCTCTCTTACCCTAATTTTTCTTTGTTTTTTGCAGAAAGTATAGACATTCATTTCGAAAAAAAAAGCTGAAGAAGCAAATTTAATAATTTACATAAACTTTTTACGAGTTTGAATGTAAAATATTATTTTTGATTGCCATTTTTCTTAGGGGGTGTTTGATAAGTTTTTTTCTTTTTTAAAATTTTTTTTGAACTAATTAGAGTTAAATTAATACACATCATATACACAGATTTTAAACTTAAAATGTATTAATTTATAATCAAAACTTCAAACCAACAAAAACAAGATCTGCTTCTGATTGAAATGAGAATTTGAGATAAATTTTGCAAATAAAATTTGTATATTTAAATTTTATTTTTATTTAAGTTAATATACATTTGATATATCATCAAAAGATTATCTTGATCGGGCATGAATCTCGAGGCAAAATTAGGCCGGAAGCTTCAAAAATTAACTATAGGATCACCTTAGCTCCGATTTCAACAAACCTACAGTCGAACTGAGCGTCTCAGAAATACGAACTTAACGACATCAAATTCAACTCAATCCGAGCCCAAATGTGTCTAAATCGAAGACCTGAAGCGCTATTAGAAGATTCAAACCACAATTTGAATTACCAAACAGTTTCCAAACATGACATGCTTGTAGTCGAATCGAGTGGCTTGACAAGACGAATCCAACGAGCCAAAGATCGCCGAATTTTGATATCATTAAGATCTTCAAATGTCTGACAAACGGTTCACGATCAAGGGATTCAATATCGATCGTTCATCCAACCACTCCATATTTGCCCGTGATCCTTCTCCTATTTACGGGTCATGTCATCCTCAAAAAACTATAAATAGCCCCTCACTTCTCTTAAGAGGGGGACCAAGCAAGAAGAAGAAGAAGAGGAGGAGAAGAAGAAGGGTAGAGAATGAGAGAAGAAGCTCCTCCTCGACCACCATCGGAATTCTTCCTGACTTCTAAGTGACGCCGGAGTTCCGCCCGACTTCCAAGTGATGCCGGAATTCTACTCGACTTCTAAGTGAAGCCAGAGTTCCGCCTGACTTCTAAGTGAAGCCGGACTTTTGCCCGACTTCCAAGTGACGTCGGAGTTCCGCCCGACTTCCAAGTGACGCCCGAGTTCCGCCCTACTTCCAAGTGACGTCGGAGTTCTGCTCGAATTCCAAGTGATGCCGGAATTATACTCGACTTCTAGGTGACGCCGGAGTTCCGCCCGACTTCCAAGTGACGCCGGAGTTCCGCCCGACTTCCAAGTGACACCGGAATTATGCTCGACTTCCCGACTTCTAAGTGACGCGGGAGTTTCGCCAGACTTCCAAGTGACGCCGGAATTATGCCCGACTTCCAAGTGACGCCGGAGTTTCACCCAACTTCCAAGTGACGCCGGAGTTTCGCCCGACTTCCAAGTGAAGTCGGAATTCTGCTCGACTTCCAACTCATGCCAAAACTCTGCCCGATGTCCAAGTGACTCCGCTCGATCTCCAAATACATCGAAATTCTGTCCGATCTCCAAGTGACTTTGAGATTCAGCTTGAATACACAACATCATCGAATCTCAAATCCTTATTTATAATTGGATTTCAATACAGGAGTGGATCATTGTAATCTGATCGTCTTAAATTTTAAGGACGAGTCAACCTCTTGTACCTCAAGTAAATACTAGTAGAATTCTCTCAACTTGGCGTGGCCCCATGATTTTTCTTTTTCCAGGTTTCCATATAAAAATCCTGGTGTTTTATTTCTCTTCTATTTGTGTGCTGGATATCTGTATAACGCTGAGACAAAAATTGCTAACTCTATCGCCGCGTATATTCTAGCCCGCAACAACATTAAAATAAAATATATAATAAATTATAAAATAGATGACACTGTCTTTTGCAATCCAAAGATAGGAGCGTCAATAAATAATTCAACTTGACATGAATCTTATTGGATAAACTTAAGTTTGGTTTGATCACTTTTAAAGGGTCAGGTTCAGCCAGGAAATTTGACCGATTTGGTTCAAGTTAACTCACAAACCTGATACTTACCCGTTTAATTTATTTCTTCATAAATTCTTTTAATTTTGATTAATTAATCTAAATTATATAATTGATTAGGTACAAATAAAAAAAAATCAAAAAGATTACCAGGTTGGATTCGGATAATCTAAATTGCTAGCAATTCAGCCTCGAGTCCACTTTTTTTACTCATTTATTAAATTGATCGGGTTCAAGTCGGTTGACCCCATAAGTTAGATCAGGATAAAAAGTACATCAAAAGCGACAAAAAGAATATAAAAACAACTTAACCTTTAATAAATCGGATATAATAAATGGCATTAGCTAGCTATCAAAATATATACTTGTATAGGACTGCAAGCAGATTATCTCTCAATCACACAAGACACAATTAAACTCATGGGTAGACCATCATCAATATCACCATAGTTGAACAAATAAAAATTTCGCCTGCAGTATTACCACCCTCACCACATTTCAGTATATTTACATGAGCCTGGAGCTATTCAACCTACCCCACCATTTCTTCTTAGGAGTGCCAGGTTCTTCGCTCGTCAGCTTGTTGATAATAACTTTGGTTTCTCGTAGCCGAATGCTGTAATCTTTCCTCCAAGAATCGAACGAAATCTTCAACTTCTTCAGCTCCTTTTCTGGATCAAGGTTTGCCTGTGCCTGTCCAGACTTGACTTCAACTAGGAACTTGGCATCATCGGCGAACACCTGGGCTCGTTGTTCGAATTCTTCGGTTAAATGGCTGATTGTTTTGAGGCCAGCCGTCATATCTCTGCCTGTTAGACGCAGCCCGGGTCGAGGACCACTCTCGGCCCCATTTTGGTTGCCACTGCTGTCCCAACTTTGGTCGACGGATGCATCCGACCTTCGCTCCATATCATCAATGGCCAGGCTTTTCTTTGCAATGGAGAGACTGGACTGTAATGATCTCATCTGCTTCTGCCACAGTTCTTCCATGGATTTCATTTTCTGTTCATACTCAGTCCAGCGATTCTCATATTGGTGGAGTCGCTGCTGAAGTACTTCGTTCTCCCCTTCCTTCTCCCTGAGATTGGTTTCAGCCTTCAGAATCCTCCTCTGCAGCTCAGCGAGGACAGATGCCTTGATTAGCACTTGGCCAGGTTCGGATGCCTGTTGAGTTATAAGCAAATCAGTGTTAAAAAAACTAAAGGAAAGCATCAAACCAGAGTTCACCGATATGACCAATTTAAAGAAGAATATGAAAAGCACAATAGAGAGAGAGAGAAAACGATTTGACACCTATATAAGGTGTTTTACGTATTTTGAAACATTAAGGAGATAATTTGAGTAAATATTCTAATTAAACTAATCAGATATTGATTAGAATAATTAGGGATTGAGTAGTCCTAACATTAATAATATTATAGTTTTATTGGTGTTTAATTATCACAATTAGGTTTTCTTGGATTGTATGTCCTAGAATTGTGATAGGAAATACTTGAGTTCGCAAGCAACCCTATTGAAAATACTTGAGTTCGCAAGCAACCCTAACAATAAATTGGTAAAAACAGCGAGAAAACACAAGAATAATAAAGAAAGCAACCCAAAAACAGTAGATTTTATTAAATAACTCAAAAAAAGCAACATAAGCAAAGATACAATTGATCCTCTATTCGAGAGGAGGATCGTTCTCTCCCAATCTCTAGACACTAAGTTTAGAGCCCAAAACATCCAAGAGAAAACAATATTCAAGCATACCCTAACCCTCCTCTCATCCCTATTTATAGCTTAACCCCCCCCCCCCACAGAGAGAGTAAAAATAAATAAAAAATAGTGGGCGGCTAGGGAAGAGGCGGCATGGACCTGCCTCTTGTAAACTTGGACCAGCCCATGCTGGGCCGGTTGAATTGGTTCATAAGGAACCAACTTAACATTACCGTCTTTCCAAAGAGTCACCTTATCCTCAAGGTGACTGGGAAATTGATTCTCCACCCTTTCATAAGATTCCCATGTGGCATCGTAGTCTGGCAAATTTTTCCACTTGATCAGTACTTCTTTAACTCCATCTATGTTCTGGAAAACCCCTATCAGCTCTAAGGGCTCCAAAATCACTTCTAAGTCCTCTGTGAGTGTCTTCGATAACATCGAGTTGGCTGCGTAATCTCAAATTGCCTTCCTCAACTGGGATACATGAAAAATCGGGTGTATAATCACTGATGGTGGTAGCTTCAGCCGATATGCAACTGTTCCAATTTTTTCCAATACCTCATATGGCCCAAAGTATCGTGGGGCAAGCTTTTCATTTCTTCTATTGGCGACTGATTTTTGCCTATATGGTCTGAGTTTTAGAAACACCTTTTCCCCTATCTCAAACTGGATGTCCCTTCTATGCATGTCGGCCTATTTCTTCATAATTTGCTGATCTCTCAGCAAATGTCTTTTCAATTCTTCTAATACTCGGTCACTCTCTTCTAAGTACTATTCTACTGATGAAACTAGAGTGATGCTCTGTCCAAAGTGCACTAAGTGAGGTGGGTCTCTTTCGTATAATATCTTAAAAGGTGTCATTTGTGAAGCCAAATGATAGGATATGTTGTATCAATACTCTGCCCAAGGTAACCATTTGGCCCATAATTTGGGTCTCCAATACAAAACATCAGAGGTAAGTTTCCAAACTTCTATTGACCACTTCTGTTTGTCCACCATTTTTACTCCCAATTGGTTGATGATCCGAGTAGAAAGGAAATTATGGGTAGCCCCACTATCAAACAGAACCACCACCTCCTGGCCTTCTATCTCCCCCTTGACCTTTATGGTATGATTCATAGTGAATCGTACCACCGAGTTCAGGGAAACCTCTGCTAGATCCAAAATCAGCTTCACCTCTTCTTCCTCCTCTAACCCCCCTTCACCTCCCCCCTCAGTTTCCTCGTCATCGCAGATGGTGAAAACCTGAAGAGTTCGATCTCTACACCTATGTCCTGGAGTGTACTTCTCATCACACCTGAAGCACAATCCCTTAGCCCTCTTTTCCCGCATCTCCTTCTCCGTCAGCCTCTTTGAAATTGCCCACATTTCCACCTCCTACTGTCTTCTCCCTGGGCCTTCTCCCTGGGCGTCTCACGAACCCTCCTGCTGTAAGACCCTTAGGTGCAAAAGGTGAGTAGTCGTCATCTGATACGTGCCTCCTGAACTACTGGTCCTGGCCCCCCTCTCTAGATTCTTCTAATTTTCTACCAGCTGGGCTAACTTCATGGCCTCTCCCAAGTCGTGAAGCATAATGACTTTTACTGCCGCCCTAATCTCTGCCTTGAGCCCCTTCATGAAGTTTCCCTCTAATGCAATCTGTGATAATCGCTCTACCCGACTGGCCAAGTGCTCGAACTTCTCACGATAATCCGCCACTGATCGGTCCTGCACCAGTGCAAAAACTGTTCATAGAAGTCCTCTTCCCTATCGGTTTGGAAACATTCCAATAAACAGTCCTTGAAGGATCTCCAGCTTCGTATAGGTCTTCTTTGGCCTCTCCATTGGAAACATGACAATGTCTTTCCCTCCAAACATAGACTTGCGGCTGTCAGTTTCTCTTCATCTGTTAACCCATTCACGGCGAAGTACCTCTCCACTTTGTAGATCCATCCGTAGGCGTCCTCCCCTTCAAAAATTGGCATCTTTAGCTTTTTTACCTTTAGATTTCCCCCTTTTCTTCTTATTCCTCGATAGTTTCCCCTTTCCCAAATGTTTGGCCTTTCCCAAGTCTCCCGATCTTCTCTCCTTCGTTCATACATAAAGCCCTCTTCGTTTTCCCCCTTCTTTTCTTCAAATTCAGCCCCTTTTTTTCCATATTCCCCTTCCTTTCTTTCCCAACCAACACCCCTTGGGTCTTGCTCGCCATAACCCTGCCTTCCTCCATAGCTCCATCCTTGTTCCTCCATGATTTCCACTTTATCGTCCCTCCTACGAAAATCAGAATTTATTATTTTTCCCGTCGGTTCTTTCTCCTCCAATGTCGCTATTTGGATTTGATTCTCTAATAACTTCATCATCATCGCATGAAGAAGAAAAATCTTGTCTTCCACGGATGATATTAAATCTTCCATCGTAGCTTTAATTAGGCTCCTCTCCTTCAAATCTTTCTTCCAATGTGTCCACCTTATTAGCCGCCATAAAAGGAAAAAAAAAAAGATTCTGATTTTTGCTTCATAAATCAACAACGATCTTTTCCTCCGGATGAAATTTTGCCGCTGAAATATCAAGAAATTAGCCCTCTCTTGGTCCCAAGACTTGCTCTGATATCAATTTGATAGGAAATACTTGAGTTCGCAAGTAATCCTACTGGAAATACTTGAGTTCGCAAGCAACCCTAACAATAAATTGGTAAAAACAGTGAGAAGACAAGAATAATAAAGAAAGCAACCCAAAAACAGTAGATTTTATTAGATAACTCAAAACAAAGCAACATAAGCAAACATACAATTGATCCTCTATTACAGAGGAGGATCGTTCTCTCCTAATCTCTAGACACTAAGTCTAGAGCCCAAAACACCCAAGAGAGAACAATATTCAAGCATACCCTAACCCTCCCCTCTCATCCCTATTTATAGCTTTATTGGATTATTTAGAGATTTCCTTTTGGATTGTATGCATTAAATAGTTTGTTTTCTTAGGTTTAGGGCATCTTGAATTTGGTTGAAATTTGAGATCTCTTAGGTTTTTGGGCTCTAGCGGTGTCTAGAAATTTGGTAGAGATAGATCTTCCTCTCGAATGGAGGATCAATTGTATCTTGCTATTTTCTTCCGTTAGTTTGTGTTCTTGCAATAAAATTCCTATTTTTCTCTGATTTTCCGTTGGATTTGTGGAGATTTTTCGCTGTTTTTGTCAGGATTGTTAGGTTTTACCTGAGATCTTCGAGTGTTTCGATAAGCTTCTTTGCCAGTGGAGCATCTAGAAGAGACAATCGAGGTATCAGTATCATGCTAAAGAGCTCACAAGGGCTACTGTTATTCGCACTTAGGATTAACTTTGAAGTCACCAACAACTAGGCTAAGTATAAGCTGTACTTGTCTGGCTATGCGTTGCAATTGGGTGTGGGGTGTTGGATTGTCAAGTTTTTTGTACTGCTCAAATCCTCCTAAATTAGTTACTTGAAAGTATGAGATTAGAGATCTGATTCTTGCTAAGTAACCAAGATCCTCAGCATAACCAAAATTTCAGTTGCCCAGGTTCTCATAGAATAAATTCAAATTATCTATGCTCTCAAATTTCAAGCACTTTCGTGCCATCTTCTTCTAGGAATTGGGTAGGCTTTCCATTGTAGATATCGAAATCCTCGCCAATGTAATTGCCAATACCTTATGATAGGGGCGCTTCTGGGGATTGTAGACATCATGGAGGAAATATAGTAAAAGTAATGTGGAAACCATTAAGCATCAGAAAGCCTTGCTCAATGCATTATCCAACAAGGATACTTTTGGCCCACAATCAAGAACAGTGTAAGAGAATTCTCAGATAAGTGCAGAGGTTGCTAGGTCCATGGGATCTTACCTCATCAACAAAGTTAACTACTGAGATAGTTCATCACTCCGTGGCCATTCACGTTGTGGGGGATGGACTTCATTTGCCTATTAGCCATGGCATATTTGCAGTAACATTTCATTCCTCGTATCAGTGAACTACTTCACTAAATGGGTTGAGGTTGTGGCTCTGGCACATTTAACTGTGGAGGCTGTGCTGAATTATATCTGCTCAGAGATCTTCACTAGATATGGCCTATCTTATCCAATTATCACTGAAAGTGATTCTCAATTCTAGAGCAAGAATCTTGGTCAACTTCTTAGAGAACGATGTAGATCTCAAGTTCTTGGTGCATCACCCACAAAATAATGGATATGTGAATGTTGTGAATAAATTTATCATTAATTTACTTAAGAAGAAATTCATTGACAACCTTAGAAATTGGGAAAATGGGTTACTATCCATCTTATGGGTGCACTTCTTTACTCTTTCCATAGTAACAAAGGAAATGTGATGAGGACATCCGACCTTGGAAGGTTTACCAGCGACGAGTCCGACGATCTACGGCCACAATCGAACCAATTTATTTTTGAGTTATCATATGTATTTGATTTATTTATGCATTTTTCCGTTTCTACCCTCACTTGAGGGAATAGTGTTTGTGACCCTTAGGGGCATGTGTGTCTTTTATTTCTTCATTGTAAACCCTAGCTATTTATATCTCCTCTTCCTCTTTGGAGAGACTAATGAAGATTATTATGAAAATCTCAACCATTGTTTCTTACGAGCTTGAGAGAGAGCTTTGGTGAGAACCCTAGGTGAGGGCAACGAATCATCCACCAGCCGCAGGAAGCGTCCGGGCTCGTGGTTACCCTTCTCCCTCTATTTCTCCTCCTCCTTCTCCACCAACCGCCGATCAACTTCCCTCCACAAGCCGCCAGCCAAGATTCCCATCACCTCCCATCTCCCCTCTCGGTCGAACCCCCACACCACCACCTCCAAGCCGCCGGCCTCATGACCCTTTTCCCTCCACCTAGCCGCCGATCCCCAACCCTAACCCCTCCCCTAAACCGCCGACAAACCCTCCCCAACCGCCGGCCAAGTCCACCAACCCTAGCCGCCGGCCACTCCAATCCCCCCCCCCCCCCCCCCCCAATTCTCCTACTTTCCTAAAATATCTCATTGTTAATTTGGGAGGTTTCCGAATTCAAATTCAAATAAATTTGAAATTCAAACTCTTTCCCAAATGATCCAACTTATTTTTGGAAACCCCCTTAATCATTGCAAATCTGAAATCAATTTGGATTTGATTCCAAATCCACATTCAATGTATGTGGATACCTTTCCATTGCTTTCTCCCCCCCCTCCTCTCCCCCTCCTTTGGCCGGCCCCTCTTTCTCTCTCTCTCCTTTAATTAATAGGCCTATTAAAGCTCCCCTAATTAAGCCTTCAATTCCACCAATTACTCCCACCTCCTTGGGCTAAAATCAATTTCAGCAATTTGAATGTTTCCCTCCTAATTCAAATTCAAATATTATCTGAGATTAACTCCCTTGCTCCATCCATTCCCAAATTGGACCCTTATTTCTCTACATTTTTCCCTCCCAAAGAGTGATCCCTCCACCTAAGTTCGCTGTCCAGAAATTCCAACAACCTCACCCTGCTATCCCGCCTCTCTAACCTTCGAAGTTGCTGTCCAAAGAAGATCAAGCTGCTGTCCAGAGATTTCAGCAAGAGCCCCCTTGCTGTCTTGCCGTCTGGAAGGTCCCTGTTCGTTATCTTGAAGTTCCAGAACATGTTTAAGATGTCCAGATTTTCCTGCACATGTTAGTGTGTTTCTTTGTTGTCCAAGACCTCTTAGTTCGTTGTCCAGAGCTTCCAACACGAGACCTCTTGATGTCCCGAAGTTCCAAGTAATCTTGATAAAGGTAAATTTCTCCTCCAAGTCTTTTACTTTTTCAAGTCTTCCCTTAATTTGTGGCGTCATAAGATCATGTAACCTATCTCTATTAGCCTACATCAATAGTATGAGTGAGTGGACCTGATTAGTGACTATTCTTATAGTTAATTTAGGAATTTATGTTGAAAATCCCCCATGCTAAGCTAATCTTGATTGAAATTGGTTATTCATGCTTCTAACTTTTACATGTAATTTGGCCTAAGCTTTAATCATCTCTCTATTGTTTTAATATTTATTTAAATCATTAGAAGTAAACATAATTATTATTGCTCTAATTTAAAAAGGCGTGTAATTTTAACATTGCATAATTACTCATGCATATAGTTCTACATCAATTATGGCCATTTTCCAAAACAAATAAGTGATAAGAACCTTGAGTACAACAAAAGTGGGATAACAAGAATATATTTACAATAAAAATTAAGAATGGTTAAGAATCATTACATTAAATAACGGCAAAAGTAACACCTATAAATAAAATACTTAAAAATGCACAAAGTGATATGGGCAGATGCAATAGAGGGCAGATATAATCATAAGAAATAAATAAAATTAATTTTAAAGGATTAGAAAGTAAAAATGATGCAATATTGATATCACGCATCTGCTAAAAACAAAGAAAATTTGAGCTAGCACCTCAAGCAACACTACATACAAATGAAAGAAGAATAGTAATGAATAAAGTTGGTGCCAAATAGTTTGGACAAGACTAACTATGATGATGAAAGAAAAAAAAAGAATCAGATCAAGGAAAACTACCATACTTCATTCATACATCGGGCTAGCATTAAAAATAAGATTTAAAGTTCATAATGATAGCTTATTACCCTCTTTCCATCAAATGGCTCGACATAATATGATAAACCATCTCCAGAGCACCTTCTTGCAATCCGTGCACGAATAACTAAGAAACAAATGTGTGTCAGATGATTGAGGACTGCCTCCAGCTGCACTTCCGACTTGATAAACAAGAGCAAGAAATTGAGATCGTTACCAGACTGTATAACAACTGAGGCATTCCGAATGCTCAGATAATGTTTCCTGGTAATTTGGCATTTTGCATATTTCTGTAAAACTATAGCAGCTCTATGTTTCTGTACAAGGTCTGAATATATCCGCCTCGTCTTTTCACCTCGAATAACTGTTAATGTAAGAAATCATAATTTAGAAATTCTTTAGGAGTTATCAATAACATTAGCTGCCTGATAAGCTTCAAATTAACACTCCATTTCATGATAAAAACAAAAAATTATCAAATAAATTTTGGTAGACACCAGCTTACATGATTGCAACATGACAATTCCTTTCCTGCGTTCCTTTACATAAAGACGAGCTTGATGGCCTCTGAAACAACTCTGAACCCTTAAAATCCCATGTAGAGTACGATTTCTAGTATCCTCAAGTGTACCGATCTGATGATTTTCAATGATTGAATCGTACCAAGTAAAAATTTAATAAGTTAGCCCAAACAAGTTGAATAAGTTACACTGATTAAAGTAAAAGAATAAAAATGAAAGAGTTTCCAACCTAGAAACTGAAATGTAATTCACCTAAATAATCAAGGATATGCAGCATGCAATATAAAACATAAAAATGTACATCGCTTAAATAATCAAAACTGATTATCATTTGACATATCAGTTAATAAAATTGGTCCTAGAAATTTAGGAGTAAGAAAAAAAAAAGCATAGCTAATTTCCATAGAAGATGGGACTATATTAATAATCAATCTATGATAGTCTGTGTTTAATAACTTTTAAAAGTTGCATGGAAATTACCTTCTTTCCTGATTCAAGTAACTGACTGTGTATCGAAGGCTTAAAATTACCTGTCCCGTACGGAAAAACAATTTGGTGTAGCCAACTTGATACATCTCAGGAAGAATATTAAATTGATGAAGAATCGCTACTGATACACTAAGCGGATCTTGAGAAGCCACATTTTCAAGGAGAAGGAAGCCATATCTGAGAAAGATTAAAACATAAATAACACATGCATTTAGAAATAAGAAGATGTTAATTGCATTTCAAGAACAGCAACAATAAAATTGCAAACTTAACCTTCATGGCAAATTTGAGGAGAACATGCTTTCAAAATGAATAAGATACAAACAAATGGATAAAAAGAAAATAAATATTTCACCTTCTAGCAAATTTTTGGTGAGACATCCTTGTAGGATAACCGGATCTGGATATACGAACAACTTCAAGAACTCCACAACACTTCAACTGCTGAAGTATAAGACATTGTTCATAAGTTGAAGGAAGTTGCAACTTGTTTGGCTTGATACAACGTATGAAGTGAGGTGTAGTGTTCCCAAGCCTTTGCATTAGTTGAAAAAGTTGCCCCTAATCAAGGCAAGCAGAGTTTGTTAAAAGAAACAGCTGACTTTTTATATAATTAACTAAGCACCAGATAAGAGCCATGCATATATATTTTAAGGAAGATACAACTAAAGCTGCTAAAGTATTTGTCTCACTAAAGTACTCAAATAAAATGATAAAACAAGTACCGACATGCACAAATGTAAGTATGATATGATGATACCAACTGACACATCAAGCAAAGAGAACTTCAAAGTTAATTAAACTGGGTAAATACTCTGGATGGTAACAAAAGAATTGGTGTCCAGGTACAAATGACACCAAAGACTAAATCACAACAATCAAATTGTACACGTTTCAAGGATTTTGTATACAAAATATTGTTGGAAAAAAATGGAAGGAAACTAAGAAACGCCCACAATGCGGCAACCATCATTCCATGTTTTTTTCAACACTGAACAATAAGGAAAATTTGCAACATGGACGGCATCTAACAACTTCATATTGACAAAGAAAAGGTTTTTGAAACTGTCATATCCACAATTCACATGAAACTTCAAGTTAGGATAAAGCTAATAGGCACCAAGCTGTTACGCCGGCCCCTCCTGGGCCGGCTGGACCGGTCCAACCTGGGCCGGCTGGCGGTCTGGGTCTACCGCAGGCGACCCAGGCGGAACAGGGAAGAGGGGGCAGAACTCCAGGTGGGCCCCAGCTCGCATTAAACGACCTGTTGGAGGGAAATTTTGAATTGGAGAGCTGTTTAGGGATTTTGTATCTTTCCTTTTGCTTTAATTAGTGGCTAATGTTAGAATTAGGTTTTGGATCTTGAATTTGAATTGGGAATTTGAGATCTTCTTGGAGGCGAGGGCTCTTGTCTTCTTGGCAAGAGATTTTGGAGAGTTCTCTTCCTCTCGAATTGAAGATTATTGTTTCTTTTGCTGTTTTCAATCACCTACTAGTGGAATACAATTTGTTTGCTTGATTTTCTCTCCAATTTCCTCTAGTTTTCTCTGTTTTTGGGCTGTTCCTGTACGAAAACAGCAGCAAATCTGCTGTTTTGCTCTTCTTTTGGCGATAGGTTTGCTTGCGAACTCAAGTATTACCTTAGGGTTACTTGCGAACTCAAGTATTTCCTATCAAATTGGTATCAGAGCATCGATTGGGACCATCGGCGGCTGAAATCCTGAAATTTCAGCGATATTTTGAGCAACCGGAAGAAGTTTCTTGAGTTTCTTGAGAAGAACGATGGCCGGGAAAAAGATTGAAGTCTTGGAGGATGAATTTTGACAGTTAAAATCAGATTTGGAGGGAAAGTTCTTTGATTTTCAAAATCAAATCACCTCCAACAATGAAAGGTTGGAGGGAAAGTTCACTGCTATGGAAGAAATGATGAAGAAATTACTGGAAATGAAGACCAATCCGGCGACATCGGAAGTAAGAGAGACTACCGACGGCCATGGCGTGGGAGGAAATCCGATTCCGTATCGAGGAAGGAAAAATCCGAAAGTGGAGATCCTTGAGGGGGGGAATGATATGCCTCCTCTAGAACCGCTTTCTAGAGAGGAGATGAGCCAGGGGTACGAACGAAGGGGTGCTAATTTTGTTGGAAGGAGGGAAGAAATGCATCGCAGGGGTGCTGAATTTGAAGGGAGAAGAGGAGAATACGAGGAAGGGTTTGGGTACAATCGTCGGAGGGACTATCGGGACACTTGGGGAGCACCCCCTTTTCGAGGAGCGGGAGGATACGGAGGATACCGGGGATACGGAGGAGATCCCAAGGTGAGGAAACTGAAGATGCCCATCTTTTTGAGGGCGAGGATGGCCATGGCTGGATTTACAAGATGGAGCGATATTTTGCCGTCACCGGTTGGAGGAGTAGAAACTGACAACGGCGGGACTGTGCTTGGAAGGGAAGGCACTAGCGTGGTACCAGTGGCGGGACAAAAGGGGACCCATTCGAAGCTGGAGGGAGTTCAAAGACTATTTGCTAGAGCGTTTCCGAACCAGTAGGGGAGGAGATTTCTACGAGCAGTTCTTTGCTCTGACGCAGGAGGGAACAGTGGCAGAGTTTCGTGACCGGTTCGAGTACCTAGCTAGCAGGCTGGATCGCCTTTCGGAGACCGTGCTTGAGGGGAACTTCATGAAGGGGCTCAAACCAGAGATCAGAGCAGCTGTTAGAGTGATGAGGTCGCACGACCTAGGGGAGGCCATGGAGTTGGCACAGCTGGTTGAGGACCAGAAGCATCTGGAGAGGGTGGCTCGAGGCAGTAGTTCTGGGGGATCCTACAGGATGACGACTACCTTCCTAGCTCCCAAAGGAGCCGTACCGGGAGCTTCACGAGAAGTACCAAGAGAGAAGTCTGGAGGAGGAGGGCCTGGGGGAAATTTTAAGAAGCTGACTGAAAGAGAGATACAGGAGAAGAGGGCAAATGGGTTGTGTTTTCGGTGCGATGAGAAGTACATGCCAGGGCATAGATGTAATGACCGAACTCTTCAGGTTCTCACCGTCTGTGATGACGAGGAAGCTGAAGAGGGAGGTGGAAGTGGGATAGAAACGGAAGAGGAGGAGAAGTTGCATTTGGATGTGGCGGAAGTCTCCCTAAACTCAGTAGTGGGATTCACCCCGAATCACACTATTAAGGTGAAGGGAGAGATAGCTGATAGAGAGGTGGTAGTGCTGATAGATAGTGGTGCAACCCATAATTTCATTTCCACCTAGATTGTTGATCTTTTGGGGGTGAAACTGGTGGATACAGGAGGGTACGGAGTGATGATGGGCACTGGAAAGGTAGAAATGGGTAGAGGGGTTTGTAGGGGAGTGGTGTTGACCATTCAGGGAATACAGGTGAGGGAGGATTTTCTTCCCTTAGAATTGGGGAGTACATATGTGATTTTGGGGATGAAGTGGCTGCAAACCTTGGGGGAGACCAAGGTGAACTGGGGAGCACTGCGGATGGAACTGGTAGTGGGGGGAAGGAGAATGGTGATACAGGGAGATGCCGGCCTGTCTAGAATGGGGGTATTCTTCAAGTCCATGATACGAACCATCCAGGAGGTTGGAGGTGGATATTTGGTGGAACTGCAACGATTGGAGAAAGTCAGTGTGGGGGAGGAGGGAGACATTCCTCTTGCAGTGCAAGCAATCATACAGCAGTTCGAGGAGGTGTTCCAGCCACCTCAAGGATTACCACCTTCCAGAGAACAGGAGCATGCAATCCTACTAAAAGAGGGGGTGTCACCGATTAGTGTACGACCCTACCGCTACCCCTAGATTCAGAAAGATGAAATTGAGAAGCTGATTAGAGAAATGTTGGAGGCGGGAATCATCAGACCAAGTGTGAGCCCATTCTCTAGCCCTGTGTTACTGGTCAAAAAGAAGGATGGTAGCTGGAGGTTTTGTGTGGACTATAGAGCATTGAATAAGGAGACAGTACCGGATAAATTTCCCATTCTGGTGATTGACGAGCTTTTGGATGAGCTGTATGGAGCAGTGATATTCTCCAAACTGGATTTAAAGTCAGGGTACCATCAGATCCGGATGAGAGAGGAAGACATCTCTAAGACCGCGTTCCGGACACATGAGGGGCATTATGAGTTCCTGGTTATGCCATTTGGGCTTACCAACGCCCCTGCTACGTTCCATTCACTGATGAATAGGGTGTTCAGACAGTATCTCCGGAAGTTTGTGCTGGTATTTTTTGATGACATCTTAGTGTACAGCAGAACTGAGGAGGAGCATCTGAAGCACTTGAGGATGGTATTGGGAGTTCTACAGGAGCATCAGCTGAGGGCCAACCTGAAGAAGTGTTGCTTTGGCCAGACCAGTGTGGAGTACTTGGGTCACGTCGTATCCAAGGAAGGGGTGGCGACTGATCAGTCAAAGGTGGAGGCGATGTTGAGATGGCCCTTACCTAAGAATCTGAAGGAATTGAGAGGATTCTTAGGGCTGATAGGATACTATAGGAGATTCGTTAAAGGGTACAGTACTATAGCATGGCCACTAACAGTGCAGTTGAAGAAAGATAGATTCCTATAGAGAGAGGCAGCCACAGCAGCATTTGAGAAACTAAAGAAGGCTATGACCACAGTACCCGTTTTAGCTCTACCAGACTTCACTCAGACCTTCATAGTGGAGACAGATGCTTCAGGGTACGGGTTGGGGGCAGTGCTCATGCAGAACCGGCGACCCATTGCCTACTTCAGCCAAGTATTGGCAGCCAGGGCCAGGCTGAAATCAGTCTATGAGAGGGAGTTAATGGCTATTGTCTTAGCCATCCAGAAGTGGCGACCCTACCTGTTAGGTAGGTATTTCATTGTCAGAACAGATCAGAGGAGTCTGAAATACTTGTTGGAGCAGCGGATGGTGACTGAAGAGCATCAATGATGGCTGTCAAAATTGCTGGGGTATGATTTTGAAATTCAGTACAGACCAGGAGGGGGAAACAAGGCGGCTGATGCCTTGTCCAGATGTTTGGGAGAACTACAGACATCGGTTGTGTTTGTTCCTTTGATGTTAGATTGGGAGGCCATTAAGGAGGAGAGCTCGAAGGATGAGGAGTTGGAAAAGATCAGGGGTGATTTGTTGAGGGAAGGTGATAGCCACCCAGGGTACTCAATAGAGGGGGACAGACTGCTGTATCAAGGGAGGTTCGTGATGCCCAAGACTTCAATTCACATCCCAAACATACTCCAGGAATTTCATGGGAGCGCGGTTGGGGGTCATTCTGGGGTGCAGAAGACCTACAGGAGGATTGCTGCTGAGATTTACTGGAAGGGAATGCACAGAGATGTAGAGGAGATGGTGGCCAGGTGTGAGATTTGTCAGAGGAACAAATACATGGTTATGTCACCAGGGGGACTACTACAGTCGTTGGCGTTACCGGAACGGGTATGGGAGGAGATATCCATGGACTTCATAGATGGGCTACCCCGTTCAGAAGGCTTCACGGTGATTATGGTGGTGGTGGATAGATTGAGAAAGTATGCTCATTTTATTCCCCTCCGACATCCTTACACCGCGGTGACAGTGGCTTCAACTTTCATCAGAGAGGTGGTCAGGTTGCATGGGGTACCAGAGGCAATAATGTCAGATAGAGACAAGGTGTTCCTAAACCATTTCTGGAGGGAGTTGTTCAGGTTACAGGGGACAGTATTGAAAAAGAGCACCGCTTACCACCCACAGACATATGGCCAAACGGAGGTGGTCAATAGGAGCTTGGAGACCTACTTGAGATGCTTTGTGTCAGAGACACCCAAGTTGTGGGCCAAATGGCTATCTTGGGCGGAATATTGGTACAACGCCTCATTTCACTCAGCTTCGCAGATGACGCCATTCAAAGTACTATATGGAAGGGACCCTCCTCACTTGGTACACTTTGGGAGTAGCAGTACTCCAGTTTCTTCAGTGGAGGAGTACTTGGGGGAGAGAGATCGCGTGTTGGAAGAATTGAAGAAACATCCTACTGAGAGCACAACAAATCATGAAGAAACAGGCGGACTCACACAGGAGAGATATGCAGCTGGAAGTGGGGGAGAAGGTTTTCCTAAAATTACGACCCTACCAGCAGAGGACAGTGGCGAGAAGGAGGAATGAGAAATTAGCTCCAAGATACTTCGGGCCCTATGAAGTGTTGGAAAAAATCGGAGCAGTGGCATACCGACTGAAGCTTCCCCCAACAGCTATCATACACCCAGTTTTCCATGTGTCTCAGTTGAGGAGAACTATTGGGGAGCATACAGTGACTACGGAGTTACCAGAGACTCTGACTGAGGATTTAGAAGTGCGATTAGAACCACTGGAGCTCCGAGGGGTCAGATCAGATGAAAAGGGAGACAAAGAAGTGCTAATTGGATGGAAAGGTCTTCCCGAGTTTGATGCGACGTGGGAGCCATTTGCAAGAATTAAAGATAAGTTTCCCTTTTTTCACCTTGAGGACAAGGTGAATCTTTGGGATGGGAGTAATGTTATGCCAGCCCCTCCTGGGCTAGCTGGACCGATCCAACCTGGACCGGTTTGGGTCTACCGCAGGCGACCCAGGCGAAACAGGGAAGAGGGGGCGGAACTCCAGGTGGGCCCCAGCTCGCATTAAACGGCCTGTTGGAGGGAAAATTTGAATTGGAGGGCTGTTTAGGGATTTTGTATCTTTCCTTTTGCTTTAATTAGTGGCTAATGTTAGAATTAGGTTTTGGATCTTGAATTTGAATTGGGAATTTGAGATCTTCTTGGAGGCGAGGGCTCTTGTCTTCTTGGCAAGAGATTTTGGAGAGTTCTCTTCCTCTCGAATTGAAGATTATTGTTTCTTTTGCTGTTTTCAATCACCTACTAGTGGAATACAATTTGTTTGCTTGATTTTCTCTCCAATTTCCTCTAGTTTTCTGTTTTTGGGCTGTTCCTATATGAAAACAGCAGCAAATCTGCTGTTTTGCTCTTCTTTTGGCGATAGGTTTGCTTGCGAACTCAAGTATTACCTTAGGGTTACTTGCGAACTCAAGTATTTCCTATCACAAACCACCAAAGCTCAGATCAAATTTGAGTTTGACTTTTTATAATTAATATCAGAGGAAGGTTTTGGTCCCTCAAAGTGAGGTTGGATTTTTTTTTTAGACCATGTATAACTTTCAGCATTTGAAATTCTTACATAGAGTGTAAGACATATATACCTTGAACTTTGTCGCAACACTTAGCCTTTGGGAATCCACACCACTGGAACGGTATGGACTGCTTTCTTGTGCATCAGATTGGGTGAGCATTTTAGATGCAAATATCTGAGGAAGGTGGCATGAACAAGAAGCCAGAAGTTGAATGGAGTCAATGTGTAATAGATCCCTATTCTTTTCAAGAAAGCCGGTTGTGTCATATACGACCTGATGAGTGAAGGAAACACAGCAACTGTAAGCAAGTAGAAGAAGTATATCATGCAAAGGTGAATTAATATTTACAAAAGGTCCTAATAGCAACCTCCCCAGCATAATGGCTAACAGTGAAAGCTTTGCCTCTTTCTCCCTTAAAGCAAGAATTTGAATGAAGATGCTGTTTAAGCTTGTTTGCAAAAGTCAGATCTGTACCATTTGGAAATGTAGATTCCTCATCCAAAAGAGACAATAACCCTAATGGTTTCTGCATAAAAGTGGAAATTAATCTTCACAAAATTACTAGAAACAAGATAGAATAGCATACACAACGCAATAAAAAATTTAGAAGTGTTGAGGTCCATAACAAAAAAATAATAATAATAATGAAAGTTAATTAATCAAATGCCTGCTTTTAAGAGTTCAATTACTTCGGTCATTAACCTGTAGGTGCTTTATTTATGTCAAGTATACCATATCTTTTGTTTCATTTACTCTGGACAATCACAATTTTTTTAATCATTTACCTGCTACCAAAAATTCAATTTGAATCTCATCATTCAACACGTCTCACTGAAATTCAACCATTTCATTTCAAGAAGTTCCACATTAGCAAAATAAGTCAACATTTACTTTGTCCTTATTTGTCTTTATACTAGTTCTCAGTGGTCAAAGAGTCATTTATCACAGGATTTTTATGTCATTTTCTAATTTGTTGTGAATGGATGTTCTACTTAAGGGCCTTCTATTATATAATAAAGGCATCCCGAGTTTTTATGAACAATGCTGATTGTACTTGAATGGAAAGAGATCAAAGACTGCCTTTAGGATTTCACCCCTAACCCCCACCCCTCAACTACCCAGACCCTCTCTCTCTCCTCACAATTGATCTCCTACCAAATCTTAGGCCACCACACCTCTTCAAATTCAAAACTCCACTTAAAAATTAAAATCATTTCACATCCCTTCCTAAAAACCCTCAACAATTTCCTAATTTACGTTAAATTCCAAATTCAAACAAAAATTAGACTTCAACATAATTAACTTGCTAACATTTCAGAATCAAACCGGCTCCATTCCCATTCCAATGAACAACCACCCTCTCTCCCTCTTGCATGGAATCAAAGATCCAATTTAGATTTCTATATTTGGCCCTTCTTAAAAAAAATGATTAAAAAAAACGGCTCATTAGCCAATTAACTCCACTTACAACGAATTCAGTTCAAACAATTTAAATACTCTTAACTTGACCCAATCAAACCCAACTCAATAAAACTCTACCCTAATGACACAATTAGATTAACGAAATCAACCAAATCCAACTGGGTCAATAAAATCAACTCGATCAATCCATCCATCCTAATCCAATTAGCTTAATCTAATGAAACAATAGGCTCAAATGCTTTAGAAAAAATTTCGTGAATAAATATGATAGTCAACCAAGCTCATCCCCATGAGTATACATGAAGATCTCCATGATTTCAAAGAAATTCTTTCAGAAGCTTGATAGTGTTAATGTATCTATATGGTGAGAACCTTCTGCCAGTTTTGTTGTAGGTGGAATAGTCTTGGCCTTTGTCTTTTCTCAGCCAAAATGCTATTTAAGGCTTGCGTCATTTGCAAAATGTTGTGAACACTGCAGTCATTTTACTCAAGGGACTCCGATAAACAGACTCCTTATGGTGTATTTGAATAATGCTTAATTACTCTATATATTAATGTAAAAAGTTTCAGCTTACCTAAGAATTTTGATCCCCTCTATGGAAGTTGGTTATTCCATTCCCTTTTTTTGGGATTCAGCATAGCGTAATTCTTTCTCATACTCTTCTCCCTTTACTCTCTCTTAGTTCTTCTAAACTACCACAGTTCTCCGGCCTGCTCTAAATCAAAAGGGAATGTGTAGGCATTTGGTCTCAAAAAAGCTGTCAAGGTAAATACTTGTACTGAGAAGGTGGATAGCCACCGGGGAACTCATGCAATGAATATATTATGGCCTGGCTAAATATAGAAGCGAAACATCTTGAAATCCAATTTTAAAATGTGTTTCAAAACTAATGCATGAACAAAGGACTACATTTCAGGGAATAATGAGTGTAAGCACTAAGAACATAAAAAACCCCAAGTCATGAAGAATTGAGGCAATGTTCTTGTTTGTCAAGCTGTGGTTTTTTATCACGAGATTAAAGCTAATTAGCAGTCCAACAAAAAGCAACCATGGTTTAAAATTGCGCAATGTGAGGCGCGCCTTGAGGCGCGCCTCTGCGCAATTTGGGCCCATTTAGCCTCAATGCCTAAGCAATTATGTTGATTCGTGAGGCTTACGCCTCACTGGCATTGAGGCGCGCCTCAAGGCGCTATTGCGCAATAAACTTAGAGGCGTACGCCTCATGGGGGTCCCACTCACTTAAGTTTTACTTTAAAAAAAATCCCAAACCTTCCTTCTACCAGCTCACCCGAACGGAAGTTCCACTTCCGCACGGTCTTCGCAGGCGACCCTAAATCCCGCACCCTAGCCTTGCCGCTGCCTTTCCGCCACCCCTCCCGCCGGCGCCGCCTAACGCCGGTGAAGCCATTGTGTCCGGCCGCCCTCCAAGACGTTTCTTCTACTGGATTTAGGTATTTTTTTTAAATTTAAGGAAAGATTTTTCAAGTTATAGAAAATCTAGGGTTTATAATTTTTTGAGTTTTTTTTTTTGTTTTCGCATTTTTGCATTAGGAAGCATGAATAGAGCCTTAGAGAAAAGGAAAAGACATCCATTTTTGGTGAAATTTATTTTTTTAGGGTTTATGGAACATTGATTCATTTGATTGAATGGTAGCCATTGATAGTGCAAGAAAATGAAAATAATATAACTAAGATATGTGTGTTAGACTTATATGTATGTTGGTTTGGACAATAAAGAAGCATTGATAGTCAAATTTTTACCATGACAAGAATGAGAACACTAAGATATGTGTTACTAAAAATGATAGGTGGGAGCTACAGCTTCACCGGCACTTGCATGCAGCTGGCTATTATCTAAACCCTCAATATCAATATGCGGAAAATAAGTCTACAAATCCTGAAATAAAGTTGGGATTGTATCATTGCATGGATAGGCTAATAAATGATGCAACTGAAAGATCAAATGCTGACATGCAATTGGTACCTTTTAGGAATAAAGAAGGCTTTTTTGGATTACAACAAGCAAAGGATACAATTGCCAAACGATCTCCAGGTGATTTTATTTAATGTTTAAACATTTATTTAAAAGTTATTTTTTCACACTAATTAAACTCTCTTATATAAATATTAGTTGAGTGGTGGATTCAATTTGGTGATGGGACTCCAGAATTGCAGCGTTTTGCTGTGAAAGTTTTGGGCTTGACATGCTCTTCATCTGGCTGTGAAAGAAACTGGAGTACCTACAACCAAGTACATACAAAGAGGAGAAATCGCTTGTCGACATTAAGGATGAATTCACTGGTGTACATTATGTACAATAGGAGACTCAGAGATAGAAATTTGAAGAAAAAAGGATTAATGGATGATGAAGATCCTTTGCTTTGCGAGGACGTGGCATCTGATGATGAGTGGTTTGTAGATGATGAAGTTGAAGTGATGCCATCTGAATTACAAGATGAAGATTTAAATGTTGATTTCTTTGATGGTCATAAAGCATCTACATCCACCATAACTCAAGAACAAATCAAAAAAGGTATATAAATAATATAGTTTTCTTTTCTTAGACTTTAATTTATTAATGTATTACACTATTATTCATTATGATATTGTTCAAAAATATTTAGGGAAGAGGAAGATAACTGATATTGAGGAAGAAGGAGCTGTTTGGGAGACATTGGAGTCATTGCACTCTATAGGAGAGGAGGAAGGAGAGAGAGCAGTTCATCATAATGATGATTCAAATGAAGACTCTCTTAGTGATGACAGTGCTGATGACTTATGAGTTTTTATGTGATATGTCATTGCTATTTATTTTTGGAATTATATGTTAATGAAAAGAAAACTGTGATTTGGGAAAGATGGAGTTTGAGACTTTGAGTTGAAGTTAAACTATATTTCATGTTCTCTTATTATTAGGATATTTTGATTTTACTTCATATCTTGTGCATTTTTATGTTTTATATATTATTTACTTATTAGAATATACAAATTTTTTCATTTTATGTTTACGCAATTCTTTGATTTTGAGGCTTACGCCTCAAAACGCCTTGAGGCTTACGCCTCGCCTCACGAACGAAAAACGCCTCAATACCCGATTACGCAATTTTAAACATTGAAAGCAACAAAATTTACAGTTTCTTTTACGAGCAAAGGTTGGCATTAAAATAAATGAGAAGACAGAATGTCTAACAAACCATCAGTAACAGCTGAATCCACTTGGGGAAACTTCGAAAACGGACTTAGTTCATCAATAATAATTTAAAGAGGCTTAAGCAGAATGAAGCATAGAGTGATCACTTACAGCAATCCGTACTTTTTTCTCAAAATAGGCCATGGAACACAGTCATACCTTCTCAAAAAGTTTCAGACAATTCTGATTATCCTCAAAGTCAACCTTTGCCCAATCTATGCCATCTTGAATATATTCCTAAAAAGACAACACAATTATCTTTGAATATGGTTATTTGTTCAAATTTTGTGATGTACTTCTAACAAATATAATGATAAAATACTTGTTGAAAGTGCTCTAGCTCCTAAAATGAAAAAAATAGCTGAAAATAAGCTAGTAAAATAAAATGAAGTCATTTTACAACATAAAGCAATAAGGAGAGCACCAAAAACAGATTAGTGGGATTTTTTTGGTAAATAAACCTAGTAATAAGGTATGAATCATCTTCTATTAACGAAATTAATCAAATGACGAGACAAATGCACTTAAGTTTGGTTAGGTTCTTGAAATCTCAAGTATATAAAGAGCCAAGAAAACTGCTAAGCACTGAGTCTTTTCCTAGAATTATAATAAAATGTATATACATTCCAACAGTATAATCCACTCCCACGCCATTCAACAAAACTATAAACTTGTGTAATCTACATATATACAACAGCAGATGGACACAATTTTAAATGGAATAAGCATAAGTTTTTCTATAAATGCTTGGCAGGGCAAGCGTTCTACAGATAGAACCAGAAGTATAAATTAAAAGCAAAATATATCAACAATTATGAACATCATATATTAACATCATTGATAAATGTAGACGGTTTCCAATCCAATGAAGTGGAGAAAGGCCTATCGCCCACTTTCCAATTGATTTCAACCATGGAAATAAATAACTCTACAAAATGAAAGCCAGTGAGTGGATATTGATCGACATTACTGAAAATAACTAAAGTCTAATGTTCATAAAATGCTATGACTTTGCTAGACATCAGAAAAACGTTACAGCCAAATTAACGGTTAAAAAAATTATGACTAAAGCATTTTTGAAGAATCAAAACCGAATTCAAAAAATAAAGTTAGATTTTAGTGCTTTTCATTCTACTTGAGAGAATGTTGTGCCAAAAAATGTCCTACGTCCCATTCATTGAGTAAAATTTAGAATATAATTGACCGACAATCAATCATTAGTTGAGGTTGATGAAATTTGTTCGTCATCTACAGTGATGACAGTAAATGGCAGGGTTCATTTTAAGGAACTAGAATCAAATTTATTAGGGAAATAAAAAAAAACGATGCCACATAATTATCAGATAATTCTCACTGTAAAATAGGAACTCTTTTTCCAAAATACAGAGAGATAGACCTATGTTACTCTCAGGAGGATCTTACCGCCAAAAGAATTCCAACTTATTCTGAGAAGTATAGTATACAATTGATACAACATAAATCTAAAAAACATTTACTCACCACTTACCACAAAGGCACTTATTCTACTTTTTATGACCCAGATTTGACTCTACAAGCATCCACATCCATACCCTGGTATAATGGATTTAAGATATCTAAACCTCCAGCGCCTAAGTATCACTCTATACATTAAAACTAGACATAAGGTAATCTTTTTTTTTGTTGTACCAGTAACAACGCCCTCATCTTCCAAACAACTGTTCTAAAAAAATTTCACTTAAATAAATTCACTCTCAAGACATTACAACAAAAAAAAAGTAATTCTTTCCAGTTCAATCTTAAATCAAATTATTGTTCATGGGAAGCAAAGAGGACAGAATAATGCATTAAAGAATTTACAGTTGAACAAAAAAGAAGATGCAACAGTAATGCTATTAAAAATGTCAAAAATAATACCTCCTGTTCTAGTTTGAATAAATGCCGATTAAAATGTTGCTGCAGTCTCTCATTAGCATAGTTTATGCAGAACTGTTCAAAGCTATTCCTCTGCAAAATATTAAATGATGTTAATAGTATGGTATTCAAAAACATGAAAACAGAATGTTCTACTTACTTCAAAAGATTCAAAACCATATATATCAAGAATGCTGATTGATTTTCCTGTTCGCCGCTTTCCTACTTCAAGTGACATGTTAATTTGTTCCACGAGCCATTCAAACAAACTAGCATACAGAGACTTTGCTAGTGCATCTCTTGTGTCTATTGCCTAGTAAAAGAAAGCAAACAAATAGTATGCTACATTAAAAGGACGCTAAGAGATAGTGTTACTGAATGTGAAAGATTGAAACCTGGGTTAATGTGAGTTTTTGTATAATAGTATCACTTCGAACTCTCATTTTCCGAGTACATAAAGCCAACTTCAAATCCTGAATATCACATCCAAGTAATTTGGACACAGTTTGGGCAGCTGAAAAAATGGCCACACAATTAACAAATGTCGCATAGAGTGCTAATAGCTCTTTAAATGTATGCATAATACAATGGCAGTAATTAAAAGGAAATCTCACGTTCAAAAGAAAAGCGCTCAAATATGGATTTATGCTGGTAGGTTTAAATAAACCAAGACCAACATTCTAAGAAATCCATTTCATCAGCAAGGTAATACTGTTTTTGTCTTGGTTATATATATCAGATTGTGGGCATAGACTTCATTTTCATATTCATTTTGATCAAAAAAAATTCAAAGAATCTTAGTTTAGTAGCCATATTGATAAAAATAAGGGTCAATCCCCCACATATTGCTTTCAGCATCAAATCAAGTTCATCTCCATCATGATAAAGCATAAATAACGATCAAAACTGACAACATTATGTAAGTTAGATGCAAATCTACAGATAAAATAGACGTCACAAGTGTGAGTTAAAAAGAACTTCAGGGAGAGAGTAAGTTATTTCAAGGAAAAAAATACATTATTAAAGAATGTTTATAGTTTACCCAAGAAGCTGATAGTTGCCTGCAAGCTAACATTAGAGAAGTACCAATCGCTAGCTTCCATATTCAATAGTCACCAAACATGGAACATTATAATCCAGGAAACGGCAACTGCATCTTTATCTTATTGGATTATATTTTTAAGCCAAATATGCATGAGATGTAAATAGATAAGATCTAAGAATTATTTTCAAATCCATACCATACATCAAATAAAGTCTTTAGATCCATGAGTGGTGACACATGATATAGCCTTCAATACAGACCATTTGTCACCATTAAGGCTCTAGAGACTTTCTTGGGTCCTTGAGTTGAAATGGAAAGCATTTACCAAGATTTATCTCTCAAATCCAAGAAGTAATATCAGCAGGTGCTCAATTTTGCAATGCAGAAACAAAGAAAAGAGCTTCAATAAACAAATAATCATTTTGAAATTTAAGAGTATGAAAAAGATTATAGAATCCAAGAAGTTCTTTTGACATAAATAAAGAATATTTTTCATGTAATGTTAATTAGTATATGAATCAGAAATGAACTACTATAGGAATGTGAACCTAACCATACAATGAACAACATATCCCTTGTTATACAACATATTCCTTGTTATAAATGATGATATTTAAATTCGCCTTTAACAACCTTTTAAAACATACGCACCTATTATCACCTTTCAGTGAATAATGAAAAGCAACGTGCCTCAAAGTTATTCATTCTAACTTGTGCACATTTCACTGTGAGTATCTCATTCAATATCTAAAATATAAGCTGAGAAATTAATCTGATTGTGTGTTCCTAATCAACTTTGACCAAATCTGGTATGAATACTATGCATCTTTCACGACATCTTGCCCAATCCCTTAAACTTAAGCCACCACTGTCTTAATGTTTGGAAAAAGTAACCTCACACACAACTCGGGATTTGAATGAAGAATAATTCTAATAAAAACGCCATTTTCAGATGAATTGTTCCCTGCAAAAAACTTTTACCTTTTGAAGACCCCCAATAGAAATTTTTTAATTCTCCAGTTTAAATAATTCATCACACTAAATAAAATAAAAAAAAACATAAAATATTTAACATTATAAGGTTTATTTTTATTACAAATTATGTGCTTCGTGTTCAAAATTTAGAATATAAACAAATATGTTGATTATACGTATATTTTCAACCATTCAAATGTATAGTTAAAAACTCGAATAAATATAGAGCCGTAATTAATGTCTCCAACGACCTATGAGACATATATTTGGACACGCGAGCAGCATAGTATAGGTCTACAAATGTTGTTTAATAAATTGATATTTCCTCTAATATTTATTTTTCAAAATTTGATTTTTAATACATTATTCTGATATTTTTCAAAACATTTTACTTGCTTAAAAAAACTAAATAAGAAAACCAAAACAGTCAAAACCATCAAAACTTTGTATGACATTGAAACCAAAATCAAAACCAAGTTTAAAATCCTTGATCTCAAAAACCAATTCCGTACATTAAATAATTTCAGAATTTGAGTTTTCATCAACGTATTATTTGATAATAGAACACTCAAAACCATAAAAACAAAGAATCTTTACAGAATTACATTTTAATACCATTCATGAATCTTTATGATAGTCATGCAAATTGTACTCTTTAGAAGCATGAGAGACAAGTACACTTGGTCAGTAATTGCAAAAACAGAATACAGATTTTAGCATAGGATTTATGAATTAAGGCTGCCAGTTCCAATCATGGGCTGAGAAATATTGATGTTAGGTTGATATCAACTATTAAGTATCTTATAAAACAAACATCAGAATTGGACTTCTCCCTCTACTTATTTTAAGGAAACGCACCTTCATCTGCAACAACTTCAACGTGGTTTTCATTGTCAATCACATTAAAGGAGATGTTACCCAACCATAGAATGGCAGCAAGCATCGCATAAACATTATCTCGGTCTTGCTGTCTGATGTGCACAACCTTCATAGCTGCCTGGAAGGAGTAAACTTGATTTTAAAACATTCTTTGGGCTTGCATTAGACTGGTTCACGAAGCACAACAAAGAAAATGTTTTATTTTACCATAACAGATTGAAACCTTTCAGCATCATTGACCCCATTAATAACAAAACAATTGCTTTGCTTCAGATATTTGTACTCTTCCACACTTCTCAAATTCAACTTATCTGTTTCAAAAGGTTCAAAAAGCCCATGAAGATGTAGCATGAGGTGAGCGGTCATAACTAATTTGGAGGTTAGATATAAAATGCCAGGTTTATAGGTTACAATCGGTGCATGAAGCAAACATGAATCTTAAACCTAAACAAGTGAATTTCACAGCGCATCAAATCTTCATGAATCGCTGAAACAAATAAGAAGCAAAGGAAATTAAATAGTCCATAACCTATCCTGTGATGAACTACAAATCATGACAGGAGAAAAAAAATTTCTTAATTCCAAATTTTACTTAACAAAATTGCTGCTCTGTTGCAGAACCATCCACTAGAAATCAGTAAGCATTTTAATTCAATAAAACAAGCAAGAATTCCAGTCAATTATAGGTTTCTTAAGGGTATTCACCTAAAGTTCAGATAATGTCGTTACTGGCACTCAAAGCTTAACAACTCAGGTTGGGTCTTCAGAAGTCAACTGCTTTAAAGATGATTTGGTGGTCCAGAAATATTTTACCAACTTGGATAAAGTGTAATGTCACATAAGACCAGCTCTGATACATGGATTGGAATGCTGGAGAGATACACATGGCCAAAAAATATAAATGCAGCATAAATAAGAGCTAAATTTTGTTAAAATAGCAAGCAGAAAGGTTTGGAATGGGGAAATCAAAGGTGCAGAAATAGAACTATCGAAAGACGCCCATGCAAATATTATCATTGGATCAATACATAAATAGTTAAAAGCAGAAGAGTAAGTACTCCTAAGATGTAATTTGTGGATCTAAGGAAATGTTTGTATTATATTTCTAAAGTGAAAATTAAAAAAAAATCAGCTAAAGATATTAATCCTTTAGAGTGCTGCACTTTCATGCCTCGCTGGAGCTTGACAACCCCATTGTTGAACTCGCCCTTTAGTTTGCTTAATATTGAAATCAGCTTTGAAGTGGCTCGCGAGTCGGCCCAACTTCACTTACACCCCTAGCTTGTCCTCAAGCTATAAGCATCACTCTGCTTGTTGATGTAGTAACCATTTGCAACATTTGACTTGCCTTGGACTATCCTTTTATTGACTGGCAGCTCCCTAAGTGTGTACAACCATCATCGTCTCTTCCTTCATTAGTTAGTACTTTTTTTTGTCGTCGAGAAAATTAGGTTTACAATAAATTATTATTATTATTATTATTATTATTATTATTATTATTATTATTATTATTATTATTATTTGGGTTATCACCATTGCTAGTCCTTAGCCCATATAAGAATGATTGAGGGTTAATGTTAGATTCGCATCCAATTGCAAACTTGTGTCAAAGCTAATGAAACAAATATAAATTTGAATATTATAATCATATTCACAAACTTAATTGCACACTATTAGGTTCGTGGACTTTACATTCAAGTATTTTAGCGATTCAATTAGCCTAGAGGCAATATGTCTTTGCATTCTTCTCAATGTTATATTCAAACATACCTTTGGTTTTAAGTCTTGAATTCATATACAATGGTTTGTACTTTTTGAGCATTTTACAACAAAAAAAATGTGATACTTCTATCTTGGATTCTATCTTTCATCCCATAAATGTGTTAATCATGAAATTCATTCATATATTAAAAACTTCCTCCTTTGCTCGGATCTTCCTCTCCTTTTGTTTTGGCACATTACGACTCAGCCCTAAGAAGAACCACATAATTCATCAGGTCAAAAATAGAGAAAATGACCAAAATGGTCTCTTTACTCTTTATAAAAGATCAAAATAGTCCTCAACTATAATTAAATGATCATTTTGGTCCATTAACTCCTTAAATAGGAAACAAAATAGTCTCATCATGGGACTATTTTGATTCCTTTCTAAAGACTTGTGGGATCAAAATAGTCCTTCAATATAGTTGGAGACTATTTTGATCCTTCACAAAGAGTCAGGGACCATTTTAATCTTTTTCCTAGCCAAAAATAAAAGCATTTACTCAATATTGGCATCCATATTTATGAATTCTTGAACCTTTTAAAGATATAAAATTTTCACGATTCATCCTTTCAACATAAAATGATATAGATAGAACATCCACTATTAATTAGACTAATCCTTCAATTTTTGCTTGACCTGCCCAGAGCAGAACAATTATTTTAAAAATAGCATAAATCACCTTGGGTGCTATAACTAGGCCCTCCCTCAGTTCTAAAGGTCTCCTTTTCACTTGATCATCACTAAGACATAGAAACCCAACAGTGACATATAGAAGCCCGCAACATGAATGAGGATAATATAAACAACAAATAGAGTAAAAATGATAAATCTATGATTCAAACTACGTGCAGGATGTTAAAACACAGATTGGTCCTCACCCATATGCTTAAGCTATGGGTTGAAAATAATTTTAAACAAAGGAGTCTCTAGCAATTACCCATGATTGGTAAAATTCAACCATCCAGCACCACAAAACTATAGCCAATACCCTTCTTAGCCTTCCACTAACCCAAAACCTTCCAGCATAATGACAACAACCCTAGAAAACTCATAACAACCTCCACATTGGAAACATTCATAGGACAAATCAAGATCAACTACTTTGAAATTAAAATGAGCATTGAACAACAAACAAATTAAGCATGCTAAAAAAGAATGATTGAAAGATGATTTATATACCAAACAAAACAAAGTGTGAAATGATTGCATAGGAAAAGGCGGGTCAATATCCAATGAGGAATAGTCATTAGCCAAGATGTAGGATCAGACGTGCACGCTCAAAGATGAAGCAGTAATATGATGTTGGTAGGCAAAGCTGCCAAAGGGGTAATCTCTCATAAGGTGAATAGAGAGAGCCTTCATAACATGAATAGAGAGAGCCTTCATTACAGGAATTGCATAATTTGCAAATTATTTTGTATTAAATAGATTCCGAAGAAGTTAGAAACTTAGCAATAGTTCAACGGAACATAAACGATTATAGCAACTTCTTTAAAGAAACAGATATGAGGGGCTGCAATGCCAATGTTAAGTTAGGAAAACGTGTTGTATGCTCCAAATCCCAAAGTTTATTTATGCTGTATCAGAACTTGTGCAGGAGAGGAGAGGAGAAAGTGTTGCAGTGCCCTGTCATGGAACATGTGAAGTAGCTCTTCTTCGTTTTTCGTTTTTTTCCCCCTGAATTAGCTCAAGTTGAGAAAAATGTTAGCAGAAAATATGCCGAGAGGGTTTCGTCAATAAGATGGATAAACACCATCAAGGCGGGTTCCAAGGTATAATGTTAATGTCTTCAAAGAGGAAGCTAAATTGAGATTGACACACATGCAATTTCAGATAGGATTGAATGACAAAAAGGAGAATACAAAAAAGCCAACTCTAAGGTCTTTTATAGGTTCACTGCTTAAGTTGATAATCCATAACAGCAATCAACAAACTTCAAATTAAATGCAATAAAGTTGGCAATACAGAGTCGGATTAAGAGAGTATTATAATTCATTTAAAAAAAATGCTAGAACAAAGTGGCCTACCTCTAAGAGATTTTGAAGCACCAGCACAAAGTTGATAAAAAATATGATAAGACCTTTCACCAGGTGCACACTGGACAACTCTTGACTGCATAACGTGCAAATAATTATGTAACTTCTAGATATAAAATTTTGAAAAAAATTATTTAGGCAAAAGAATGTACCTTCTCAAGTAAAACTGGCCCAAGTAGTACACAGTACCGAGGCACAAAATGAAATACACACAAAGTTTAGTCTACCAAAAGAAAATGTTTGGGGAAAAGCATTATCTGATTAAAAACATTCTTACAAGTTTGAACCTTTGCACCAGAAATCTTTCCGCTTGGACTGAAATGAATTTCAATTAACTTTCCCTGCAGGAGTGTACAGAAAATTTTGCCAATGACAATATAACAATAATAATATAGCATATTCAACGAGAAATATGCGGCCTTCAAGAAGAAGTTGAAAAAAAGGACATTTTTAAGTTGCTTAGTGATGAAGCCAAACGCATCTTTCATCTTTTCTTGAAAATATTAGGAAGAATCCAGAAGCTTACAAAGCGACTAGAGTTATCATTTCTTGCTGTTTTTGCATTCCCGAAGGCCTCAAGAATTGGATTTGTTTGTAAAATTTCATATTCCATCCCAGTACCTCCTCCAAGAGCAGCCAAATATTGCATTGCAATCTTTGCTGTTTCAGTTTTGCCCGCTCCACTCTCGCCACTGGAAAAGAAGGCCATGCTTAGCACATTTGAGGCATCTAATTCACTACAAGCGGACAAAGATAGATAAGCTTGTAGTGGACAAAGAATGTTAAGCTCCAAATTTAAATTAAACTGCATTGCCAAAAAAGGTAATCAACACATTTGACACAAATAACTAATGGTATCAACTTTAATCTGTTTATACGAATACATGATAAAAAAAAGCTTTCCATGGCAAAAAAAAACCCAATTACACAATACCCAAGAAAATATCCTACCAAAAGAAAGAAAAGTGAAGGAAAAAAAAAGACTCATGACAGCTGAGAAGTGTTGAATGCTGTAAGACTGAGCTAATTGAAAAGGAATAGAATTTTACGGGGCATATGAAGAAACTAATGAGATCACACCTTATAATTATGGATTGATTGACTTCATCTGAAAAAAGAAAATCATGGTCAGAGGAGGAAAAAATAAAATTTCAATATAAGAATGCACAAATTTACTATGTGAAAGATAACCTCTTATCATTTCATGCATTGCTGTATCTGCAATAGCATAAACATGTGGACTATCTATAGATTTGCACTTATATGCCTCAATATAATCATTTCCATATAGTTGAACTTCCTTAAATGGGTTGATGGCAACCAGCACTGGCCCCGCTTTGGTCTAAATGGTAAATACAGAAACTTGTCAACACATTAGCATCCCAAATGAACAGAAATTAGGGGTAATTCCACGGTAAAAAAACTCTAAAAAAGAAGTAGAAAAAGATACCCACATAAATCATGTCTCGATCATATCTGTATTGTAAGTTGTAGAGTACCGATGGTTCATTTAAATAACTAAGTTGCATCAGATCATCTACCCCATCAAGTATTTCAGGGTTTGAGGGTAAAATACTCTCTGTTTTCAACTTTAAGACCTGCAGAAGAAGTTTCAGGCTAAGCTACAGATCGTTTATAAGTAAACATTTAATATGCATTCAACAACCAAAACATCGAATGATTACTTTCCCCTCTAGAAGAGAAATAATTGACTCTGCCCCTGAAGTTGATAGTATCCTCCCTAACATCCATTCTCCATTCGGGAGTTGGCACCAAGCATGAATTTTCTGATACAAGATGAATTTTTCAATAAATCAATAATATGCTGATCACATCAGTAAAAGAAATCATATATAGATCACAGTTAGAAAAAGCATCCTAGATATTTTTAGCGCATTGCTAATCATATCCAAGTAGGAGATTCAACCAAGTATAAATATTAGAATCTGCATGAGAAAGTCTCTAAAGTTGTATGGATATATCAAATTAATTGATAAATGCAAAGAATCTGCCAGTTATTGGGACAAATACAAAATAAGGATAAGATGATACTGATAATAGAAAAGAATGAGGAAAGCAACGTCAAAACTGCTTAGCAAACAATGCATGGGCAAAGACTTCTTTGTTTTAAAAGCTTCAACTAGAGCATATGTTTGATTCGGTTCAATGTTTGCAAAGAGTAGGAAATTTGCAGCACACATACAAACAAAGATAATCTCCCCTTTTTTTGGCACTTGAGTGTACAAGTTTCCAACTTTAGTTGTCAGATGTCCTACAGAATTCATAAAATGAAAAACCAGAAGCAAAAGCACAACTATGAAAGTTAACTAGTATAGTGACAACCCATTAAGCAGAGTAATGCTCCAGTTACATATATCGCAATTTATATGCAGAAAATTTGCTTGGTTATTATGCCAGAATTACCGTAACCGCCCAATAGGACAAAGCTGAGGAAATGTTGTTACAAAATGCTGTTTCTCCAATAATACGGTGATGGATAGGCAGCTGATTAACAAGCTAAACACATAATACCAGACAACAGAGATTGTAGATATACGTTTGTTGTTTCAACCAGTCACCTATCACAAGTACGATGCACTAACAAAAGAAGGGCGAATAATGAAGATCCTCAACGAAAGAGTCGATCATTGGATCTTATGAATTCTTAGCACATGCATACCTTAACAGAACGGAAAAAAAAATATATACAAAGGGCTTACCTTCTTCGAACCAAAAGAGCTGGTATCACTCCATCTGGAATCAATCCGTGACAAGAAACTCTCCGGCAAACAAGAAGGAGAAGATAATGACGAACTCTCATCATCTTGCGAATTCCTCTCGTCACCGACAGTGGAAATTGAACTATACGGCGATTCATCGTTCACCCTAATAAAGCCATCAGCATCCTCCTCCGCTGAGGCACACACATTAGCAACCTCCTCTTCCATGCACGTTGAAATATTGCTCGTTTCTGTGGTACCTCCGGCATTGACATCGTCTTTGCCTTCGTCGACAGGAGCGAGATTAAACGGTTCCGCTCTCTCCTCGGAAAGAGATCCACCTGAGAATCTAAAGTCGCTCGGCAACGATTGCAAAGGCTGGAGACTAGGACCAGCTCCAGGCTTCTTATTGAGCCTATCCACTGACGGCCCCTTCTTTGGTTGCCCAATGGTCCTCTGCAGAGCAGGCTTCTTCTTCGTGATCGCTAAAGGTCTCTCCGGCGTCGTCTTCCTCTTCGCGATCACTGCATTTCTCTCCGTCGCTGTCTTTTTCTTTGAGTTAGGGGTTCCGGGGCTCGGCATTTCCATTGAAGCCATCGGATTTCACTTCAGAATCTACTCCCAATAACTTAAAAGATGATAATAAATCCCTGAAATACCTTGCGCGGTTCTTCCTACCTTTCCACAACTGTCACAATATCCTAATCCCAACTTCAAATCTCCCAAAAGAATTCTAAAAATTTCCAAAAACGAAAAAACCTAACAAATGATAAAATCAAAACACGCAATAAATACGAACAAATCTAGCCACAATCTCCGCAACAAAACTTCCTCCAGCACTAAATCATCCAAAGACTTTAATGAGATCGCCAAAATAAATCATGGAAGAGCAAGTACTCCTCTACGCTACGACCAAAGAAGCTCAAAATTAAAATCAAGTACCAAAGAACAATATTCCAGGTTCTAAAAATGCCTGAGTAAATCTATTAAATCAAATAAATTCTGTGCAAGTAGCACAGAAGAAATCAGAAACCCTAGAGGTTGCAGACGTGAGGAAAGTGAGAGGCACGAAAAGGGCAGATGAGATAGAAAACGGACTTCTCTTCTACTGTTGCCGCCACTGGTTTCTCTCTCCTCCGTGAACCTCTGAGCTATTGCTTCATGAATTTTATAAATTCAATCAATTACTTAATGTGATTATTTTTATTTTTTTTTATTTTGGTATTGTTGGATAAAAGGGTTCTTTCAATCTCAGCTGTCCGTTTCGCGAGAGATCATTAGGGTCTCTCAGAGCGACCAATAACGTACAGGCCACTCCGCCATCTCAGTTCAATTAATTTAATTCAAAGAGCAAATAAATATTTTTTAATTAATTATAAATTATTTATTCTAAATAACAAATTCTCAGTCCAAAAAAAAAATGATATTTGAAAAATAAAACTCAATTTTATAATTTAAAATGAAACAATTTTTAAATTACACAAATAAAAAAATTTCACATCAAAATTAGACATTGAGCCTTAAATAGTTTGTATTTCATTATTATAAATAAAATACATTATTTACATATAAAACCCTACATTTTATTAAAAATGATTTAACATATGGATAAAAATTTTCATATAAACTTTAAATTTTATTATACGATCAGTTATTTTGAGATAAAATCAATTATTTTGAGAGAAATAATTTATTTTTTGTAACAAAAATGTTCTAATTTTTATAAAAAAAAGTAGAATTAGTGAATTAAGCTTCGTTTAGGATGACTTTTTTATTACTTTTTAAAATGAAATTTTAATTTTTTTACTAAAATTTTATTTTAATAAGCAATAAAAAACTAGTCCCAAACGAAGCCTTAGTTTTTAGAAAGCAGTGTTTCAAATCAAATTAATAGATTGGATCTGAATTCAACTCAAAATTGAATTGATTTGAATACAATCAATTTGAATGTGACTTATTTAGGTTTCGTTTGGGACGACTTTTGTACTGTTTCTTAAAATAGTTTTTAGTACAAAAAATTTTTAAATTTAAAATTTTTATATTAAAAAATTATTTTAGAAAGCAATAAGAAAGCTGTCCCAAACGAAACCCTAATAAACAAATAAAAAAATGTGGATCCTAACCCAACCCCCGGCAGCCCGTATGACCCAATCCCTACCTATAATCCGTTTAAATTATTGAATCGGATCATTTATTGATACCACTAAGAGTAAGATTTTTTTTTAATTAGGCCTAAATATTTTTTAAAATTACTTGAATTATATTATGCACTAAATATTATTTATTTTATATAATTACCCATAATTCATATAATATTGAAAAAATTTATAAGAAGATAAATTGACCAACGTATATCTACAGTTATCAATGAAACACGTCTAATACGGCGCATTAGATAATTAACAAAGTATTTAACTATATAATATCATATATATTGATGAAAAAGTTATTTAAAATTAGCCGTATATTTTAAGCTAAAGTTGGTGGCCTGTTGTTTACTTGAAGCAATAAGCATTTCAACTAAAATACTTCGCTTCCAAATTAAAATGGCCGAAATTAATCTCTAGCTATTTTATCCTTTTTAAAAGTTTTAAAACTCCATTAAATTATTAAATCCTAATTTAGGCTTTAATTGTGAGAGCTTTCTTACTATTTTTTAAAATAATATTAGAAAAAAAATTTTAAACAAAAGATTTTCATACGAAAAAAATTAATTTATAAAATAGTAAAAAAGATGTCTCAAACTAAACTTTAATGTTAATAACATTTTAGCATTTCATTAGTAATCACGCACTCCTCGTATTTTCAATGAATGCATGTGGTTACCTATAGATGGACGGTGCTAATGAAGATTTTAAAATTTTTTATGATGATATTTTGATCAAAATTAACTTAAGAATAAATGAATATTTTTAATGTATTTAAATGATATAAATTTATTTTAAAATAATATATGATAAGTCATCGAAAATTGCTTTGATCGAGCACGAATCTTCAAGCATATTCTAGTTAGCAATTTTCAAAATTAAATGTGAATCAACTGAACTCCAATTTTAGCAAACTTATAGTTAAATTGAATGTCTCAGTGAAACGAACCCAGCGACATAAAAATCGATGAAATTTGAGCCCGCATGAGTTTAAATCAAGGACTTAAAGCAAATTTGGAAACTCCAAAATATTAATTGGATGACCAATTGATATTCAAATATGGCATGGTTATAGTAGAATTGAGAGGCTCAACGAGACGAATCCAACGAGCCCAAAATCCCTTAATTATGACATCATTAATCCACTTAAAATGCTTGACAAATGCTTCGTGATCGAGGGAATCAGTATGGGTTGTCCAACTGAAATTTACCATGTATCTTTATAGGGCATGCCGCCATCAAAATTTATAAATAGGCCCCCTTTTCCTACATTATAGAAGTGAGAACTTTTAGAGAAGGCCGAGACTTTTAGAGGCTTGGACATTTGTTTACAGGCCTAAGAGAGTTATGAGGCTTGAAATATCCCGGAGCACTACCTTGACACCATCGCCTGCAAACCCTTCCCATTAAGGCGTCGTTGCCTCGTTGCTAGACCTTTGTCAGACCATTGTCATCAAACCTCGATTCGGCAACCATCACCGGTCCTTCATCCGACCTTCGCCGCCCGTCGACTACGGTCCCTCCAGCCACCATTCCCATCGACTACAGTCCCTCCAATCTTTGTTGCCCATTGACTAAGGTCCCTCTGATCATCGTCGTGTGCCTACTATGATCCCTCTAACCACTATCGCTTGTCGACTATGGTCCCTCTGATCTCAATCACCCAACAACAGTCCCCTCTACCTCAATCACCTAACTATGACCCCTCCAACCTCCGTCGCCCAACTACGGTTAAACCAACCAAACGAACAAGCCAACATTTTTTTTAGGAGAACTCTTATATTGCTGGATTATTTCATCTCCCATAATGTAATGTGTTTTATATGATGTGTCTTTATTACATTAAACCAAGGCCTTCCATCGAGGAAAGACATCATTTGTAATCGACTACAAATACTTGTGGAATCATTTTAATTGGGTCAAACCCCGTGATTTTTTAGATTTTTTCACATAAAAATCTTGGTGTGTAGTATAACTCTTGCACCCTTGTCTCATATTTATCTTAGTACTGAATCCTCGTACAAAGCTATGACACTAAAACCTCCATCTCTCTACCGCTGTGAATGTTCCGGCACGCAACAATATATAATATATAAGGAGTTATAATATTTTTAATAATTTTAAGACATATTTCAAATTTTATTCATATTATTCTAAGATTGTTAAGTGCTCTAAATTCAAATAGTTTGGTGCTAAAAAATTACAACAATAGAATCTATATTTGATATTTTAGCTTGGTACAAATATTTAAAATACATAGATAGAAGTTGCAACCAATCATAATTTTTTACTTGAAAAATCAAAATGTGAAAAATCACGAGGCCTAATTAAGTTGAATGAATCATCTAAATAATAAAAAATGCAAAATTTATTCCTTCACCGCAGTTAAAGATGATAAGATTATGCATATTTGAAAATAGTCGTCTAATTTTTGTTGTAGAACAGTTAAAGCATAATACTACGTTCAGATGTTAATAGTCAAATGACAATTGACATATAACGAAAGCCTATTGATGTTTGCACTGTGGTGTTGAAACTTGTAGGTGGTTGCCATTGAGGCAATTGAAAGAAAATGTAACCGAATTCTTTAGCTATCTTAGGCATTAAACACCTCTTTAGGTAGAAAATATATCACTATGTATAATTTTTTTAGGGTGGCATATGAAAATTTGTCCATCAAATGATTCATATTGATCTCTTTTTATTTAAATATTATCTAGATTTTTATTTAAATTTGTTTAATATAAATATTATTTAGAAATTCATCCTTATCAAATATTTTTTCTTAAAGACTTATAAAAGAAAATATTTTCAGAAAAAACCTTCCAAAGTTCCTGGCGCCGGCTCGATACGAGCGGAGTACATAATCATTGCAGCTCCACCACCTGTTTCAGAATATTATCCTTTCAACCCTACAAAATATCATATTTATGCTGTCAACCTTAAGGACAAAAAACATTTACATATATACTCTTGAGGTGAGATCCGCATTCCGCAGCATCCGCTTTTATAAGTATAAAGGTATCTGCAATTTTTATGTCAAATTATTTGGCACAAATAAGGGTCTATGTGAGAGAAAATTATTAGGTCTGATCATTTGATCTAAAGATAAGTTTGGACGTCCATTAAAAAATTATCATGTGGATTGCGCTTTTGACTTGCTCTTTACCTGCGCTTTACCTGCACTTTACCTACGCTTTGACTTAAAGTTCCACGTGTCAATAATCCGAACCTATCTCTAGGTCAGGTGACCGGACCTAATAATTTTCCCTATGTGAGCCGGGTTAACTCACAAGTCCATTTGAACTTAACTCGATAATGAGCTCGTCAATCAAGTTTATTGTGTTTCGAGTTCAAGCTCGAGCGTATAATGGAGCTGATTTATTAAACGAGCTCAAATTCAAGCTCAGTCCAACTCGACTCGTTAACTTGTTGAGGTACTCAATTTTAAAATATATATTACAAAATTTTCAATATATCATTTTCTTAAAAATATTTTAATATATTAAAAATTCGAGCTTCATAAACGAGTTAAGTTCGTGCTCCTTAAATGAGCCCGATAATATCACTACTCAACTTGAAACAGCTTGTTTAAACCCTTACGCACATTATTACATTTTGTGTCCATCATGCATTTGGCAAATTGGCGCTTTAGCACTTTAAAGTAGAGGGGCCCACACGCGGTCCGTTTGTCTCATAAAAATAGTTTCAAATGGGCTAATAGTTAGGTGTTACATCATTTTTGTGAAGGCAAAGGCTATCTTAAAGCTCATCTCAAAATACTTCATCAACAACAATTATTTTTGTGTCTATCATTTATTTGGAGATATAAAAAGTGATGGAATATTATCGCAAAATCAACTAAAGATGACGGGCTTATGATTGCTAGTTGTCGTAGAATTGGTGATTAAGAGTGTATTTGAGATAACTACAATTTTTTATTTGGGGGGTTTTATAGGCCTAACAGTGGTAGGCTGTCGATGAAGGATTTGTCGCGTCAAGCCGCTCAATTCAACTATAAACATGTCAAATTTGAATATCATTTAGTCATAGAGTTAATGCCTTGGGGTTTTAATTATGCTTTAGACCTTTGATTTATACTAATTCGGGCTTGGATTACACCACTTTTGATCTTTAGGTCCATCTTATCAATAAGTTTATTTTGACTATACATTTGTTAAAATTAAAGTTTTTCGATAGTATTAAATTTAATTTTAAAAGTTTTAAATTCAAAGATGCGAGATCAGGTATATGGTCGAGTGGTCGACGGAACAAATTCCTCCCATCTCACCCGAGCTCGAATCCCCTAACTGTCTAAAAAAAAAATCAAAGAATGCCTCAATAATTGTGCCCCATGAAGACAACTTTTAATGATGTATCAATACCTATTGACATTAGCGATTTATCAACTAAAGAAAATATAATCAAATGTGGACTCTTAAATAACAATATTCAAAATCATATTCCACCTAATGCAAACTCATATAAGCTTAAGAGCTCTTAAGCTGAAATGTCCAATTTTCCTGAGCGACATTTTTTTTTTTGGGGGGTGAGCCGCCCTAGGCCACATTATCGTTACAACTTTGTGTTTCTGTAAATATGTCGCATCGAAGAATGCCACATTAATTTTTCTAAAACTTATTTAACATTACTTGAAAATTTAAATTTTTTTATTTGTGACATTTAGACTAATTAAGGCAAATTCATACACCCATTATATATGTAAGACTCAAATCCAAAATCTCGTAATTGATTATTTAACATTAATTAAAAATTTAAATTTTTATTTGGGACATTTAGACTAATTAAGATAAATTAATACACACATAATATATCTAAGACTAGAACCCAAAATCTCTTAATTGATCGTCAAAATCTCGACCAACATATTAAGACTTCATTTGGAATAATTTTCTTACTGTTTTTTAAACAATTTTTTAGTTAAAAAAATTAAGACTTCCACTTCGTTTGGGATTACTTTTTTACTGCTTCTTAAAGTATTTTTCTAGCTATAAAATTAATTTTTTATACTAAAAAATTATTTTAAGAAGTAGTAAAATGCCGTCCCAAACTAATATTATGAATGCTTCATTTGGGACGGCTTTCTGGGATGGCTTTCTTATTTTTTTTAAAGTAAATTTTTAATACAAATTTTTTTAAAATAAAAAATTTATATTAAAAAATGTTTTAAAAATAATAAAAAAGTGACCCAAATAAAATAAAAAATTTTATACTCAAAAGGTATTTTAATAATCAGTAAAAAATTGGTCCAAATAAGACTTAAAATAACTGCGTAAAATGTAATTCCGGCCCTTTAATGCATGGGATCGGATGTTTTTCCCACATGAAAGTACGAGAGTGGGCCCTCCACTCCGAACTTAAGGTCGACTTTTTGCCCACTCCAGTGCTGATTGAAATTCAACAACGGATCCTGTCCAAGCCTTTTTCATGTGCGGGCATGTTCGGCCACCGTCGTCGTGGAAAGTAGTGGACCTTGCCTACAGCCTACGTACTATTTTTTTATTTTTTATTTTTTTTTTATTTTGGTCCATTTTAGATTATAGATTTTATTTTTTTAATTTAATTATAATTATACAACCAATTAGTACGGCTTCATTTATATGTGATATATCTTAAAAGTTTTATTTAATTAACACGAATCTTGAAGTAATAATTTAATTGAAATTACAAGAATTAAGTTTTCAATAAGGCGAATCCAACAAATTCAAGATCATTTAATTCTAATATTATTAGGGTGCTCAAATGCTAGATTAGGGTTATAAACTAGTTAGTTGATTGGAGTATATATCTGATCGAGTAAAACTTGTTTAATTTTTACTGAGTTCGAACTTGGCTCGTTCAAAAGTTATTAGAGCTCATTTGGAAAGCTCGTCCTTGATTTGATAAATAATTTTAAATGTTTAATATATATTTTATTATTTATTATAAAAGTAATTTTAAAATATATTTTGATTTAAGCAGACGACTCGATAAGCTTACAAGTCGAGCCAAGCTGAGCTCAACTATGGGCTTCAGCTCGAACTTATGGCTAGATGAGTGAGCATGTTAATGAGCAATGTTCGAGTGGGCTAGTGAGCCGACTAGAGTCATATACACTCCTATGTTAAATGAATGATCTATGATTAATGTGATTGATATGGATTATTTGATGGAATGTTTTGATTTTAATCAAAATTATTAAAATGTCTAGTCTTTAAAAACTATAAATAATGTCTCATTTCTAGGCAAAGGGATTTCGAGATTTAAGAGAGCTAACTAACTCCATTTTTCGGTGATCATTGCAATACTCAGATAATACATGAATTGCTGATAAAAGTCACATTAAGTGTAAAATATAATACCCCTTAAACTTTGCCTTTTCAACTTCTAATTTCAAGGGAACATTCACACGAATATTATAAGACTTTCATATAACTATTGCCTTTGTCTGAAAAGCCTCGGTGCAATAATATACTCAGAAATTCACGTAATTAAAGCCAACCAATAAAATTCTCAATTTCATATAGCCAAAATGCTTGTAATAAGGAGTACAATAACATATTAACAACTACATTGTGAAAACTTTGTAAAACTTGAGAAAAATGCATTTTTCATTTACAACTTTTTATAAATTTAGTGCAATTGAAATCACAGACATGGGTTTAGGAATTTACTGGGTGCTCTACAATATCCCCAATAGGCCAGATGATTAAATCACGAGTTTGTCCTCCAAATCTCACTCATCTCTCTTTCTTGTTCCTCTTATCTTCCTCTCCCATTCTTCTCTGGCAAGGTTGGGTAGGAAATGAATTGTGCAAGTGATATTAGATATTTAATATTTAAAAAATCACAAATTTGATATAGCGTCATGACGCCTAACTTCCAAGCGCCATTGTGCTCATAAAGAATCTCTCTGCTCGAGACCCGACGCCACAGTGCACACCTATCTTTTCATTTTTCTGAGAGCTCAATGTCACAGAGCTACCAATTATGGCACCGCAATGCAATGCTCACAGAGCAACTTTTTCAACTTGGATTTTCACTTCTTCAATTCACTTATTCAAAACTTTCGTAAACACTCTAATATTTATAATTACTAATCAAATTAAAAATAAGGACCATTAACTGAAAGATTACATAAATTCTTGATGATGGATATTACAAAAACTAAATGTCAATGTCAAGTTTTAAGTCAAACTTTATAGATTGGAACACTTTATTTAAAATAATCTCTTGCATGACCCACATAAAAAAAATAAATTTCCCCATTAGGGAGAAAATTGGTGATTCAAAATTAAGGTGAAAAATTATTCAAGAGGCAGTTCTATCCTCAAGAGGGAGACTGAAGCTCCACTATAGAGATTAAAAATGATGGGTGTGATTCACAACTCTGCTTGTAAGTTAGTTCAATATTCTTGTTGGAGAAAACACTAGAGACTACATAGTGAGAAAACCTTTACCTATATAAGAGTGATAAGCCTATTTTTAAGGTGGAACCAAAATCAACAAAGAATTTAGATTTTCACAAGCTCCAAAGAACAAATAAAAAATACGTTCGGCTCTGTCGGAGGCTATAGGCACCAACAAGAGAAACAAAGTATACAGCACAGACGAGGTCGAGATTTGAGAAAAGACGAGCTAGAGAAGAGAAGAAGAGAGAACACTAGAAGCCTAAAACACGTGTCGAGAGTCGAGATAGGAGAAATCAGAAGTGTCGAAATGGAGAAATGAGAATAGCTGAGCAGCATGCTACACACAAGGATTTCATTAAAATCCTAATCTAAAAAAGACGCAAGTTATAATCGGATTAGCGTTGGGTTTCCGGGTTAATCCAAACCCTACCCGATTTTAAAAACGGATCAGATTGTTGAACCCGGACCCTACCTGTATTGAAAATGGGTTGACCCAAACCCAAAATTTTTCAATGGGTCCTGGTTAGGTTTCCGGTTGGGTCAGGTATTGACAACCCTATCTAGGAGCAATTTTCCCCTCATTATGGGGGTAACTATACTTGATGAGGGGGTGGATATTACAAAATTTCATAATTAAAAAAAAAATAAAAATAATGAACAATTTTTTGAAAAAAAAAAATCATATATATAATTGTGGTGCTCTATGGCAGGGGATGACATCGACAACTACAATCCTTCAATCGGCCATCACCATTGTTGCCAAATTATGGTCCTCTGACCACTATTGTTCGACTACGATCGTCCAACCTATGTCACCCAACTACGATCCTCTAGCCTGTTGATCAACTATCATCATTTGGCCAAAGTTGTGTAACTATGATCTTCTAGCTACCTTTGTCTAACTATGCGCATTCGAGCATCGTCATTTGATTATGGTCATCTGACCACTATCGCTCGATTATGACACTCCATCCTACATTCCTCTAGCCATTATCTTTTGGTTGCACCAACAACCGTTGGCTTTGTCACCTATTATCGCTAACAATGACAATGCACACTATTACTTGTAAGAACGATGCAAGCCATCAACTTCAACTCTAACTCTTGATATCAACATTATGATTTGTGATGGAATTTTTGGTTTCTAGTCTCTCCTCCTTAGCGTGATACATCCAAATCAACTGACAAGCATGTTTTAAAATTAGTAATAATGCCACATTGCTATTCTAAATTCCACCATATAATATGTTTTATATATCGTATGTCTATTATATTATATCAATGCCTTCTTTTGAGGAAGGGCGTCATTTATAATTGATGACAGATATTAGTATAATCATTTAACTAGGCCAAATGATTTGTCTTTTTTCTATGTATTCCATGTAAAAAATTTTATATATGCATGCGATTGATTTTGTATAGTGTTAAGACGACGTTAAATTTTCTGTCTCCCCATTGTCAAAAATATTCTAGCACTCAATAATAAGAGAGCGCAAAATGTATTTTTATATTGTCCTACCTAATGTCTAAGAACAGAGTTTGTATGTTTCAATTTGACAATGAAACCATAGCAACTTTCTTTTAATGAAGACTATTATAGAAATTATCAATTGAGAACATAAGTTAAATAATTGATGTTTTTAAATTAATAAATAAAACTAAATTTAATATTGTATATTCTATGTAGAATAAAATAATTAAAGATTAGGTAACTATGTATGAATTTAATATTTGATATAATTTAATATAAAATCAAATTTAAAAAGAATATATATATAAATGGAATAAAAATGTAAATTTAAAAGTCAAAATTAATTTCTGTATTATTTGAAGTTACTTATTAAATATATTTGAATTTAAATTTAAAATTGTCACATATTATGATCATTAAATACACCAAATATTACCTTATTATGTTAGTGTTATAAACTCATTTTAACATATGTTAAAAATAAAATAATTATAACTAATCTCCTCTTAATTGACCTTTGATTATTAATTCTAAGTGATTGAAATTATAGAGTTTTTATATAGGGTTTAATTGATAGTCTATGTGGAAGTTCAAGAAAGTTTAAGGCCCTTAATAGGTCATTGCTGATTTAAAAATATTGAATTCACTATAATAATTGTGTATGTCAATTTTCATTATTATTTTATTGAGTTTTTTAGAATATAGTGTTGAGGTATTTAAAAATTATTTGTTATGGTTGTTTATGTCAATTAAAGTATGAACAATTTAAAGTAATATTGATCAATAAAGTAATTAGATTAATTAATTTTTTAATATTATTTGCATATTTTATTCTTTCCAAAGCTTAGCTTGAAATTTGAGTTGGTCAAAAAATGAGGCATACAAATTAAATTGTAAGACATAATATCTTATTAATTTATCACATATCAAATCATAAATTTTTTATTCATTGAATACTAGTTCAACTTTCTCTTTGCCTTTTATAAAATTGGTTATATTATCTTCTAGAAGCATCTCTAAATATTCCCTTAAAGTCTTCTAACTATTTTTTTATTCCTATATAGACATAATAAGATTTTACATATATATATATATATATATATATATATATATAGAGAGAGAGAGAGAGAGAGAGAGAGAGAGAGAGCGAGAGAGAGAGAATAAATTTGAGAAAAAAACTATCACATCCTTTGGCCCTTGAAAATTTTGTGTCCAATTTTATTAAAAAAAAAGTGTAATATGATTAAATTTATAAGGCGATTTTTGAAATTAATCATAGGATTTGTTTGGGTTGATTGCAACATTTTATAAAATTAACGGCGAAGTTGTTGTGAGGAAAGTAACTTAGATTTCATTTGGGATAGCTTTTGACCAGCCTTTCTTCATCGTTTTTTATAATTTTTGTACTAGAAAACTGCTGTATAAAACGGTAAGAAAACAGTCGCAAATGAAACCTTAGCTACTTTCGCTTCAAAAAGCAACTTTCCACCATAGAATTTCTAAAAAAGAGTGAGAAAGTAGTATCCAAATGAAATTATAATTATTTTCTAAAGGTAAAGCGGACTATCTCAAACAAACCCTAAATTATTTGATTGATTCATTTATTTGAGGAGACGAGCGGAGCTGAGGGGAGCCGAGGAGGGGAGTTTAACGTCAAAGCATGATTTTAACGTAAATAAAATTTGGTTTAAAAAATCTTAAAGAATTAAATTAATTTCAAATTCATTCTCCTATGCTACACCTATTAATTAATTATTGATGTAATTCTCACATTGAAAAGATTCTACATTCAAATCATTGAAAAAGGGAATATGTAAATAATTTAGAAAAATAATGACAATCTCATGCTTTTTAAATCTTCATTTCCTTGACATAAATTTGACATAATCCTACACTCCTACTCCAAATATGATTGGTCTATTCAATAGTCACCCATCACCCATCTTCAGCATGTGCTCATCCTAAAGATACTCAGCTAAGCTTCTTAGCCATAGCCTCCTTTAATTTATGGCCATATTCTAATTTTTATATTCTGATACATATTCTCTTTGTAATTAAATTTATGTCCTATAAATGGATCTCTATTCTTAATATTCTACATATAAAATGAACATTAATTTGAAACGAGTTTATATATTTGAATAAAGTCATAGACTTGTTCGACTTTGAGCTTTAAACATTACCAACTTCACCAGGTTGTTGTCATCTAACTGTTCTTGCATGTTTGTTGTTGCTTGACAACTTTCACCCGATCACCACAATCTGTATGTCGTCGCTTAACCTCCATTGCCCAACTCTCATTGCATAATCATTGTCGCCCGATGACCATTACCAAACCATCATTATCTGTCTGTCATCCCATAAATATTGTATTTTGAGCATCGTCGTCATCAATTAGTGTCCAACAATTATTGTCCAATTATCATTGCCCAAATATTATCACCCGAGCATCGTAATTCAATCGTCATCTAATCATCTCCTAGTCACCGTCATCACCTCTACATTTACAATGACACAATCCACTGCATTCGTATGAGACAACTCCCGTTTTCTCTACTTTTAATCCTATCATCTCCAATTGAGATGAAGAACATATTTTTATAACCTCACCTTCAATTCACTTTGGTTATAGTGGCTTTCGGATTAAAGAAGTTTAACATGATCAAATACAGCCTTTGGCATGAAGTAACCATTTCAGAGCAGTGAGAAGAAGTTAACAGTTACTTACATTTGATTTCAAAGATTAATTATTAAATTGTCTCATCATGAAAGTATCAATTATTGCAAAAACAACTGAATTGAATGTTGCAGGGCCCGAATAGGGCAATAATGCAGGTCGGCCCAGTCGGGACTGGACCATCTGGGCCAACTGGGCTAGCCCCACTTTCCCGAGTAAAGAAGGAAGACATAATAATCAAATAAAAAGAAAAAAAACAAACAAACAAACTATGTTTGAGTATTCTATTATAATTTATATCAAGATGAATTTAAAAATTATTAAATTTATTTTAAAAGTAGTAATATAAATGAGGACTTTATATTTCACTAATCTAAAAATAAATTTAGTCTTCGTTCAGAACAATTTTCTTAAAACTTTTTTATACAATTTTTTTTTTAAATAACGAGAAAATAGTGACCAAATGCTATCTCAAACAAAGCATTAATAGTTTTAATGCCCATTCTAACATAAATCATATTAGAATATCTTGTGTTTTATTTTTTCTCGTGTGAAGGGTTAGTTGTTTCCACAGCCTCTTCCTGTTGTCCATTAGCCTTCTTAGTGGCATCAAGCTCTCATAACAAGAATTCGTTACATAAAATCAAGTAGCTCTTGCTTTGTGCTTGCGATCCTATCAAGCCCCTTTCGATAAAGAAAAGTGAGACAAGCGTAACACTTAGTTGTTCTAATTGAGTTTTAAACACCTTTTTTTTTTTTTTGAGAAATTTTGAAGGCCCAATCTAATTTCATTATTATTATCAAAATAATTACAAAAACTTTGAGATCAAATCCTACTCAAAAGAGTAGATACATTTGGGAACTACTAAAAAAACTAGCAATGCTCAATATACATAAAAGAAATCTCAAAAATATATAAACAAGATTGCCCAAAAATAGGAGGAACAGGCTAAAAATTGGCAAAAAAAGGAAAAAAAAAGGAAAGAAAAAAAAATCATTGTTGGAATCAGACGGTAGCAAAAACAATAACACAGATTCGCAAAGTTCTAAGAATCACAAAAAATAGACACCTGGTTGCCTGAGTAGAAAGATACAAAGACCATCCAGGATGAGTTCGAAGGGCCAGGGCTGGGAACCGATCATCATTATCCAGAACCAGAAGAAGCAATAAAACCCAAATTGCTGCAAGAGTCTCCAAGAGTGAACACAAAGCAATTATCTCAAGTAAACTTTGAAAGAATTCTAGTTTTTCCATTTTGAATGTTTAAGAGTAGCAACATGTTTTACTTCCCAAAAAAGTGAGGAGTAGCTTTTAATATTGTTGCGGACTCAAATATACGCGGCGATAGAATTTAAATTTCCGTCTCAACGTTGTACGTATATCCAGCACACAAACAGAATCGAAATAGTAACACCATGATTTTTACGTGGAAAACCCTGGAAAGGGAAAAAACCACGGGGCCGTGCCCAGTTGAAAGAGTTCCACTAGTGTTGTTTGAAATACAAGGCTGATTCGTCCTTTAAATTCAGGACGATCAGATTACAACGAGTATCAGTTACAAGGACAAGTAGAGTTCCGATGTCACTCGGGGTGTCGAGCAGAATTCCGGCGTCACTTGGAGAGAAGTCCGGCGTCGCTTGGAGAGAGGTCCGGCGTCACTCGGGCGTCGGGTAGGATTCCGGCGTCACTTGGAGAGAAGTCCGGCGTCACTCGGGCGTCGGGTAGAATTCCGGCGTCACTTGGAGAGAAGTCCGGCGTCACTCGGGCGTCGGGTAGAATTCCGGCGTCGGGCAGAATTCCGACGTTGCTCCTGTGTTGGGCAGAGCTTTGTCGTCCCTCGGGCCCCTGGTGGTGCTTCGGTGGTGATCCGGCGGTGTTCCGGCGGAGTTCCGGCGGTGTTCCGGCAGTGGTCGAGGAGGAGCTATTCCCTCCTAGGCTTCTCTTCTCTTCTTCTTCTTTTCTTCTCTTCTTGGCTTGGGTTCCCTCTTAAGAGAAATGAGGGGCTATTTATAGTTTTTCTGGAGTGGCATAGCCCGTAAATATGTGAGGGATCAAGGGCAAATAAGGAGTGATCCGGATGAACGGTCGATATTGAATCCCTTGATCGTGAGCCATTTATCAAGAATTTGAAGGTCTTAATGATATCATAATTCTACGATCTTGGGCTCGTTGGATTCGTCTCGTCGAACCGCTCGATTCGAGTATAAGCTCGTCAAAATCGGAGACCGTTTGGTAACTCAAATTGCTGTTTGATGCTTCTAACAGCACTTCGGGTACTTGATTTGGACTCGTTTGGGCTCGGATTGAGTCGAATTTGGTGTTGTTGGATTCGTATTTCCGAGACGCTCAGTTCGACTGTAAGCTTGCTGAAATCGGAGTTTAAATAGTCTCTGAATTAATTTTTGAAGTTCCAACTTGAGTTTTTCCTCGAGATTTGTGCCCGATCAAGATAATTTTCCGATGACGTATCAGTTGCCCCCCTATTTTTGGACGTCAAAGCTCCAGGAGTCCAAAAATATATGTGTCAGCTTTTCACTTTGGCAAAATTGCAAAAATTTGCGTTCCAAAAATTACACGTTTGCTCGAACTTGATTATAGAGGCCCCGTTGAGCTCTGAAAGTGTTAAAATTGAGTCCGGAACGTCGAAAAACGTGTCCGGGGACCCCAAAAACGTCGAATTTGGACCGTCCGGGCCCGAAGTCGGAGCCCGGGAATGGGTAGGCGGCCGCACCGGCCGAACCAGCCGGCCGCCACCGCCGCCGCCACCGGCAGCGCAGAACCGCGCCGGAGCGCGCTGGGCCCGCGCTGGGCCCGCCCGCGGCACGCCCGTGGCCCGCGCCTGGCCCGCCCTCGGCCCGCGCCTGGCCCGCGCGGTCTGGCTGGCCGCGCCTGTTGGCCGCGCCCCTTGGCCGGGCGGTTTGGCCGGCGGTTAGGGAAACCGCCGGCCGGTTTTAATAATAAAAAATGTTTTTTTTTTTTTTTAAATGGGGCCCGAAAAATTCCGAAAAAATCCCAAAAAATTCCGAAAAATTTGAAAAATTTCAGGGAATTTAATAGAATTTTGGAATCCTCCCCCCCTTAAGAAAAACTATAAATAGACCCCCCAAGGCTTAGTAGAAACTCGCCCCTTCTTCCCTTCTTCCTCTGGCTTTCTAGCTTTTGGCATTCTGAGGCTTTCCGCCATTTTTTAAGTAGGTGACTTTCCCTACTTGACTTAGCGCCCCTCTTTTTGTGCAGAAGTTAGTGGCTTTCTCCCTTCCTCCCCCCGTTCTTCCTCCCTTTTTCTTCCTACTTTGGAGGCTTTCCGCAGTCTTTCGTAGGTGATTTTCCCTACTTAGATCTGCGCCCCTCTTTAGTAAAGGGAGCAAAAATGGGTGACCCCGCCTCCTCTAAAATTCCTTCAGAAGATCGTCCTGCGCAACGGTCTGAAGTTCCAAAGAGGGTCCAGAAGGCGCCGAAGGCTGACGATGTGATTTCCACCGTCACTGAGGACTCCTTCATCTCATTTAGGAAAAAGTTTCATTTTCCTAATGATTTGGTGATGAAGGTGCCGGCCAGAACTGATCGCGCTTGCTTTCCTCCCCATGGATATGTGACGGTGTATGAATTTAGTCTGCGAGCGGGACTACGATTTCCTCCTTCCTCCGAACTGATCGACATTCTGACGCTTTGTGGGGTGTGCTTGTCTCAATTTTCCTACAGAGCAATGTCGATTGTGATGGGCCTGATCGTGCTTTTCAGAGACCGCGGAGTGGTACTTTCCTCAGAGTGCCTTTCTCGGATGGGGCGTCTCTTTAGCGATGCGCAGGGACGTGTTTCATTCAGGTCCAAGTGGTTGGATATCCGCACTCGAGACCCCTCGAAAGGTTGGATCAGCAACTTCTTTTATGTGCAGAATGATTGGGGTCTTCAGGAGAAGTGGGGGAAGTTGAAAGAGCTACCTGTCCCCCTTCACATCGGAGCAGAAGATTTGCTGAGGATACTCAAACTCCCTGATTTGGATGCTCTACACTACGAGGTGCGTTACTTGAGTAGATATGTAGATGAGGAGTACTTGTTCAAGGTTGGGTTATCTACTCAAGTAGGGAGATCACATGCTCAAATGTTGAAGAAGTCTGCTAGAGTTCCAGAAGTGGTTCCCCAAAAGAACCACTCCAAGCGTCCAGGGAGCGAGGAAGGTTTGCAGGCATTGAGGAAGAAGAGGGCAGGTGAAGTTTTGACAGTTGTTAGTAAAGGTCCCCGAACTTCTCCATCCAAGTCATATATTCCAGAGGATGTGTTAAACCATCAGTGCATCGGTCGCCGACGGGCTGAGTTGGTGAGTCCTCCTTCACTTCTTCTCCTTTTTTACATTTCTTAAGGAATATATTTCTGATACTTTTCTTGTCTCAGTATTCTGATTTCAAGCTTGAGATGACCAAGACTCTGAACGATTGGAACAAAGAGTTTGTGAAGGTTAAATACCTTCAGGGAGAGTACAAGAAGAAATATGAAAGTAAAGTGAAGGAGATGAAGGTGGTGGAGGATCAGCTTGAGGGGTGCATAAATGAGTTGGCGAACAAGATCACTTCAGTCTCTTCTCAGAATGAACGGATGGATCGTCTGCATATAGAGTTGGTGGAGGCACAAGCGACGATCAAGCAGCAGGAAAAGGCTCAGCAAGTCCTTGAGGCTGAGAATGAGAGGCTTCAGAGTGTACTGTCCGAGAAGGAGGCCCAGCAGTTGCCGTCAGCAGTTATTGAAGAGTTCAAGAAATCTTATGCTTTCAAGATCATTATTGAGGACCACATTCAGGAGGCTCGCAGTCATATTTATGATGTGGAGGTGAAGGCCTTGGAGGCAGAGTGCGCAGAGGATGGCTTCATCAGAGGCTTCATGAAGGGTGTTCGGACAGTACATCGCAAGACTGGAGCAGAGATCGAGGGACTGACTCCCAGCCAGGCTTTTAGTGATGCTTCTTCGGACTCTGGTGGTGAAGAGCTGGAGAGTGAGTTGCAACGAGCTTTTGCCTTGGAGGAGGACGAGGATGATGTTGAGATTCTATAGGATGTTTTGTACCACTTTGATTCCTTTCTAGTGATTGTATGTATGCTCGATGTTGATGTTTCTATCTGGTGTACTTGATGTTCAGTGATATATAAAGATGTTGTTGATGTTCTTTTCTCACATGCAAATGAAATTTACTTAGCTTTACTTCAGTTTGGACTTTAGTGAGCTCTCTTTTGACTTGAACAAATGTGAGGCATTCCTTTTCTTTAAAGATTTTGACCTATCCGGGGTTATTAGTGAAAGCATTTGCTCGATACCCTTAACATGTCTGGAAAAAGGTCAGATCAACTCCCTTTGGGATTGATCATCAAATGATTTTGATATTCAAGATATCCTCCTAGGATACTTGACCTATCCGAGGTTGTTAGTCAAAGCATTTGATTGATGACATTAACCTGTGCGGAAGAGGTCGGATCAAATCCCCCTGGGATTGATCATTCAGTGATTGAGATACAATATAGATTGTGTACTTCTCGAATCACAGAAAAAGAGTTTGGAGAGAAGAAACATTAGCACGACGAAGTGAATATCATATTGCTTTGTAATATGAGATAACAGTTCCCTATAATAACTTAGGGATACAAGAAAGAAGTTCTTCTATAATCAACACATAAGGGATGTACGAAAAACTTTATAATACGACTACAGGAGAAGATAAAATATAAGACAAACATAACATATAGACCGATAGCAGTATCAACTCCTACTGGTAATATTTGCGAAGATTGCCCACGTTCCAAGTTCGAGAAAGCATTTTTCCGCCAGCATCCTTCAGTTTGAAGGTTCCAGGCTTGACCATAGCCGCTACCAAATAAGGACCCTCCCAGAGGGGGGAGAGCTTATTTTGCTGAGGGCCTTTTCCGGCGGCTTCAATGCTCCGTAGTACTAAGTCCCCAATAGTGATAGGGCGAGGTTTCACCCTTCGATTGTAGTGACGGGCAACTCTTTGGTGGTATGCAGCGGTTCTGAGTGAGGCTTCATCTCTTACTTCTGGGAGGAGATCCAAATTTGCTCTAAGCTTCTCCTCGTTACTCTTGAAGTTAAAAGTCTGAACTCTGTGGCTAGGAACTCCAATATCAACCGGTATGACTGCTTCTGTACCAAAGCAAAGGTTATATGGGGTTTCCCCTGTAGGAGTTCTAGCGGTGGTCCGATAAGCCCAGAGGACATTGGGGAGTTCTTCGGCCCATTGCCCCCCAGCCTTCCCTAGGCGTGTCTTCAGCCCCTTCAGGATTGTTCGGTTTGTGACCTCCGTTTGCCCATTAGCTTGAGGATGGGCAACAGCTGTATGAACGAGCTGAATATGAAAATCCCTACAAAAAGATGTGAAGATCTTCCCGGTGAATTGTGTCCCGTTATCAGTGATGATTTTCGCGGGAATGCCAAAACGGCATATTATGTTTTTCCATAAAAATTGCTTGGCATTTGCTTCAGTAATCTTCGCCAAAGGTTCTGCCTCCACCCATTTGGTGAAGTAATCTACAGCCAAAATAATGAATTTTCGCTGTCCAGTCGCTATGGGAAAAGGTCCCATTATATCAATCCCCCATTGGGCAAAAGGCCAGGGGCTTTGAAGGGATGCAAGCTCCAGAGCGGGTGTATGAGTGAGGTTAGAATGCAGTTGACAGTTTTCATACTTTCGTGTGAATTCAAGTGCATCCTGTTTCATTGTAGGCCAATAGAATCCCTGTCTCATGATCTTGTAAGCTAGCGCTCTTCCTCCCAGATGTTCTCCACATACTCCTGAATGAACTTCCCGAATCGCGTAATCAGCTTCTGATGGTGGGAGACACTTGAGGTATGGCCCAATGAAGGAGCGCTTATACAACTCGTTGCTGATAATGGTGAAATTTGCAGCTCGTCTCCGAAGTCGTATTGCAGCTATAGGATCTTCGGGTAGTACCCCATCTTTCAGAAAAGATAAGATGGATTCGATCCAAGACATCTCTCTTGGCTCGTCAATTGACTGTATGACCCATGGACCCTGAATGCTTGGAAAGTGGATTTCCTCGATACATCTTCTCTTGTAGATATCCCCCGTTGTTGATGTAGCAAGTTTAGAAAGAGCGTCTGCTCTTGCATTTTGTTCTCGGAGGATATGTATGATTTGATGTTCCCCTATACGGGCTAAGAGTAGCTTCACAATGCTACAATATTGAGCCAATTATGGGTTGTGAATATCAAAATCCCCCTCCACCTGAGAGGCGACTAGTTGGGAATCAGTGTGGGCTATTAGGTTCTGGACTTCACAGTCAATTGCTAGTCTCAACCCAGCAACAAGGGCCTCATATTCTGCTATGTTGTTGGTTGCCGGGAACTTGAGTCGAAGCCCGTACTCAAGGGTAACCTTCTGCGGAGAGATTAATAAAATTCCAGCTCCAGCCCTAGAACTCCCTGATGCTCCATCTACGTACAACATCCAGCATGGAGAAGAAGGTGAAGCACTCGGTTGTACATCAGATACCAGAATGATACATTCAACTATGAAATCTGCTAGCGCTTGAGATTTAATATCAGGTCTAGGCAAGTAGTGGATATTAAATTCTCCCAGTTCTACAGACCACTTAACAAGCCTGCCTGATGCTTCTGGCTTTTGCAGAATGCTTTTTAGCGGCAGATTCGTGTAAACTCCAATTGAGTGGGCTTGAAAATAAGGGCGTAGTTTTCTGGCGGAATAAACTAACGCCAATGCTGTCTTATCTGCCAAAGGATAACGTCTCTCTACTTCAGATAAAATCTTACTAACATAGTAGATAGGACGTTGTCTAGCATTTTCTTCTCGGACCAGAACTGAACTAATGGCTTGGATAGATACAGCCATATACAAATACAATCTCTCTCCTGGTATTGGTTTAGAAAGTAGTGGTGGGGATGCCAAATACTTTCGCAATTGCTCAAAGGCTTCTTGACATTCATCTGTCCATTGAAACCCGGAGCTACGGGCACCTCTAAGTATCTTGAAGAAGGGCAGATATTTGTCTCCTGAACGTGCCAGGAAACGAGATAGTGCCGCAATCCTCCCATTCAGCCTTTGGACCTCCTTGATGTTCTTCGGCGGCACCATGTCCCTTAGTGCCTTGATCTTGTCCGGATTGGCTTCGATTCCTCTATGGGTTACCATAAACCCTAAAAACTTTCCAGAAGTGACTCCAAAAGCACATTTAGCGGGGTTGAGTCGCATATTGTAATGTCTTAACAAGTGGAAATATTGTTTCAGGTCAGAGATATGTTGGGTTTTTTCCAGACTTTTTACCAACATATCGTCTACGTACACCTCCATAGTACGTCCAATAAGGCTTTTGAAAACCTTATTCATGAGGCGCTGATAAGTTGTTCCAGCATTTTTGAGCCCGAAGGGCATCACCCGATAGCAGTACAATCCTTTGTCTGTTTGAAAAGCTGTTGCTTCTTCATCAGCAGGATTCATCTTTATTTGATTGTAACCGGAGTATGCATCCATAAAGCTTAACATCTGATGACCGGAAGTCGTATCAACTAATTGGTTAATGCGAGGGAGCGAAAAACTATCTTTCGGGCAAGCTTTGTTGAGATCAGTGTAATCTATACACATTCTCCAGGCTCCACTCCCCTTCCGTACCATGACAACATTTGCTAACCAAGTAGGATAGTGCACCTCTCGTATGAATCCGGCTTCTAAAAGTTTATCAACTTCTTGTTCAATTGCTTGCTGGCGATCTGGTGCAAAGTTTCGCTTCTTCTAGATAATCGGTTTGCATGTTGGATTGACTTTGAGAGAGTGAACGATCACTTCGGGGTCAATTCCAGGCATATCTGCTGGACTCCATGCAAAAATATCCTGATTTTCTCGTAGAAAAGCTGTAAAGTTTCTCTTCTCATCATCTGAGAGAAGTGATCCAATTCGCACTGTCTTTGAAGGATGCTCTTCAGATATAGATACAGTAGTAAGGTCTTCCATAGGGGAAGCTCTCTGAGGAATATCTTCGCTCCGCAGATCAAAGTCCTCGATGCTCAGGGTAACCGTTGGACGAGACTTGATCTACCTAAGATAGCAGGTTTGTGCTATTTGCTGATCTCCACATACTATACCAACTCCTGATGGGGTATGGAACTTCAGCTTGAGGTGAGGAATGGATGCGATGATCCCAAAAATTGACTGGAGCGGCCTCCCGAAGATGGCGTTATAAGCTGATTCTGACTTCACCACGATGAATTGAATGGAGTGTGTAGTCTGTCGAGAAAATTCTCCAAGGACTACCGGGAGACTGATTATTCCTTCTGCTTGTACAGGTCGATTATCAAACCATATAAAGGACCTGCAGCAGGTTGAAGTTTTTCTCTTGAGAGACCCATGTTGAGAAAAGTAGAGTAGAACAGGACATCTACGGAGCTTCCGTTGTCCACAAGAATTCTTTTGACATTGTAGCACGGGTCACCAATGCCTGCGTTTATGACAAGTGGATCTTGATGGGGGGTTTTCACTCCTTCCAGGTCGGAATCATCAAATGTGATGGAGTGATCAATACGAGCCTTTTTTGGAGTTGGGTTTTCTTCTACAGTCAAAAAGACTTGGTCGGATAGTAAGGGGCCTCCTGCGATTGTTTCAATTTCGCCCACCGTTATCCGGTTGTTTACTGGCTGCCTTTGTGATTGATTTTGCCCCCCAGTGGGACGAGCTTCTTCTCGGGTAGGTGGATTCCTAATAAATTGTCGAAGATAGCCCTGACGGATGAGTCTTTCAATCTCCTCCTTAAGTTGCCTACAGGACTCAGTAGTGTGGCCACGACTACGATGAAAGTGGCAGTACTGATCTTGGTTTCCTGTATTCTGCTTTAAAGGATGCGACCACTTCACTTTGTCCTGATCTTGAATCGCCATCAACACATTTGCTCGAGAGGTGTTGAGCGGAGTGTACTCCTTCTCCTGTCGGGGTTCTCGTCGTGGCATTGGGGGTCTAGGAGGTAGATTGCTCTTCCCTTGCTTTTTCCGTTGTGATGACGGATTATCCATCTCAGGTGCTCCCTTGCGCTTCCCAGTGGGTTGCTCGAACTGTTTTCTGTGAGCGTTTATTGCCTCATCTGCTGATATCTGTGCTTCCACACGATGGATCAGATCGGCATATGAATGAACAGTATCGCGCATGAGTGCCGAATAGAAGGGGCCAGGACGAAGTCCTCCAAGAAAGACCCCTCTGAACAATTCTGGGTCTACTCCTGGGATTTGTCGAGCCTCGATAGAAAATCGTCGAAAGTACTCTTTCAACGATTCTCCCTCGCTTTGACGAATCCCGGAAAGGTGAGAAGAATCCTTAGTAATTCTTCGGTTGGCTACGAACTGCTCGACAAACACCTTGGCCAATTTAACAAATGTGGGGATCGTTCCGGCTGGAAGTGAATAGTACCATGTTCGAGCTTGTCCTTTAAGAGTAGCAGGGAAAACCTGGCAAAGGAGTGCATCTGAAGCTCGTTGAATATGCATGATGGTCATGTAATGGTCGATGTGCTCGTACGGGTCGGATGTCCCATCGTAGGATTCAATGCTTGGCAGCTTAAAGCCAACCAGGATAGGGTGTCGAAGAATGGCTTCTGCCAGGGGTGACGATTCCTGGAAATCCCACTGACGAAGAGGTGGCCTTATGCCTCCTGTAGGGAATTCCTCCCGGACTAATTGTCGCAGTTCATGGCGTAGGGCATTGCGAGGGAGCTCGGCAATGTGAGGTTGGGCTAGCTCTTCAGGAAGGTCTTGAGGAAGGCGAGATCGCTGACTTGCATGCGGAGGATGGGTAGAACTTACTGTATCAGCCAGCTCGTTCTCTTGATGTGACTGTGAACGCCTCCTGGGTGGAGGAAGAGGATTCTCAGCCTGAAGATGTTCAATTTGAACAGCTTCGACACTGGGTGGATCTCGAGGGAGAAGAACCTCCTCCTGAGGTGCTAGGATCGGCTGTCGGGTCTCTCGCAAGAGTTGTAGGATCTCGTTTTGAGATTCTTCCATCTTTCGAATTCTCTCTTCTAAGGAGGGTCCCGAGGTCCCTTCTCTAGGTGCGTTTTGCCCCCCGGGGTATAAGGAGGCAGATATCGGACGTCTATGATTCACAGACTGATTTCTGGACTGGTGGGAGTTGGAGCGAGAAGCTCCAATGATACGACTGCTGCGCCTGTTGACCATCGTAGCAATACTTGAAGTTGTGGGATGGAAGTTCCCACAGACGGCGCCAAACTGTTGCGGACTCAAATATACGCGGCGATAGAATTTAAATTTCCGTCTCAGCGTTGTACGTATATCCAGCACACAAACAGAATCGAAATAGTAACACCAGGATTTTTACGTGGAAAACCCTGGAAAGGGAAAAAACCACGGGGCCGTGCCCAGTTAAAAGAGTTCCACTAGTGTTGTTTGAAATACAAGGCTGATTCGTCCTTTAAATTCAGGACGATCAGATTACAACGAGTATCAGTTACAAGGACAAGTAGAGTTCCGATGTCACTCGGGGTGTCGAGCAGAATTCCGGCGTCACTTGGAGAGAAGTCCGGCGTCGCTTGGAGAGAGGTCCGGCGTCACTCGGGCGTCGGGTAGGATTCCGACGTCACTTGGAGAGAAGTCCGGCGTCACTCGGGCGTCGGGTAGAATTCCGGCGTCACTTGGAGAGAAGTCCGGCGTCACTCGGGCGTCGGGTAGAATTCCGGCGTCGGGCAGAATTCCGACGTTGCTCCTGTGTTGGGCAGAGCTTTGTCGTCCCTCGGGCCCCTGGTGGTGCTTCGGTGGTGATCCGGCGGTGTTCCGGCGGTGTTCCGGCAGTGGTCGAGGAGGAGCTATTCCCTCCTAGGCTTCTCTTCTCTTCTTCTTCTTTTCTTCTCTTCTTGGCTTGGGTTCCCTCTTAAGAGAAATGAGGGGCTATTTATAATTTTTCTGGAGTGGCATAGCCCGTAAATATGTGAGGGATCAAGGGCAAATAAGGAGTGATCCGGATGAACGGTCGATATTGAATCCCTTGATCGTGAGCCGTTTATCAAGAATTTGAAGGTCTTAATGATATCAGAATTCTACGATCTTGGGCTCGTTGGATTCGTCTCGTCGAACCGCTCGATTCGAGTATAAGCTCGTCAAAATCGGAGACCGTTTGGTAACTCAAATTGCTGTTTGATGCTTCCAACAGCACTTCGGGTACTTGATTTGGACTCGTTTGGGCTCGGATTGAGTCGAATTTGGTGTTGTTGGATTCGTATTTCCGAGACGCTCAGTTCGACTGTAAGCTTGCTGAAATCGGAGTTTAAATAGTCTCTGAATTAATTTTTGAAGTTCTAACTTGAGTTTTTCCTCGAGATTCGTGCCCGATCAAGATAATTTTCCGATGACTATCAAATATGAAGCCTAAATCTCTTAGAATTACGCTCCTTCCAAATATTGTAAACCAAGCAGAGAGTCATTAAGTAAAAGCCATTTTTAACATCAGCCGATATGGTATTTTTGCCATAGAAAATGATGCTCAATGGAGTAAATAGAGATAATAAAAGTTAAAAAAAATAGGAATTTCTATATTATAGATGGTCTTAGTGGGCTTTTTTCGTAGCTTAAATTGATCGTATGGTATTCTTCGCTTCCTTCTAAAAGCTTGTCAGTTAAAACTCAGAATGGGCTTTCAAATAGTTGGACTAAATGGGCCTTATGGGGCAAATGTTGTAGGCATCTTGTTGGCCCATTTCATATATGAAGAGGTGCAATATAAAGTTGCATAGGTGTGCATTTTAATGATACATACCATAAATCACTCCTACATAAGGAAAAAGAAATCTAACATTTGTTATGAAGCTCGTGAAGAGATTTGATTTTATTATTATTAATTTTTTTATCAATATTTATTAAAAAATACTCATTTCATGGTCTTTGATGTATGAAATTTTTTTTAAGAATTTTCAAATCTTTTTAAACCCGCTTGCTAAATTGCTTTTATCTAATATGATTTTCAATGTTTAAGATCAATGATTTAAAGAAAGTTTTGATTCTCTCTTTTAATAGAAGGTTCAGAGTAATAATTACTTATATAATAATGAGTGGGACAACTTTATTACTGTTTTTTAAAGTGATTTTTTAGTACGAAATTTTTTTGCTATAGTAAAAAATTTTCATACTAGAAAGTTGATTTAGGAAATTTTAAAAAAGCTATCCCAAATGAAAGCCTTAGTTGCCGAGTTCTCTTCTCATCATGGGTGTTGTCTTAATAAGAAATCAACATATGAGATTTTTTTTAATTTATAAACGAGCATGGCTCACCTACTCAGATAATTCAATGAAGAAAAATATAGAGAAGAGATTGAGGAGTAACATGAAGAAAGAATGGAGTTATATTGGCGTTGGAGTTGCGTAGTCCAAAAGCTATTGCCCTAATACCCAAAAGTTGCTCTTTCATATTTGTTCATAAGAGCTACACCACCTGTTTATATAATTTTGTATGGGAAGAGACTTCGTTTGGGACAACTTTTTTATTGCTTTTTAAAACAGAGTTTTAGTTAAAAAATTAAAATTTTTGTAGTAAAATTCTGTTTTAAGAAGCAATAAAAAAATCGTCCCAAACGAAGCCTTTACTTTGTTGATAACTTACTCCTATTGCTATTTGTATATATGGCCATTTGAGCTAAGCTTGCTTTCATAGGGACTTCAACTCAACTAAGAGTTGCATATCTAATCTTATACCTTCTAATATGTATTATCCTCTATTGTTTGTAAGGAGAGTTTTCCATTATGTGCGGTGAAATACTAATTGGTTTTATGTGGAGATGTCATATGTTCCTATTCTAACTCCTATCCTACTTAGCTTTCAGTGCCAGCGTTCTCCATCTCTGCCAGAGAAGATCGAGAATTTTTTTAGGGAAATTTACATACATACCACTTTCTTTCATGCTATTTATATATCTAATACCAAAAACTTTAATATTACATTTCTATTACTCATTTAAAATTTTAATATCAAATATACCACTCATATATTTCATTATCACCACCCATACCACTCCACAAACTTTAATATTTCATTCCATGCACCCATTTTTATTCTATGGATGATAGGCATGTAATATTAAAGTTTTAGGTGTTAGATATGTAAATAGCATGAAATAAAGTGGTATGTATGTAATTTTTTTATAGGAAAATCAGTAAGGTCATGGCGCTGCACAGTTAACTTAGCGCACTTGGTTTACTTAGCTTTGCTTGGCTTCACCTACATATAGGGTAATGACCTGGGAAATTTTTATACGCGGGCTCATATATTTATACATATAAATAAAGTATTATATATTAAAAGCTATTTAAAATTGAGTCAATTAAATTCGTGATCTATTTAAGAATTAAATTATTATTTGCTTATGCGACATCTCAGTTAAATTTGTATGAAATTAATTATTATGTAGAGGCCAAGTATTTATTTTATTTTAATGAAGAGCTGAAATAAAATAAATATATTTAAAGTATTAAAAGGGTCGTGTCCCCAGTTTAAGTGCAAAAGTTCTCATTTATCTCATTTTTTAATTTTGAGTAAAAAAAAGGGCCTCTCACTCTCTTGGTGAACGGCGCTTCAAACGTAGAAGATCAAAAACCTTGATTTTGCATTTCTATGGATTCAAGTACGCTTTTAATAATTTTCTCGATGATTTGACATATATTTTGGAGTCGATGAAATTATTTTTTTCGTCTCCATTGAATCCTACACCATGTTCTTACTGATTGATCATCTTGCGCTTTGATTTGGATGTGCGATGGAGCAGATGAGTTTATACATGAAATTTGTGTCATGTAGAACCCGATTAGTTCTCATTTGTTCTTGTTTAAATCATACTATACTCGATTGAAGAGGGCAGCGATTTGAGCCGGACCTTGAGACCGAGCTGGAGTCGCGGGAAGATGCCTTGTGTGCTCAACCAAATCACCGAACGTAGCATGAGTTGTGTGCGTGTGCAGATTGAGGAGGCGTGCGTGCGCTTGACCAGACAGAGCTGACCTTGAGACCGAACGGATGCCTTGTGCACTCGATGGGATGAAGCTGACCTCGTGCCACATGTGCTCGACGGTTCGGAGCGGGAATTCGAAACACGAGCGGGAATTAGAAACATGGGCAGGAAAATCGGACAAGGCGGGCTCGAGCCGCTTGACAAACCAACATGTAGTGCAACGAGTCGAGCTCGAGTTCGAGCCGATGTTTTGACTGACGAGTCAAGCTCAATAAATTTACTACTCGACTCGTTTAGATCCTTAATTTCGCTTTCACCCGAATTCGTGTCGTTATCACCCTAGACTCGCTAAAGGACCGGATCTATAAAAGCCCATACAAGCTTTCTCGACAATAAATCAAACACGTAGACTTCCAATGTTGTCATAAGGCCCACTGTTTTAATTTTTAACCAACTAAAACAGCCCATCGTCTATTTTTTATCTTTTTATTTTGGATCTTTGGGCCCAACTCACTTTGCTGACAACACTTAACTGTTGTGATGCGGGCCCATTAATCAGTCTATGTCATTCACGTCGCAATTTGTAGTTTAATTTGGTAATGTCGGCATCTAGCTTTTTAAAATCATGATTTTGTTTGTATAAAAATCTGGAAAATTTCAGCATTTTGTTTTAAAAGAATATTTTTTGGGTAATTTCATATGTAAAGGTCAAAAATTTTGGGGTAATTTTTATAGGTGAGAGCCTTAAGTGAGTATGAAGAATGATGATTATAAAATATAGAGTGCTAAAAGATTTAGAAGGTCACAAGAGTCTAAGAAAGAATAAAATATGTTTCATTGCTTTTTATTTGAAGGTCTTGGAGGGATAAAAGAAAGGTTATATATAGGAAAATAAAAAAATAATACAAAATACAATGTATGATGCGACTTATTATAGTCCATCATAGACACGTGCCTAGCTGATTGGTCTCCACGTGGACTTATGTTCATAGTGTGACACCTGGTCTTGGCTTAAGTCCTTTATGCAAGCCTTCATGGGCGAGTCTGTTGAGCGACTTCTCGGGTTTCAGTGTATAGGTTAAATCTATCAAGGCGATTTCTCTAAATATGATAGTAAGTCTCTTGGGATAAGATTCATACTCCTTAAAGCAAAAGAGCGAGCAAGTTCTAATGGGTGGAAGTGATTGCAAGCCGAGGACTACTTGAAATCGGGAAATAGTAGCTATGGACCTTGAGGTGTGTGTGTTTACTATAGTTGGATTGTAGATGCGAATAGTAGCCGAGTGGCCTTGATCGTGGATGAACGATTTCTCCTGAGATGAGTGATTTTTTAAGGCTCAAGTGACTTTAGACGATTCCTTAAGTGAGGCTCGTCAAAGATGATGATTGTTCGATCCAGCCTACCTAGGTGATTCTTAACATCGTGACCTAACAGTGAGAGCAATCGTGATTTTTCCTGATTGCTTTTCGTTATATCGAGTGCTCCTCTTAAGAGATGTGACAATTTGGGTCGAGTCTTTTAGTGAGATCTTGTTGAGTACCTATGACATACAAATATGGGAATGCATAAGCATTTATTTAACTTTCACTTGGCCCTTTAAAAGATGAGTTATGAAAAAGATAAATAAATTAAAGGGGAGTAGGCAGTAAAAAGTAAGAGTAAATAGAACCATTGCATTGTCCTTAGTTTGGTCTCAGGTATCACATAGATTCCTGATTATGATCTTGATTTTATCCCCACACATAATCTTCACTTTTAAGTAGTTACTTGAGGGGCGTGATGTAGTTCTATTATCTTGTAGTTATGATCAACATGCTCAAAATGACAAATTGGATCTAGTTAAATTGGTTGGGGTCATGCCTCAAGATGCTAAAAAAGGTCATCCCGTGTAAACGAAAGTTGGAGGAGGATTAGGAGACGAAGTCTGATTCGCTTGAGAATAAGAAGCAATGGTTGTGTAGGTGGTTGTGCCTAATGGCCTAGGATTTAGTGAACTAATAGTGCTTATGCCTAAGGAGGTGGTTGTAAAGGCAAGGAGGGCACTGCCAACTTGGTGGAGTCCATAAAAAGTAGTCCTTCCCTTCACTTTAGATAACATTCCTTTGATCATGAGGTACTTGAGGCAACTTACCATTGAGCAAGTAATTATGGGCATGTCCATTTAATTAGTGGCTCTTGCTGGGGTGGAGTCGACTTCAACGATGGTTGAGCTTGTTGTTGGCTGATGAATGTATGCAGAAGTATCTTGAAAACTTCGAAAGAATTATATCTAGAGGTAAAGCATCATCCTTCATTGTTGAGCCAAGAGTGCCTAATCTTGAGGGAGTTATTGGGGCATCTATTGAGTGAGGTTGAAGCTTTGGCTTTGACATATTGGAGAATCGGCTTGTATACAAGGATGATTCTGCATGATAGGCTTTTAATGATTCCTTTAAAGTTGAAGAAGGAAGATAATTCCAAATCTATATTATTATATTTATTTGAAACACTAAGATTTAGCATTAGGGGAAGTAATCCAGAGCACTCTTAACCTATGTAGTTGTTATATTAATCCTAGTTCAAAGTAGTCAAAGTTGAATAACTATATATCAATTACTATACTCACATCATGCATTCATTTTAAGATGGGCCCCATCATTTGGATGCATTTTTGTTCATTGGATAAGAAAATAATGATAGTGATGAAGCCACCAAAACAATCCTAGTTAGTGCTAATTTTTTGTTTTTAGAGCTAATTAAATAAATTGAATAATAAAGATTTAATAAATTAATGTTCTAGTTAATTATTTATAATAAATCATAAAAAAATTTAAAAATTAATAGAAACTAATATTTATATAAAAAATCAAAATTTAGTAATATTTAAAAAATATATTTCACAAATTTGATAAGAAACTAACATTTTAAGAAAAAAAAACCTTAAACCTTTTAAGAGAAATTCTAGAAAATTTTCTAAAATTATGAAATAATATTTAACAAAACACCTTCCCCAAAAAAATATTTCACAAAACATGATTAACTTTAGATAATTTTAAAACTAACTTCTTACTAATTTGAAAAATAAAAGGTATTTTCAATATATTTAAATTACGAAAAAATATGAAAACTCTAAAGAACCTCACATGTTAATTTGATTATCTGAAATATATTTAATAAATAATTTTTTTTATTTTAAATTTTCAGTGAATTTAGATATAATGTCATAACTCATAACTTTCTTACAACATATCAAATAATTAATAATTAAAACACACAAATTTATCAAATAAAAATTTGATTAAAAATTCATTAGATATTTTAATTAAAAATAAAATCTCAAAAAAGTTTACCTAAAATTATTTTATTAAATGATTGAATAAATTATGTAATAATATTATATAAATGTCGTAATGCAATGCGTTTCAAGATAATAATTACATAAAATCGATACATTTTAAGTAATATTTTGAAATCTTGAACATATTATTAAATCACAAATAAATTGATAAATTTATTCTTCTAAAAATTCTAATAGTTTTGTTATAAAATATCAAAATTATCTTAAATTATGAATGTCTTTTAAGTTATGAAAGAAATTTCAATAAATACAATATATTATTTTTGGAAAATTTTCAATTATAAATTATGTTAAACATTTTAATTACAGTGTGAATTCACCATTTTTATAATTGGATAAATATTTGGGATAATATTCATTTTATTAATTTTAATTTAATTTGTTAAAAATTTATTAAATATGAATTAAATATACTTAAAATAAAAATATTGGTAAATTGTGGTAAATTAAAGGAAAATTGCACTCCAATATCATTGAATAAGCTCAATCTCCTAAGGAATGATGCCACAAAGATGAAATAATACCAAAGAAATTAAGAACATATTGAGTAAAAAAGATTTGAAAAAAAAAGTCAAAATATTCTAATATAATTTATAACAAGGTAGGCTTTAAAATTATAAAAATTTACTTAAAATTTTTTGGCAATATGTGCTATTTAATTATATAGAAGATTAATATCAAACAAATATATTAATTTTTATGCACATTATTCTATAAATTTTAGAATATTATCTTGTCACAAATTATTTTCAAAATATTTATTTTGGCAAAAAGATAATTGTTCGTAGATCATTCGTTTAAGAAAAAAATTGTATCAAAATATCCTAATAACAGATTGTAAGAATAATTCTAAAAAAATTTAAATTTACTTTATAAGATGAGTGTCATTCATTTTAAAATAGATTCAAGTGCGTTAAAATTCATCTTAATAAAAATTTTGATTGAAATATTCGTCCATTTATTTTGGATCATCATGTTCGTTCAATATAAAAAAAAAATTGAGTACAAAGACAAATAATCTTTAAAAACATGATTATTATAAAATTTAAATTTCACTTTAAGCCCAACAAAACCAAAAAGAAAATATAAAATTCAAGATATTACATATAAATTGATTTCAACAGAATTCAAATGTCTTTTAATTTAATCCCAACACATTTTGCATTATCGCAACATAATTTTTTCTATAAAATGATACGGGGAAGGGAGACCAAGGCTTCGTTTGGGACAGCTTTTTTAGTGATTTCAAATTCAATTTTTTAGTACATAAATTTGTTGAAATAGAAATTTTTATATTAAGAAATTATTTTAGAAAGTAGTAAGAAAACTGTCCCTAACAAAGTCGTAATATTCTCTTTCTAATTTTGTAATATATAATAAGAATAATAAGCAATTGTTCACTCATTCACAGTGGATATAGGCTGAGAAAAACAAATTATTTTAAATTATTGAGATATTGATTAAAGGATTAGAAAGAAATAAGGTTACTTTGTTGCCAATTGTATTTTTTGGTAGCAATTTGATGAATGAAAGTAGATGAATATTAGATCAAAAAATGTACCTAAAATTATATCTATTTTCTTAAATGTTGGGCAATGCTATAAGTTGCAAATAGATTTGTGAAAGGAGTATTTCTTCCATCAAATTTGACTTTATATGTCATATAGTTCACATAATTGATCAAATATTCATGTTGTTTAATGAAGAAATATGCCTGAAAATTCATTTTGAATGAAATTACTCTTAATGAAGGATAACCTCTTTATATTCTCAAAATGCTCATTGGATTCTAGATAATTCGAAATTGATTCAAACTACTTCAAATTCAAATATAGTTCAAATAAGGTTCAAACTTGTAGGAAGGCATTGTGAGACCAATTACGTGTGTGGTAGAGCTTGCGGGGAAGGTATCATGAGACCGATGGCCAGTCCAATGAGGAGCTCGCGGGGAAGGCATTGCGGAACTTACATCGTGAGAAGGAGAAGAGGACTCCACCTTGAAGGTATTGTGGGACAAATGGTTTATAAATTTGAAGAGGACTTTGAGAGAAAGGCATCATGAGACTAAAAACATTTGCGATGAGGCTTACTGAAGATGCCATCGAGGGACCGATGGTGTGTGTGAAGAGGATGCCGTAGGGAAGGCATCATTGATCGATTGTGTGTGAAGGTGAAGAGGAATTCATGGGAAAGGCATCACAACATTGACGATGTGTGAAGGAGAAAAGCGGTTCGTATAGGAAAAGATGACTTTGCAATAATGTGTTGGAGAATGATGAGAATAATGTTTAAACGTTGTTTGTAAGTCTATGACAGACTTCCATGAGCAATTTACAAATATATGTGGGAGTATGTTCATCCAAAATGAATTTTCAAAAATATTTTTCTAAGAAAATAAATATAAAATATGTAGTTAAATGTGCGAATAAATAACACTATCTGATATCACGCCTTGCACCAAACTCGAAAAATTCAGGTTTGAGTTGATCTGATTCTTATTTGGGCTGGGTTAAGGTTAAAAATTTTGACCCTATTAATCTTAAAGTCAATTTTGAATTGACTCAAAAATATGAAATTGACTCAAAATTTACATGATTATTATTCAAGTTTTAGTTAAAAGGGTCGAGTTTGCATTAAACAGGTCATGTTTGAGTTAAATTGATTATATTTGGGTAAAAAAAAGTGATATTGATCCAAAAATACTTATGATCTATATAATAAAAGGGTAAAACAAGTCATATTTGGGTTAGTCAAATTCTGATCGAGTTGAGTTCATACCAAATATTTTAAAGATTCTAATAAACATGCTCAATATAGACCAAATATATTCTAATTTATCAACTTTGAGTCATACTCAAACTCTACCTATCAACCCAAATTAAACCCATAATTTAACAAATTAACTGTAGTACCAAGGCAGATATAATTAATTTTTCCTATTCAAAATATAATATTTAAATAAGTATTAATAAATAAATTATTGAGTGGGTAGGAGCAACTGGCCAAGCTGTAAGGAGCATCACTAAGTTAAAAAGAATCATTGATCTGATCTGTCAAATTTCTGCAACATCAATTCACCATAAATTTTGCAAATTATTTAAATAAATATAATATATTTTTTAAATCCTTAATATCTCATCATCAAATTCTTAAGAAATAAGTATTGTAACTGTTAACTATAAAATAAAATATTTATAATAATAAAAAAGAAATTAATTGTAAATAAATAAATTTAATTAAATAACTCTTCCACTCTCTTATAGAGCAAGTTGCCGCTCAGCGGAAACCCTCCTTTCATATATAAATCCCTAGGTCGGAACACTCTCCTCATCTCACTTCCTCCACAACTATGGCCGCCACCTCAACCACACTTCTCCTCTTCTTCCTCCTCCAAACCCTAACCCTGGGATCCGCAACTGTCGCTGCCGATAAGAAGACCTACATATTCCGCATCAACCATCTGATGAAACCATCCATCTTCCCTACCCACGAGCGCTGGTACACCTCACCGTCTTTCTCTGTCTCCACTCTACACATTTACTCAACCGTTTTCCATGGCTTCTCCGCCTTCCTCACTGCCGAACGCGCTGCCGCGCTCGCCAATCACCCGGCCGTCCTCGCTGTGTTTCAAGACCGCCTCCGTTATGTCCACACCACTCGATCTCCCCAATTCCTGGGCCTGCGAAACAGGCAAGGCCTTTGGTCCGATTCCGACTACGGTGCCGAAGTCATCGTCGGCATCCTCGACACCGGTGTTTGGCCCGAGCGCCGATCCTTCTCGGACCGCAATATTGGCCCCGTCCCCTCCAGATGGCGCGGCACCTGCGAGACTGGAGAGAATTTCCCCGGCTCGGTCTGTAACCGCAAGCTCGTTGGCGCTCGATTCTTCTCTCGCGGCCATGATGCCTCCGCTTTCGCCGCTGGTGGTGTTGGCGGGATAAACGACACTGTTGAGTTCAGATCTCCACGGGATGCCGATGGCCATGGAACCCACACTGCTTCAACGGCCGCAGGCCGCCATGTTTTCGGGGCGAGTCTTTCTGGGTATGCCTCCGGCATCGCGAAGGGTGTCGCCCCAAAGGCTCGCGTCGCCGTTTATAAGGTCTGCTGGAAGGGCTCCGGCTGTTTGGATTCCGACATTCTCGCCGGATTTGACAGCGCTGTGGCTGATGGCGTTGATGTGATCTCTATCTCTATAGGTGGAGGCGATGGAATCTCTGCACCTTACTACCTCGATCCGATTGCCGTCGGCGCCTTCGGCGCTGTCTCAAAGGGTGTCTTCGTCGCATCATCCGCGGGTAATGACGGCCCTACCGCCATGTCTGTCACTAACCTCGCCCCCTGGCTCACCACTGTAGGCGCCGGGACAATCGATCGTACTTTCCCCGCCGACATCGTTCTTGGCGACGGCCGTCGGCTCTCCGGCGTTTCCCTTTACTCCGGTCCGGCCATCGACGGTCAAATGTACCCATTAGTCTACCCAGGCAAATCCGGCGGCCTTCCAGCTTCCCTCTGCATGGAGAACTCCCTTGATCCGAAGCTCGTGAAGGGGAAAATCGTCGTCTGCGATCGTGGAAGCAGCCCGCGAGTTGCGAAGGGCCTCGTCGTGAAAAACGCTGGCGGCGTCGGAATGATCCTCGCGAATGGCATCTCCAACGGCGAAGGACTTGTCGGCGACGCCCACGTTCTCCCCGCCTGTGCAGTCGGCTCCGACGAAGGCGACTCCGTGAAATCCTACATTACCGCGAACCCTAACCCTACTGCTACGCTAGCTTTCCGTGGAACCATAATCGGAGTGAAGCCCGCCCCCGTCGTCGCCTCCTTCTCCGGCCGCGGTCCTAACGGTCTCACGCCAGAGGTCCTCAAGCCGGACCTTATCGCTCCGGGAGTCAACATCCTCGCCGCCTGGACCGATGCCGTTGGCCCCACCGGACTAGACTCAGATCACCGGAAAACCGAGTTCAACATTCTCTCCGGGACTTCCATGGCATGCCCTCACGTCAGCGGCGCAGCCGCGCTGCTCAAATCGGCGCATCCTTCATGGAGCCCGGCTGCCATCCGATCGGCGATGATGACGACGTCCAATCTAGTGGACAACACTCTTCAGCCGGTGACCGACGAGGATACCGGCGAACCGGTTACGCCACTGGACATCGGCGCCGGTCATCTTAATCTTTACAAAGCCATGGACCCGGGATTGGTGTACGATATGGGCTACAGCGATTACGTCACCTTCCTTTGCGCCTTGGAGTACGAACCCAAAATGATTCAGATCATCACTCACTCGCCGGTGACGTGCCCGGTCAAGCGTCCACTGCCGGAAAACCTTAATTACCCGTCAATCATGGTTGTTTTCGAAGGCGCGGCTTCTGTGAACCAGAGCAAGACGGTCGTGAGGACGGTGACGAACGTGGAGGCGGCGGGGGCTGGAGTTTATAAGGCGAAGGTGTCGATGGTTAGTGGTAAGGGGTTGGCCGTAAGTGTGAAGCCAGGAAAGCTGGTTTTCTCGCCGGCGGTGAACAAGCAGAACTTCGCCGTGACTGTTACGGTAACGGCGGTAACGGCTGCTGATGATGCCGGTTCCGCCCCCGCAGCCGACTACGGGTATTTAACATGGTCTGATGGGACGCACGAGGTCCGTAGCCCTATCGTGGTGTCGAGGATCCAGCCGTTGTGATTGTTAAATATACAGCGTTGGCCGTTTGTTCTATTAGAAGATGTTTTATTTAAGAAAAAAAAGAGTGGGAGAGAGTGAGCAGAAATATGTGTAATTAAAGGGTTTTTTTATATTTCTTCTCGTGTTCTTATTTGTGGCAGTTTTAATCCTTTTGGCTATATGCGAAGGCTGGGACCTGGACCTTGGGCCTATGTCTTTTAGGCGAAATGTCACGTGCTAGCATGTGACTAATGGGGGAGCAAAGATCCGCACTCATCCATCAGAACTAATTCAGTGGGGCATGAACTTTATGCTTTGTACGAAAATGTATAATTATAATTTGGGAAGTAATGTTGGGTTAATGATGAAGCTATTGTTAATAACTTTTCATTACAGCCGCTGCTTTATTGATTTTTTTTTAGTAGTTGATTGTTAAGTGGAAATTAATTGAGCTTATTGGAAGCTGCGTTATATGGTTGATTTTTGGAAAGTGTTTGGGTGGATGGTGTTTTCCATTGGAAGATTCTGGCACTCAGTGAGGGGCTATTAAATGATGGGAGAGGATGCGGGACTGTTGAAGGTGGATACACTATAATTACAGTGCTTGCTTGTTAGGGGGTGTCAAAATAAATTTTTAGGTTAGATTCTGATCCAATCCTAATTTGGCTCTGATTTTAAAACACCCGACCCATATCCAGACCATGTTTGTGGAACATGTTATAAACTTAGACTTGGACCCGAATTGGTTCAAACCTGACATGACTCGACATGACCTGTCAACCCGGGGAGCGGGCAAGCAAAGCATGGGTGAGAGGATGAGGCTGCAGGTGAGCGTAGTGATGGGTGGAGGGTAGGTGTGAGCGCAGCTCTAGCGTGGATGCGACTGTGCGAGCACGAGGGTGAGTGCGAGGTTGAGAGTGCAAGGCGAGTGCGACTGTGCGAGTAGGAGCGTTGTTGCGAAGGTGTGAGCGGCAAGCGCAACACGAGCATGATGGTGAGGTCTTGAGGCAGATGGGATGCAAATCAAACAGGTTGATTACGGGTTCCTTGGTTTTACATGAACCCTACTCGATATAATAATTGGGTCGTAAATTTAAACCTAAACTCGACCCATTTGTTAAACCTATCAACCCGAACTTGAAATTTTCAGGTCATGTTATATATTGACAACTCTAATGATTGTTAATAGGGATATAAATAATTTAGCCTTTTGACTCGCTTAGTCATGTGGTTAAATGTAAGTAGTTTATGAAAATAAAGTATTTAAGTGTATTTGAAAGTTGTATGAAGTATAGGGTATTTTTGGCTGTGATATAAATATTTGTTCTTGTTCTAATAAATATATGTTCACATTCAGCTAATCAAGAAAATGTGGTTTATAAAATAATCAAATTTAAGTTTGTTTATCAAGTCAAATAAAATCAAGCACTAACAACCATGGTGTTGGCATTAGATGTGAATTAGGAGCCCAATATGCTTATTAGGATTTTATGAAGCACAAATGTCTTAAGAGGGGCTTGCTTAAAAATCGGAGAATTATTTAATATTTAATTTTTTATATTTATTTGTATAGTATTTTAGTGTTTAACTCGCATTGAAAGTGTATTTGATCCTAAATAGGTTGAAATTAGTGCTATTTTATATATATATATATATTAGATTATTATAAAAGTAAACATAAAGTTTTAGATGTTTTAGATATAATATTTATGATTTCAAGTGTTATGTATGTGAGTTCTTTAAATTTGAAAATTCCTTTTATGATTAATGGACATTAGCATTGGTAGAGTCAAAGGATTTATCTTCTTAACATTATTTGAAAATTCAGCACATATAGATAAAAGAGTAGTTGTAAGAGACACGAAAATTTTTATGAGAAAAACTCTGAAAGAAAAAAATCTTGATTGTTGGTGTTCTGTTGCGGGCCAAAATATATGCGGCAGTAAAGTAAGAGAATAAAGCGTCTTAGTAATGTACGTATATTCGGCACATCAGCATTGATGTTTAATTTAATTGAAATGGTTTTATTAGCATTTTGTATTGGTTACAAATAATGTCTTTTCTTGGTCAAAGGTATTGGAGTAATGTCGAGAATATATAATATATAGAACGTATTATGTGATAGAAGTTGGAAAAATCATGTGGCATGAGAGCTATTTTTTAAGAGATTGCTTATATTTTTGTTTGGACACTCATCTGAGGAGGTGAGATTACCGACTTGAAAGTCTAGAATGAGTATAACCATCTAAAGTAAAATCTATTTACCTTTTTTTAAATAAAATCTTACAAATCTCTTTCAAGATCTCTATGTTGATAGGGTTATATCTCATCTTTTTGTTGTTGCTTATCCAACTCTGTGTTTTTCTCTTATAAAAGGTTTTTTTTTTAATGAAACTTTAAGTGAATCTAATTGCAATTTAACACATAAGCATCATGATATCATATGTGAGATCTTTTAATTCGAAGCTTAAACTCTCTAATAATAGTTAAAGTGTAATACAAAATCTTTTTGAATCTTTACCTTTGAAAATATTAAGGTTTTGTTTGGGATAATGTTTGATCACTACTTTTTCGTTACTTTTAAGAAATTTTTTTGCTAAAAATTTACTGAAGAAAATAGTAATAAAATTATACCTGTTGCGGACTCAAATATACGCGGCGATAGATTTTAATTTTCCGTCTCAGCGTTGTACGTATATCCAGCACACAAACAGAATCGAAATAGTAACACCAAGATTTTTACGTGGAAAACCCTGGAAAGGGAAAAAACCACGGGGCCACACCCAGTTGAAAGAGTTCCACTAGTGTTGTTTGAAGTACACGAGGCTGATTCGTCCTTTAAATTCAGGACGATCAGAGTACAATGAGTATCAGTCACAGGGACAAGCAGAATTTTGACGTCACTTGAATGTCCGACAGAATTCCGGCGTCACTTGGAAAGAAGTCCGGCGCCACTGGGGCGTCGGGTAGAATTCCGGCGTCGGGCAGAATTCCGACGTTGCTCCCGTGTCCGGCAGAGCTCTGGCGTCCCTCGGACGCCTGGTGGTGCTTCCGGCGGTGTTCCGGCGGAGTTCCGGCGGTGTTCCGGCGGTGGTCGAGGAGGAGCTGTTCCCTCCTAGGCTTCTCTTCTCTTCTTCTTCTCTTCTTCTCTTCTTGGCTTGGGTCCCCTCTTAAGAGAAATGAGGGGCTATTTATAGTTTTTCTGGAGTGGCATAGCCCGTAAATATGTGAGGGATCAAGGGCAAATAAGGAGTGATCCGGATGAACGATCGATATTGAATCCCTTGATCGTGAACCGTTTATCAAGCATTTGAAGGTCTTAATGATATCAGAATTCTGCGATCTTGGACTCGTTGGATTCGTCTCGTCGAGCCGCTCGATTCGAGTATAAGCTCGTCAAAATCGGAGACCGTTTGGTAACTCAAATTGCTGTTTGATGCTTCCAACAGCACTTCGGGTACTTGATTTGGACTCACTTGGGCTCGGATTGAGTCGAATTTGGTGTCGTTGGATTCGTATTTCCGAGACACTCAGTTCGACTATAAGTTTGCTGAAATCGGAGTTTAAATGGTCTCCGAAATAATTTTTAAAGTTTCCAACTTGAGTTTTCCTCGAGATTCGTGCCCGATCAAGATGATTTTTTGGCGATATATCAATACCAAATAAAATATAAATCTAAATTTTCTTTTAATTAATCATGACATTTAAAAGCACTCTATCCGCTAGATGAATTATCTTCACAAAAAGTCCAAATTTTTTCATATAATCAATAATGTCAAAATTAGTGTACCCGACAAAACTGATGAAGAGATTTATAATCATAGACAAATAAATATTTTAAATTAATGTTGCCTATAATGACTATTTATATTATAATGACTAATAATACTTTTAATTATTTAGAATATTGCGGGGCAGAGTAAGTGTGGGCTCGATGTTCGTAGATGGTCTCTTTAGATTCCATCGAGGGATTAGCTATGTCGCCAAGCGTTCTATTTATAGTAGCAGCGAGTAGATACCCTTAAAAAAAAACTATTTCAAATATTTTCTCAAAAAAATATTTAAAATAAAAGTACATTTCTTTTATTTAAAAATTCTTTTCTAAAAGTAAAAAATTAGGCCCTTAAACTATTTTATTATTATTATTATTATTATTATTATTAGAACAGAATATTTACTCGTTGCCATTTCAAAAGAACCACGTAATTTTTTTTTACACTTTAATCCATTTATCGAAAAAAAAAAATTACAATTAATACATTGGGAACGAACGGAACTGCGCCTCGATTTTAAGATTTGATTTCTTGATGGGGAGAGCGGGCCCCACATCAGTAATTATGCCGTACATTTTATTTATGTTGTGGTGTAGCAATGATCATTCCCTCCCATTCAACTTTTGCACCAATTTAGTAAAAATAGCTATGGGATTATTATAAGATAAAAATAAATTTTTTAATTTAGATAATAAATTTATATGTGTTAAGGTCAATAATTTTAATGAGTATATATGTTTAAGTTAATAAGTTATTATATGTCATGTTAGATAACATGTAATTGATGCTTATTAGATAACCAATAAATCATTATAAGTTTTTTTGGAACGATTGCATTGTTTTATAACATTAAATGTGAAGTTATTATGAGAAAAATAATTTTATTAATATGATTGTAAAAAATATTTTTTTATCATAAAAATTTCTGAGAAGTTGTGAGAAATCAGTAAGAAAATAATAGTCATAAAAAATTATAGCTATCGTAGGAAAGCAGAGGATTGAAAAAGTCATCTTAAAGATGTACTTTTTGGAATATACATGAATAAAAATGAACAATCCCCTTTACTTTTGAAATTCCCTTTCTCCCTTTCTTCATGTGCCATTTTTCGAAGTTTTCGACAAGCTTGAAATCATCATTTATTTTACGAGATTATTATAATTTTGTTGCGTGCTGGAAAGTTCGCGGCGGTAGAGAAATATAGAGTTTAGCGTTTAAGGTTTGTATGAAATCTAGTATATAGATAAATAAAAGAGAGGGGTCCAAGAGTCATAAAAAATGCAAAGATTTTTATATGGAAAATCCTGAAAATGGAAAAAATCACAGGGCTTGGCCCAATTAAAATAATTCAACGTTTATTGTTCATTACAAATGAGGCCCTTCCTTGGGGAGAAGGCATTGGCTCAATGTGTTAAATATACATCATAAAAAGTACATTATATAGTTGAAGTTGGAAGAATATAGTGATATGAGAGTTATTCTTAAGAGAGTATTGGCCTGTTCGTTTGGTTGATAGAACCGTAGTCGATGGTAAAGGAGGTCGGAGGGATCATATTCGGCGAGCAACGGAGGTCGGAGCGACCGTACTGGCAAGCGACGGAGGTTGGAGGGATCGTAGTCGGTAGGCGACGGTGGTTGAAAGGACCGTAGTCGGCGGACGACGGTGGCCAGAGTAGTGTGTCGATGGCAACTTGGCAGCAATCGATACCCGAGTGGAGGTTTGACGGTGATCGAAGGACGGGCGATGGTCCTGCGACAATCAGCGGACAAGCGGAGGTCCTGCAGCAAATGGTGAGCAGGCAGAGGTCCTGTGGCAGATGGTGGTAGGTGGATGGGTGGAGGTCCGACGGCGGTAAGCAGCCGGGCGGAGGTCCGACAATGGTTGACATACGAGCAGTGGTCGAACAATAATCAGCGGATGGGCATTGATCTGACAATGTCGATGAAAGTTCACGGGCAATTGTGCTTGGGTAGGACTCTAGGATCATTGAAGCATCAGAGCTCTCTCCAATCTCTAGTCAAGGGGTCTAAGCTGCTAAAGGTGCAAGGGCCTATCATGTGGGAAGACGGAATCTATTTATAGATTTTGAGAGTGACATGCCCCGTAAATATGAAGAAGATTAAGGGCCAATTCAGAGTGTTCCATTGGACGGCCCATACTAATTCCCTAGATCATAGGACGTTCATTAAGCATTTAGGTGCCATAATGATGTCAGAATTAAGCGATAATAAGCTTATTAGATTCATCTCATCAAGCCGGATGATTTGATTATAAGCATGTTATATTGGGATATTATTTGGTCATCCAAGTAATGCTTTTTAATTTCTAAATGTGCTTCGGTCCCTTGATTTCGACCCATTTGAGCTCGGATTGGATCGATTTTGGTGTCATTGGGTTTGTCTCATTGAGTCGCTCAATATAATTATAAGTTTGCTGAAAATTGGAGTTTGGATGATCCCGCATTTAATTTCAGAATTTTTCAAATTGAATATGCCTCGAGATTCATGCTTAATCAAGGTAATTTTTTGGTGACGTATCAAGTTCTAATACTCTAGCTTATAAATTTATTAATAATTTGAGTAATAGTTGTTGCGGACTCAAATATAGGCGACGATAGAATTTAGAAAATTTTCGTCTTAGCGTTGAACGGATATTCAGCACACAAACAGAAAATAATAGGACATCAGTATTTATACGTGGAAAACTTTGTAAAGGGAAAAAACCACGGGGCCGCGCCTAGTTGAAAGAGTTCCACTAGTGTTTTCTTGGAATACAAGAGGCTGAATCGTCCTTAAAACTTAAGACGATTAGATTACAATGAATCTTTTTAGAATTAGGTAGTTACAATGTCAAGCAGACTTCCTGCGTTACTTAGAGATCGGGCGGAATGTTGGCGTCCTAAGGAGGTCGGATAGAATTCCGGCGTCATTTTGAAATCTGGGAGAATTCTGGTGTCGAACAGAATTCTGGTTTCACTTGGGAAGAATTCCGGCGTCACTCAGGAGTCAGGCAACAGAATTCCGGCGTCGGGCAAAATTCCGGCGTGATTCGGGCGTAGGGCAGAATTCCGGCGGTGGTCGAGGAGGAGTTTCTTCCCTCCTATTCCTCTCTTCTTCTTCTTCTCTTCTTCTTCCTCTTGCTTTTGGCTTGGGTCCCCTCTTAAGAGAAATGAGGGGCTATTTATAGTTTTTTTGTGGATGGCATGAGCTGTAAATAGATGAGAGATCAAGGGCAAATATGGAGTGGTTCGAATGGATGGCCGATATTGAATCCTTTGATCATGGACCGTTTATTAGACATTTGAAGGTCTTAATGATATCAGAATTTGACGATCTTAGGCTCGTTGGATTCGTCTCGTCGAGCCACTCGATTCGATTATAAGCATGTACTGTTTGGAAACCGTTTGGTAATCCAAATTATGGAATGAACCTTCCAAATTCGCTTCGGGTCTTTGCTTTGGACCCATTTGAGCTCAGATCGAGTTGAATTTGTTGTTGTTGTGTTCGTATTTCCGAGACGTTCAGTTCAATTATAAGTTTGCTGGAATTGGAGTTCAAATGATCCCGGATTTAATTTTTGAATCTTTCACCTAGCTTTCGCCTCGAGATTCGTGCCGATCAAGATAATTTTTTGATGATATATCAGGTGCCCCCCTATTTTTGGACATCGAATCTCCAGGAGTCCAAAAATACTGGTCTCAATTTTTTACAATGGCCGAATCACAACAATTGTTTTCTAGGCTCGTTGGATTCGTCTCGTCGAGCCGCTCGATTCGACTATAAGCATGTACTGTTTGGAAACCGTTTGGTAATCCAAATTATGGAATGAACCTTCCAAATCTGCTTCAGGTCTTTGCTTTGGACCCATTTAAGCTCAGATCGAGTTGAATTTGGTGTTGTTGTGTTCGTATTTCCGAGACGTTCAGTTCGATTATAAGTTTGTTGGAATCGGAGTTCAAATGATCCCGGATTTAATTTTTGAATCTTTCAACTAGCTTTCGCCTCGAGATTCGTGCCCAACCAAGATAATTTTTTGATGATATATCAATAGTCATTAATGAAAATGATGAATCCCTCTTAAATATGACATTCTCCTCCCCCCTTCTATGGATTTTTTAGGAGTTTGAATGCTTGATATTGTTTTTTTATCTTTTATTTCTTTTCGGCTTTTATCATTGTATATATAATGCTCTAATATATCTAATTGCAAGAAATGATTTCTAATCATAAAAATTTTTAAAAATAAAAATCTATTATCAAATATATATTATTGCATGTTAAAAGATTCACGGAAATAGAGATATAAAATTTAACGTTTTAACATTCTACGATGATTTTACACACCTAAAAGTATCATATAAAAAAGAGAAATAAAAATGGAATATTAGTTAAAAGTTCATTTTGATACTTAATTTATTCTTGATATATTAGCGAATAATACATATAAAAATGTTTGAACAAATTTTTTAAAGCCAAAGAACCACGCAACATGATTTATTAGTTAGTTATCATAATTATTATCTCATTATTTGTTAAATATTATTACTTTATTAATTAAATTTTTTAATCAAAATATTAAATACACTTAATTTGATGCAAGTCTCCTACTAATATGAAAAGCTATGATTCTCATTGAATGATTACAAATGAAAGTGAGGCTTAGATATTTTCTCCTTGCTTTTTATTTTTTCAAAGAATTTGGCCCTCCATATGCGGACACATGAAAATTCCGATGTCGGGTGGAGGCCGGGCAAAAATTTGGCGTCACTTAGAGGACAAGCGAAAGTCCGGAGTTCGTCGGTGGCCGGGCAGAAGTCCGGCGTCACTTGGAGGCCGGGCGGAAGTCCGGCGTTTGTCAGCGGCCGACTGGAAGTCCGACGGTGGTCGAGGAGGAGTCTGGTAGCAAGAGACTATTTTCCTCGTTCTCTTCTTCCTTGACCCCTTCTTCCATCCTCCCCCTTTCATGAGAAATAAGAGATCTATTTATAGTTTTCTGAGAGTGACATGGTCAGTAAATAGGAGGAAGATCAGGGGTGGATTGAGAATGGTTTGAATGGACGGCCGATGCTGAATCCCTTGACCATGAATTATTTATTAGGCATTTAAAGGCCTTATGACGTCAGAATTTGACGATCTTAGGCTCGTTGGATTCGTCTCGTCGAGCCGCTTGATTCGATTATAAGCATGTCACGTTTGGAAATCGTTTGGTAATCCAAATTATTATTTGAACCTTCCAAAGATACTTCGAGTCTTCGATTTGGACCCATTTAAGCTCGGATTGGGTCGAATTTGGTGTCGTTGTGTTCGTATTTCCGAGACGTTCAGTCCGACTATAAGTTTACTAAAATTGAAGTTCAGATGGTCTCCAAGTTAATTTTTGAAGTTTTCAATTTAATTTTACATTGAGATTCGTGCCCGATCAAGATAATATTTTGACGATATGTCATGGTTAATTAATAAAATGACTCAAAATGAACAAATTCAGTCTTTTAATTTCTCAAAACGCCCTTTAAAAATTTCCGACAAAATAATAATGTTACACAAACAATGGTCCAAACATCACTAATAATGCGGAGAAAAAGAAAAGCAGGATAGCAGGCGGTGACCCCACCGCTCCCCTCCATCTGCGCTTGATTCGCGCCAATCCTGCCCTTTGAAAACGACCGGAAAGATCCTGGCCGTCCATTTTGCAGCTATCAGGTGCGGAAACTACGGAATGTGAATTGCTTTGCACGAGGAAACTTAAAAGAGATAGAAAGAGAAAGAGGTCCACCGGTTTTCAAACAATGCTCTACTTCGCTCATATGGATAAGACTGTCAAATCTGACTTTTATTCGCTCAACGCCCGACTACAAAATAAAATTGCATCTAACAATTTTTATTTAGATTTTTATCAATTTAATCTCAGATTCACACACATTCTTCTGTACTTGGCCTCGAGCCAAAGTACTCAAATCTCTAAATTAAAAAAATAATAAAATAAAATTATGTGTATTTTCTTATCATTATATAGATTACCATTTAAATTTGATAAAGAATAAAACTTTATTTGGAAGAGGTTCTCAATTACTTTCATGATAAAACAAAAATATTAGTAAAAAATAATATATATTTGAAAAATAAGTTTTCATCATTATTTATTTTTTTCTACTTTTAAAAATTAATTTTGAAATTATCGTCAAAAAAAGCTTTTTAAAAACAAAAATATTAGAGCTTAAAATGCCTCACATACAAATTAAAAGTTTATTTGGGATTATTGTAATTTTTTATGAAGTTGATTGTGAAGTAATTTAACTAATCTGATTATAAAAAATGGTTTTCCACTTCAAAAGTTTTTGAAAAAATAGTGAGAAAATAACAAAAAAACAGTAGTCAAATAAAATTATGACTAATTTCTCAAAAACATAATAACAAAGAAGCTGTCCCAAATAGACCTTAAGTCATGCATGGTCAGTTTAATTTGAGCAAAAATTCAAAAAAGAAAATAACCATTATAAAAATTGATTATAAACAAATATGTATATTCCATAACATATAATATGAACAAGAGAAAAAAATATATTATTCATAATTATTGAGTCTCGGAAAATTTGCGACGGTAGAGAGATATAGAATTTAGCTTCTAGCATTGTACAAAGATTCAACACGCAACAGATAAGATAGAGGGGTGCAACCTTCATAAGAAACACCAGAATTTTTACTTAGAAATCCCAAAAAAGAGGAAAAATCACGGGGGTTTGCCCAATTTGAATGAATCCACTAGTATTTATAATTGATTACAAATGATGTCCTTCATCAGGGGAAGACATTGACTCGATATAACAAATATACTTCATATAGAGCACGTTACATAATTGGAGATTGGCATGATAGTTGTTCTAAAGTGAATTTTGTTATGTTTGTTTGATTGGCAAGTCCATAATTGAATGATGATGGTCAGACAGACTGTAGTCAACAAGTGACGGAGATTGGAAGGACCGTAATCGGGTGACAGTGGTCAAAGGAATTATAATCGGCAAGCGATGTTGGTTGGAAGGATCGTGGTCTAGTAACAGTAGTCGGAAGGATCATAGTTGACGAACAACAGTGGTTATAAGGACTGTAGTTGGTAGACGATAGTGGCCAGAAGGACCGTAGTCAGGTGACGATGGTTTGAAGGTTGTAGTCGGGCGATGATGGTCAGAAGGACCATAAATGACTGCTATATGGAGGTTTGATGACAATGGTTTGAAGAAGATTCAGTAGCGGCAGGCTGGGGGCACAAATTCGTTGGCGATAGTGCCAGGGTGGAGCTCTATGATTCCTAATGCCTCAAAGCTTTTATCTCCTTTCTCTTCTCCCCATACGGAGAAGATCATGGGCATATTGAGAGTATTCTATCGGACGGCTCATAGTGATCCTCTTGATCATGAAGCATTTATCAAGTGATTAAATGCCTTAGAAATGTCAGAATCGGTGATTTTGGGCTCGTTGGATTCGTCTTGTCGAGCAGCTCAATTCGACTATCAGCATCTCATATTTGAATATTATTTGATTATCCAATTAATATTGTAAAGCTTCCAAACAGCCTTTGGTAATTTGATTTGGACCCATTCGGGCTCGTATTGGATCCAATTTGGTGTCATTAGGTTTGTCTCCTTGAGATGTGCAATTTGACTGTAAGCTTGATGAAATTAGAGTTCGGATGGTCCCGATTTTAATTTTTGAAGTTTCAAACTAATATTTGCATCAAGATTCGTGCCCGCTTAACATAATTTTTAGTTGATTATGCTTGAAATATATATATTTGAAACACATAAGAAAATATTTTATGAAAACTTCATCAATTGTCAATTTTGCTCTTCATCAACCAATATATTACAACATAAAATTTGAAGAAAATAATTATAATCTACCTCAACAAGTTTTAAGATACATATATCAAAAGCATAAATTTTTTTGTGGCAAGTGGTAACAACAATGGCATACAACAAAGAAACAAAATTTGTGTATGTCCAATCACTATCATCAAACTAAACCTCACCAAAATTAGAGCATTAAATTTGATAGTTGAGTGCCCATACCAACTGAATTATCTTTTTCCTACAAGAAGCATATATGAAGCCAAAATGGAGCAAATAATAAAAAAGGCAATTCCCTTCCCTTTTCCCTATTTCTTCTTATATCTTTCATACAAAAAAATTAAAAATATTTCAATACTATTTATGTTAAGATATATACTAATTTATCATATATATCTTCATGATTTTATGTCTGATACAGCTGAATTATTAAATAATATAATTTAATTTAAGAGATAAATAAAATTAAATTATTAGATAAATAATTGTGATAATTATATTTATAAATTTAATTGTATGATTAAATTTTTAGTTAACTAAAAATATTATGCTATACATGACATAAAATATAAAATAAAAATAGACAAATTCTGAATTTTATTTATTCATATAATTAATCATTATCTATTAGTATTTAGAGATGAGTAGCCTATTCAGTCACATTCAATCAATCAAGAATAAATAAAGGTTCCATCTGAGATAGTTTTATTATTATTTTTTATAATATATTTTTAATATCAAAAAATTTTTATATTAAAAACTCACTTTAAAAAATAATAAAAAATTATTCAAAAAAAAATCAAAATTTTAATAAAATATATGAAATCCCACATAACCCTTTTTCATATATTGTCATGGAAAAAGTCTCTCACACTTGCTGATTTAGAGGAAGTCCATCTGTAAAGAGAAGCACAAAAGAATATTTTTTTTAAAACTTTTGACTCTAACGGCTAGTAGAATATTTAAATTTAGAATTGATGATGCATTATCGTTTTAGAAATTAAATAAAGCCAATCTTTATCTTTGAATATTTTATTAGATGCATGAGATGAAAAGTATGCATGTTTTTTTTTACTCTTATAATTAATTAATTATTAGGGATGTCTCCAAAATTGTTAAAATATTATTTGTTGATTTTATAAATATTTTTATTTGATTATATTTAAAATTTGACACTAAACACTAACCTTAAAGTCATTTTGAATGGTAGAAAAAAAGCACAAAGTTTATTTAATTTGTTCGAATTCAAATAAATGATGACTATACTAAGATGTCACACGCACTGACATCAAGCATTACAGTCTATTTGGGACAACTTTCTGGCTACATCAGGTTTAAGACACCAACCACAATTTTATTTATGTACTATTTTATTGATGTTTTCTTATTACTTTTTAAAAATTTGTGGTGGAAAGCTGTCTTATGCAATCACAGTAGCTAAGTTATTTTTTGCACATCAATTTTACAATTAATTTATAAAGGCTACAACCATTCCTACAGACCCTTAGACGACCCGTGACTCACTGAACTAGCATGGTTAAATTTTATCGGCCTAGTTCGACCGAACAATTTGTTACTTTCACATAGGACAAAGAATCCCACGATTATGAGGTTATCTCCCACTTTGCAAGAGACTATTTGAGCGCAAGACCATTGTGATTATTATTCCTCATATTGATATATATCTCATCATCGCGTTAAGGTAGGGGCGGAACCAGCCTTAATTTTCGGAAGGAGGGGGGCGGGGGGCAAACTTATAAGACATATATGTCGGGGGTCCAAGGGAGCAGTTTGAAGAATATTTTTAGAATTCAATGATGAATTCTCTTTACTATTTGTTGGGGGCAATTACCGAAAGATCATATTATTTTAAAAATTTTATGGGGGCCAATTGTCTAAAAACCATTGTAATAATTACTAAAAAGTGAATGAAGATGAACAAATTACCTAAAAAATTATATAATTAATTTTTTTTAATTTTTTGAGGGGGTACAATTTTGGAGACATCCCTAATAATTAATTAATTATAAGAGTAAAAAATTTGACACTAAACAGTAATCTTAAAGTCATTTTGAATGGTAGAAAAAAAGCACAAAGTTTATTTAATTTGTTCGAATTCAGATAAATGATGACTATACTAAGATGTCACACGCACTGACATCAAGCATTACAGTCTGTTTGGAACAACTTTCTGGCTACATTAGGTTTAAGACACAAACCATAATTTTATTTATGTACTATTTTATTGATGTTTTCTTATTGCTTTTTAAAAATTTGTGGTGAAAAACTGTCTTATGCAATCACAGTAGCTAAGTTATTTTTTGCACATCAATTTTACAATTAATTTATAAAGGCTACAACCATTCCTACAGACCCTTAGACGGCCTGTGACTCACTGAACTAGCATGGTCAAATTTAATCGGCCTAGTTCGACCGAACAATTTGTCACTTTCACATAGGACAAAGAATCCCACGATTATGAGGTTATCTCCCACTTTGCAAGAGACTATTTGAGCGCAAGACCATTGTGATTATTATTCCTCATATTGATATATATCTCATCATCGCGTTAAGGTAGGGGCGGAACCAGCCTTAATTTTCAGAAGGAGGGGGGAGGGGGGCAAACTTATAAGACATATATGTCGGGGGTCCAAGGGAGCAGTTTGAAGAATATTTTTAGAATTCAATGATGAATTCTCTTTACTATTTGTTGGGGGCAATTACCGAAAGATCATATTATTTTAAAAATTTTATGGGGGCCAATTGTCTAAAAACCATTGTAATAATTACTAAAAAGTGAATGAAGATGAACAAATTACCTAAAAAATTATAAGCACATAAAATTTAATTATTGTATTAAAAATTTATTTAAAGAAATAGTAAGAAATATTATATAGATAATTAATAGCTGAAAAATAGGCCATGTGGGTTTCTAATATCAAATCTGAAGGACCTCTCGATGCCAACAAACTTATTTACTCATGTGGGTCTCTCTCTTTGGAACTTCGAGTTTTAACCTATTTACTACTGAGTTGACGCATATATAATTTTAAGCTGTCAGTGAAATAATATTAAAATTTTACTCGAAATATTAAATGAGCTCGATTTGCAAGAGAGATAGGGTGGAAGATATATTTCAAATTTTATTTCAGAGAATTTGATCAAATGAATCTCATCTTGATCTGCTAATTAGGAGATTAGACCCAAAAAATTTTGAATTTAAAAGTATTTGATCAGTGATTCTTTATTTATAGACTAATATCAAAATTGTGATGCTACTGAATTGGTAATATGATATGATTATATAGAATTAATAAGCTCAACTCATTATAGTTGATTGTGTAGTGGACATAGCTGTAGCCTTGAAAATATGAGAGATTATTACGTGCGGAGTCAGGTCGCATCTGGAGGCCAATTCAGATGCGCTATGTCACCAAATTCACTGTGTATTGGGTGCTGTGACGAGTCTGAATTGGCCTCCGAATACGTCTAAATACCACGCGTAATAATTTTTTTGAAAATAGAGTCACAAATGAAATCTAAATTATTTATGAGTACTTTTGATCATAAATTGTTCTAATGCAAACCATTAGTTAGCTGAAAGGATTTGAATATCATTTGGCTCTTCAGTTAATATTATAAAATTTTCAACAATGCGTCAAGTGTTTGACTCAGACTCATTTGAAATTGGTTCGTATATATCTTATTTGGTGTTAGGTTTGTTTGATCGAGAAATTCAGTTTGACTATAAATTTGCGAAAATTAAAATTCAGATAATCTTGAATTTAATTCTAAAATTTTTTTATTTTGTGGAGAATGAGTTTGATTTTTGGAGAGGAGATCTATACCATGAATAACATCTAGAGATCATAGTCAATCTTCACCGATAGAGCCGACAAAAACTTGAACTCCATGCGGCTTTAAAAGTGAAATATAAGCAGCACCAGAAAGAGCATCAGTGATGTTGTTAAGAGGTTTATGCTTTGTTTGAGATAGCTTTCTTACTGCTTTTTAAAGCAGCTTTTTAGTATAAAAATAACTTGTTTAAAAGATTTTTGTACTAACAAAATTACTATAGAAAGCAAAAAGAAAATTGTTTCAAACGAAGCCTTAGTCAATGATTGTAACAAAGAGATATTTGCATCACTTGTCCGTTATTATTATACAGGAGATATAAAAAGAAGAAGCTGTGATGGTTTTGGAAATCAATTGCAGGTAAAAAGAAATTGGATATTTCAAAAAGCATATAATTTATGCTAAAAAGCAAAGTAGAGCAGAAGAATGGATAAAATTCGGAAAAGAAGGAATTCTCCTACGAGAAGGAAATTTTTTCTTGACGTAATTAAGCTCTAGGGAAAACACAATTGCCTTCTAGCTTTATAGAAAGTAGGCTTTACTCTCTCCCAAACTAGAATAGAGATTGAGGTTTCGTTTGGGACTGTTTTCTTACAGCTTCTTAAAGCAGCTTTCAAGTACAAAAATTTTAATTTTTGCTCTAAAAAGCTGCTTTAAGAAGTAGTAATAAAGCCGTCCCAAACGAAGCCCGAGTGAGGGTCCGTTTGGGATAGTTATAATTTTTTATAATGATGGTTATAAAACTATTTTAGGGAAAGTAATTTTTTTTAAAAATGCCATAAAAATAAGTTATAGGCTAATCTCCTTCAGAATGTTTCCCTTAAATTTTCATTTTTCAACTTTTAACTCGAAATTACTAAGTGATTTTTCTCATCGTAATTGTATAAGAAAAGAAATTATCACCCAAAGTGACTTTGTTTCTATCCATCCAAATGTAATAAGCTGTAATATGAATAACTAATATGAAAAGGTATTTTTTTATTTTATTTTTTTTTTTTCTAAATGGTGGTATAGCATGAACAAGAGGTTCAGAAAAAGAGTAGCTAAGAAAAAAAAACCACTTTAAATAATGCAATTATATAAAAGAGACATAGCATAAGGACACTAAGACATCGTTTGTGACGGTTTTCTTACTGCATCTTAAAGCAGCTTTCTAATACAAAACGAAAGCTGCTTTAAGAAGCAGTAAGAAAGCTGTCCCAAACGAAGCCTAAAAAAACGGATGATAATATGATTCATTGTACGAATTGCACCTTTAGTTTTTGATCCCATGACCTAAAATTTCTAAGCAAACGCGTCATATTTTATTGAGTGATTCTTAAACCAAATGAGTTTTTTCCATTCCGCATGTTCAAATAAGAAGCTAATAAGCTTTTTGGTAGGAGAAAAAAATTCATGCCAAAGCTAGTATAAAATTTCTCGTTCGACAAGATAGAGATGAAACAAATTTGATTAAAATATCTCTTAAAAATTATATGCATTAATAATCCGATCAATTCATAATAATAAATTTCTAAGTTGTCATTAATATAATGGTAAGAATGTCACAAATATGATATCTTAATATTTCACAAATCGAAGCATCAATCATATAGACTCAAAGTAAACAAAAAAACAAACTATTTTGATTGAAATTAAAGAGATTGATCTTCTCATAGTATTTTCTCTTCTTTAGATAGAGCCATATGTATTAAGCAATAAAATTATAATTATAATTATATAGTGGTTAAAGCATCTTGAATTTATATAAAATAGCAAGAATATAAAAAATTGAAATAAAATTAATAATTATTTTAAATAATAATTATTATAAATACATAAAGAAGATATTTTTAAATAATTGAGCTAAATAAATAAAAATATATTTTTTTAAAATTAGGTTCAAATAAATTATGATTCAACACTCTTATTAAGAAATTCATAAGTCAAAGTCGTCGATGGTCGTCGAGGCTTCGGCGAAGAAGGGCACCGCCATGGAAAAGCTAGCTTGAGAGAGAGAGAGAGAGAGAGAGAATGGGTTGGATTGAGGCGAACTTGGAGTCCATCCGTGCTCTTCAGATCAGGCAACTGCTCACGCAAGCCGTCACTTTAGGTCCGTTCAATCCCTTCGGTCCCAGTTCTTGATTCAATTTCTTTTCCCTTAAGGAATAGTTTTTTGAAATGTTTTGCGATGAAATTGTTGATGATCGCATAAGCGGTAGTGAGTGTTAAATTTATAATCTTCTTTGTTCAGCACTATTGATTTTGAGAGTTTTTTTCTTCTGCACCCCTCCCCTTTGTTAATCTTTGATTCTTTTGATGCTTTTCCTTTCAGGTATTATTTTATCTTCGGCACTTATGATATGGAAAGGACTAATGTGTATTACTGGAAGCGAATCGCCTGTTGTTGTTGTTCTGTCAGAGAGCATGGAACCAGGTTTTCAGAGGGTGAGTATTCATTGTTAACATATACTAACTGGCTCCAAGAATACATTTGTCGTTTTTCGGGTTCCATATTTCTGTTAGAAGTCACAAATGACAATACCTATTTACTCACTGTTTGTGTTTGTCAAATACTTCACAGAAGTTGGATATTGATAACTTGTGTTTGAATTCATCAACAGTGATAATTTTTCTATCTTGACATGGATAGTTTCTATTTATCACCTTTGAACATTTGGAAGTTCTTTGTTATAACCATGTCATTTATTCAAACAAATTTTGTTGCGAATGATGTTGAACATGGTAATTTGAATATGATGTTGTTTTCAAAATTTCAAGTTTATTAGAGACTGGCCTGCACGTAGAGAGTGGATAAGCTTATTTTAAGTGAAACTTATATCTATAAGAAATCTCATAACTTGCTAGGTGTTAACAAGTAAGGAGAGGAATTAGCAGAGAATCAGACCCTAGTATAGTTTTTTTTTAGTTATTATAAAGGATGCCATCAAGGTGCGATCATCCTCTTGTGGAATGGTAGTAAGTCCGAGAGAGCGACAGGGGGGAGAGAGAGAATCAGACCCTAGTATAGTAACTTGCAAGGTGTTAACAAGTAAGGAGAGGAATTAGCAGAGAATCAGACCCTAGTATAGTTTTTTTTTAGTTATTATAAAGGATGCCATCAAGGTGCGATCATCCTCTTGTGGAATGGTAGTAAGTCCGAGAGAGAGAGAGAGAGAGAGAGCCCAATTATTCTTGATCATTAATAGTTATGGAATCTTCTTTTCCCAAACAGTTATAGCAGGAACATACAAATTTATCTATATTTCCTTCACAAGGATTTTCAATTTTCTTGTGTAGTTAAGATACTAATAAGGGAGACGCTCTCAATAAATATAACCCTTTCTGATGTTTCCTAACTGGGTAAGATACTGTCATCTCTTTTGCATACATGATGAAACCTATTCATCAAGGTTGAGCTTATGATAGTTGGGTGCCTCACCAATTACATAAGTTTTGGAGTGTTATAAAGGGAGTTGTAGATTATGATGCTTGCCATTTTTTTCCACTCAATCACCGGGCATTAATGTTGCTCTCCTTGAAGCACATTGAACATCTTTGTAAATAATATTGAAACCCTTCTCAGTTGAACTCCCCTAGGTTTTGTAGCCGTAATTATAACTCAATTGAAATTTTGACCAGTTGTTGAGGGTGACAATAATTATCACCTCTTAAGAAAGTGGCAAAACAAATATGGATCCAATGAGGAGTTTCTCCTTGGGAGATTCGACTTCTGCTTTAGGCTTAGCTATGGAAGGAGTTAATGTTGTTAGGTATGGATGTGGCCAACTGTATGGCCTCACTTGAATGTGGTGTTAGCTAATTTGATCACTAAGTACTCCCTTGATGAGTACACCACCAAGCATTGGCCAGATTCTGTTGTCCAAGTAAAACTAGTTAGGTAGAAATAATTGAGTACCGTTGGATGAATGCTATAAGTAAATTGTCAAAATTTGCTACTTTATGTCAAAAGTTCATGATTATTTATGGAGCAGCTTTCAATAGACATATACTTTGGGAAATTACTTACTAACTACTTATCCCGACAAGCTAGGGTAGCCTGGAGACTAGGCCTAAATCAGCGACGACTAATTATTTGAGTTAACGAACCAAATATGGCCGGCAGGAGAGAGAGATGAGTGGCAACAACTCAAGAGGTTCGTGCAGGATGACCACCACCTTTTTGGCATCCAAGGAGCCGACACCGGGTACTCTTAGGGAGACCTCGAGGGAGAAGACTGTAGGAGGGAGACCTGAGAAAACTTTAAGAAGCTTACAGAAACGGAGTTACAGAAGAAGAGAGTGAAGGGGCTTTGTTTCAGATGTGAGGAGAGGTATATAAAAGAGCACATATGTAAGGACCAAATTTTTCAGGTTCTCACTGTTTGTGATGATGAAGAAATTGAGGGACTGTACGAGAGAATGAAGCAACAAATTTGTCTTTCCACCTTGGGAACAAGGTGGGTCTTTGGGAGAGGCGTATTGATAGATCGGTCCGCTGGACTGGCCAAATCGTATAGCAGGAGGCGGATGAGTTCGTCCTGGATGAGTTCCGCTCCCTTGGAGTGGGGCTGGGGGGAAATTCGAATGGGGGAAGGGACCAGTTTGGAGGGAAGAGCAATTTGGGAAGGGTTGATTAAGGATTTGCTTTGTTTGTATGCTTTAAGTAGTTTTGGGAGGCTAGGGTTCAGTTTTTATGTTGGTGTTTATTGAATTTAGGTTTTCTTAGGTTGTGAGGGCTCTAGCCGGTGGCTAGGGATTTGAGAGAGCCGGATCTTCCTCTCCAATTGAAGATCCAATTGTATCAAAACAGTAAGGGTTCATCCCATACTGTTGGTGTTTTCTAGGTCGGTTCCGGTCTAATAGGATACTTTTGGTGATTCTATGGAACATGAGGGGTTTAACTATGATAAATTATTGACATTTGATGGTGGTCTTTTTTAGCATGAAAGAAGAGTTTGCAAAGCTAATGATTGATAAAGGAGCAAATGGACTTAATGATGGTTGACTTTGAAGCTTTTGCTACTAAAATAACTTTACCACAACTTGCCTAGACAGTTTTACTTGTGCAAATTTTGTGTGGAACATCTTGATTACTGCCCTACGTAGCTAAAATTTTGTTGCTGATCTCTTAGGGCTTTAGAGGGCTATTAATTATCTTTTCCCACTCTTACTCATCTTTTGCAATACAATTCTCATCTCTTATTCATAACCTCAATCCTAACATCCCTCAACCCCAAAATACATTCAATATTTTAAAAACTCTTCAAAATATTCTCCTACATCCCTCATAATCTCTTAAGTCCTCAACTCCCAAATAACTTTAAGATATCCAAACCAAAAGCCTAATATAGAGAGAGATTTTCTTTTTATGAGCAATTAGATTAAAAATATTAGAGCTCTTTTACCACTGATCCCAAATATATAAAAATACCAATATTAGTTCTCTAATATCCCAAACTTTTGATTTGTAGTACTTCACCATTTCCTTGAAGAAAAAAGTTATCTTTTGATAGCCCATAAGTTTCAGCACCAAATTTATCCAAGCCTTAAATATCCTTTCCATCACCACCCCCATAACCATCCACCACCACCCTAAGAGGACAGCAATCAAGTTACAGACTTCACCATAAAGATTCTATAAATCCTACATCAAAAGTTGAAGACTTAAAATTTAGCTGCAAAGGAAGAAGACACTACCGTATTACTTCTGTAATAAGCCAAGGCACATACTTAAGAATTGGTATACTTTGTATCTGGAAAAGTGAACATAATGTAAGACCAGAGAAAAGTACCTTATTAATACTTCTAGAGAAGTAATTGAGGTAGTAGGCGTGACAAAGATCCTGCCTGGCCTTTGATGTTGCGTGCACATATTAGTTAAGAAGTTAGGGAAGAATTGTTCCACCTTAAGCTTCAAATGAAATATATCATTCTGGATGCAAGTTTTAGGTTATGGTAATGAAAATAACTTTATTCTGCAGCTTTAGTTTAGAGATGGGGGTTAGTCACTACTCTACATTTAAAATCCTATACTCTGAGTTGGTTTCAAAATAATAATGTTTATCAAGTAACTCAACAATTTACTCTTATCTTTGCTTTTTCTAGTGATTTTATTGATGTTACTGTGAAACTGCACCATTGTCTATATGTCATTTAATTCTGGATAGTTTATATTTGTGGGGTAGGGATGCTATCTTCTATATAAGACAAAAATATTGTGCTTGTAAAAGGAGAGGAGAAATTATAGAGTTTTGTCAGTCCATTGTTTTATGTTCGTAGGAGATGGAAAGACCATTAGACCAAAAGGTTCCTAGTGAGAGTTAAGAGCTCTTTTCTTGTTAATAGCACAATATATTTATTCCAATTGCTGATCAACAATATTTCTAGGAGGATAAGTCATCGCAACAAAATCAAAAGCTGAAGGCTACGAGAAAGAAAAGAAAGACAAAGGCAATAGACAAGAAAAAAAAGGGTTTTTACTTGCAAGAGCAAATGCATACAAATGGGAAGCTGTGATCTAGGAGGATGGATTTTTATTACTTAACAACTCTTATGATTGCACAAATGATAGCGCATGGCTAATTTTTATGTTTTTGTACCTTAAGGGATGTAGGATAACTAACTTGAAAATCACTCAAAGGATAGCAGGCATAATAATCTACTTGTCAAAAGCTAAAATTACTCTTCACCATTATATAGTGATAGTTTTGCCTAAAAATAATTTGGGACATGAAGAACTGCTTTAGCCCTTCACTAAAAGCGATATAATGCCCTTTAATTGGCAAAACTTGAGCACGTACTTATCCAGGCTAAGCAGAACGAAGAATAATCTACAACCACAGATGGTTTATTCTTCATTAATTATTCTTAAGAGATTAATGTTCTGTGTATTGCATGCATTGACTAATCATTTCATGTTAAATAATATGGTTATTATGAGTGGCATTTCTTAATAAACACCCTGCTATTTTGAGTTGAGTTTTTGTATGAGGTCCTTTTTTTTGGCTTGTCTTCTCTCTTATCATATCAATTCACAATTTAGCTTATTTGTTACTACTAGATCACAGGGAATCGAGTGTAAAAACAGTATTATTGACTGTGCTATACATTCTATTTAGGCGTTGAAACCCCTGTTATTGCTTGAGTTCTTAGTTATTTAGTTTTGTTGGTCATTATCTTTTGTTTGTCTGCTTTTGAGCGTTCAATGATTGAATGTTATGTCTAAATTTGTTTAAGCCTTCTGCTATATTTTACAGGGTGATATTCTGTTCTTACACATGAGCAACGACCCTATTCGTGCTGGTGAAATAGTCGTATACAATATCAAGGTAAGTCTCTTTCAGAGGCTAGTATACCAAATATAAACAGATCATATAAAGCTAAAGATAAGTGAAAGTGGTTGGCAAGTTGGCAGTTTATGCCGCAGCTAACTGTAATGAAATAATGTGGTCATTATTTGCTTATGGGTACCATCATCGTCATCATTATTATCATGGAAGCTGCAATAATCCCTGTGATACCCTTCTAACAAATCTGCTTTGGCTTTCTGAAATGTTTGTGTGACATGCATTCCTATAAATCAATTTATGTTGATTTCACCTCTTTTTTTTTGTAATTTCTGTCATATTCATTCTAGCTGCTTGTCTGTTTTTTTCTTATTCTCTTGCTTTGTTAACACAAATACCCCTTCAATTTATTTCTTTAGTATTCTATCCTTAGTAGGATTTTTCTCTAGCAATTCTCTAATATTGCCATTTGGCATTTTACCCTTATTAGTTTCAAACACCTATGCATCTTAGTGTCTTGGTTTTTTTTCACTCCCCATTTTTTCGCTTTCTTCATTTCCAAACAGAGGAACCAAATTAGTTAGTGTTGTTGCTATCCTGTTCACAACAGCCACGTATAATTTAGACTTTATGGTCTTTGGAAAGATAATCATACTAAAACGATGATCAAATTGAATAAACTGGATAATTCACCTTCTTACTGAACGTGCTTGTTAAGTGGCCATTTTTAAACTCGTGCTCCCGTAAATTATATTTCAAGCATAATTATAAGGTATTTCATATTGGAAATTATTTCTCTT